>CM031235.1:922210469-922524360 GCA_018340775.1 Taxus wallichiana var. yunnanensis
GTTGCGTTTCAGTTACGTATTATCTTAATTATTGAATTCAACCCTCGTCTATTCATACTGATCCACCTCTTCAAAAACTGAGAAGGCATCCAACTGTATAATTACAAAAGGTTCAAAAGGCCAAAAGGAACTGCAATAACAATCCATAACCGCTAGTGTACATAACAAACAATGTCACTTGAATTCAATGTCAGGTTGACATCATGGAATGAGACTTCCAGGCAGCAGACTTAATTGTAAGGGAGGTTGTTTTAAGTTTAGGTTAGTTAGGAATGAATGTGAAGAGATCCTCTTGTGGGCCTCACATTCCTTTTTATTAACTGTGTTTAGTTTTAAGTTTGGTCTTCATTGGAGATTTCAGTGGCAGTACGTCAGACATCCTCGGTACAACCTGGGGGATCTTGTAAGTCCTCAGACATACCTGGGGACATCCTGGGTACGATCTCTTACCGTCCCTACTCCACATTTCTTAGTGACAATTAAATAGACGCGTCAAATTTGAAGTCAGAATTAGAGTTCTTACATGGACAATACCAGACCACTAATACCCGAAACTGCCATTTGCTTATAACACCTCATGCACGCATAAGATACGTTCCTTCAAAAAAGAATGCAAACTATTTTGAGAAGAAAAGATCCCACTGTCTTTGTTGATTGTTCTGAGATCCCATTTTTGTTCCTTCCCCTGCCTTCTCCATGGAAAGACTCGTGAAAATGACAATGAAAGACATGTTTTGAGGCCAGAGGTTGGAGATTGTATAAATTTACCCCAATATAATCAAATGGCTTGAATGCTATGCACCCACATACAAAAGTAAGCGGCATTGCTAAAGGCTGAAGTTTGAGTCATATTAATTCAGTCTTAAAAGAGAAGAAACTTTCTACTCCATGAGTCCCAAGGAATTGTTGAGATAAGGTGTTTGCTCTAGATTCAAGCTGTTGAGTAAGCAAAGGAAACACGTGCATACCCATTATATTACCTGAAACACTTGTAATAAAGATTTCTAGAGGAATATACCAAAAGTACTCGTAACCCAGATGTACAGAAAAAGGACTACTTGCAGAAATCTATATTCACTCCAAGTTGGATAAGGATAATGAGGTGGATGACTTGCTGTTAAAACCATGAGAAGTCTCCCCAAATCTTTGGGTAAGAGTGGTGGTGACAGAATTGCTGATACAAATGTGCAGTAGTTCTTTCTTCATACATTGCTTTGCCATCAATATTTTACAGCCTGTCACATTGCTGCTCCAACATAATAGTATTTTTACCTCCTGAATGAGGTTGTAGGCCTCAACTGATAATTAAGGGCAGAGTTTGGGAGAAACTGAGCTCAAGCAAATGTTACTGCTGGCTTGTTGGTCTTGCCAGTTTTTGATGGTCAGAATAAATCCAGTTATGATGATGTATATTGTTTATTGACTCAGTTGTTCAAAAGAGATTCAACTTATTCAGTGAATGCACTATAGTCTCTGTCTTTCTCTGTTTTTGTGTTATCTCTGCAGGGACCAGCATTCTAGACTCTGTTTGGTTGACGATATGTTAGAGAACTATATTTAAATATATATATATATATATATATATCTTGCAATCCAACAGAAGCGCAGTCTTTAATGTACTAGCTATGGTTTATTGCACTCCTCACCACTATAGAATTTTACTTTAAACTGTAGCAAAAAACTCATGCTAAGCAGCCCTGAGTCTAAAATCATAAAAGACAACTTTGCCTCAACAAAAAAGGTAGAATAGCCAGTATCTAAACAAATGTAAGATGTTTTCTATAAAATGAAGAGTAAAGAGTATGAGAAAAATTAAAAATAATAAAAAAATCATGAAAAATTATTGCACAGATTAAAAAAACCTATAAAACCTTTTCTAGAGATAAAGCACACCCAAAAACAACAGTGTCCTTCTCAAGTTTTATATATCCTAGAGTAATGGAAGCGGAGGATTAAAAATCCAACATAGTTGAGTAATAAAAATGCAACTGATTAAAAAATAGTAAAGCTACTGAAGTGAAGAAAGAGTCCAATTCATCTTAATATGGTTGAGATTTAAGTACTACTGGAATATAGGAAAGACCCCAAAAATTTAAACAAATGCTTTGCAGGATTTTATCATTCAACATTCATTCTTGTTTTAGTTGTAGGGTACTCGAGAACATGCAATTGCCAATCAAAGTAAGAAACTAAAAGAGAAAACACTTATTCAGCCATCATGGAGTGTAACAATTAACACATTCTTAAGTCAAGAAATTAGATTTTACAACAATAAATTCTTATCAAAACAAAGTAGCCAACAGAATTATCATTTCTCATTACAACATGTGAGATAATGGAGAGTAAGTAGAGTATCAGATTCAGACTACTAGATACCATAAAATACTACATTATGACATCAAACAATCCAAGCTTGTCATGTAAGACTTATTTTAAATCAAAATCGATTAGTCTTTTTATAAACTTAATGTTATGAAAGCTAAACGCAAGATAGCAGTGCTATATGTTCCAAAGTTATTCAACAACTTGAATCCTGCGTGGAGAGACGATTTCTTCCACTAGCTTCCTGACAGGGTATTTCCCTCACTGCATTCCTTCACTTGCAGATGCACTGGATTCCCTTGTAAATTTGATCTCAGGTCGCTGATCAAGTCACTGCACACAGTAATGCAGGTCAGTTGAATCTCCTGTCATTCATGTCAGGAGGCAGAAAAGCCCATTCTCAATTAAAAATTCAATTGCCTTTCTTGTTCTTCTCCTTTGCTGCATTGTGCAGAGAGGGTCCTGCATTGTAATAACACATATTCCACAAATTTCAATTTTCAGAAAATCTTCTCTATTATCGCCATGCCTAGAAAAAAATTACAGAAGTAAAAAAAAACCATCACTCACAAGTTGTCCATACAAAACACTATAAAGACTAGACCTTTTTTCTCTACAGAAAACTGCAAGAAACCCTTAAATTGGAGATGGTGGGCCAGCCCAAGTGAATCAAATATTAATCGCAGAACTAATACTTACATCCACAACCACCCTCTTTATACGTGCATCAATGCTTGGCACCACGTTCAAGGTAGTTCATCCATCACCTTCCAAATGCCCACCAATGCTTGCCAGGTGTAGAGGAGTCGCCCCAGGTGATTTTGGGCTGAAATGGAAGCCCACATTTACATCAGCTCCTTCATCATCAATGACGCAATCAACCTGCACATGGTATGATGAGGAGAGTATACTCTAATTTGTTTAAGCATGAAAAACACAGAAATTAAATCAAAAAAACCTGGGAGTAAAGAAATATTACACCTTTTGATTTATGTTGCCAGGATTTGGGTATGTGTTCAGATTAAGGTACAGGTTCGATACACAGATATATTGATTTTTAAAAGCCCTTGGTACGCGATACATCTTGGATACGTCCGTACATATATATATATGGTATAACACACCATATGCAATCTAAATGGCCTCTTAGCCAAATGGAAAACAAAATCATTTATGCCCAAATGCACCCCTACAAAATCAAAATGATTTTATTATTTTTATTTGTTATTATTAATATTTCAATTCTCACTTTATAATTAATCATTTAAATAATAATGATAATGACTATTATTATTATTACACTCATTTTATTCATTTTTTAGTCCATAGGAAATACAAAACTTGAAAAATATAATACGGATCAATTTTCAAAACATTAAATCTACTTAAGATTTTTACATTTTCATTAATCATGTAGCTACCAACGCCACATATGATATACGAATATCAAGTCAACATGAATACAAACAAAACATGAAAAATATAAGTATGCGATCAATGTTCAAAACATTCAATGCACTTAAGATTTTACATTTCATTGATAATGTGGCTTGCCTTACATATGATTTATGAATAATGCACACAAACAAATATAGAATATATCATCTAGATTTTCCTCAAAATCAAATTCTTGCCTGCCACGCCACTTGCGCTAGCTCCACTCTCAAAACCTTTTATAGCTTTTTATTTAAGAATTTATGAGTTAGGGTTTTGTTTTTGGTCATTGACCAAGATCAAAATTTAAAACTTGAAACTTTTAGAGACCCCAGCGAGGTGCGTCCCAGGGACATATCAGTACCAAGGGACGTATCCAGAGGCTGTAAGGAGAGGGCAGTGAACTTCCATGCGTCATAGCTTTTGATTAGCTAAACTATATCCAATTATTGCTCTATCTAACAAACAGCTCACAGCCAAAACCATAAATATTCCAGATTCATGCATCCAAACAGGGAAAAAAGTAAAAACATATTGTCATTTCATTGTTTACAAAAAATCATATTATTCTGTAGAAACCAATGCAAGATATAAAAGCCATCTTAAGAAGAAAATATGGCAAAAGAAATGGTCATAATATAATATAACTTAACAAATATTATTTAGAAATACAGTTTAATTGGGAGCCCCAAAGTAAATACAATGATCTACTTCTCATGATTCAGGAAAACAATGGCAAGCAAACCGAACCAGTACTAGTACATCTAGGGTTTTATCATCCTTGGTACAACACATTGAATCAAAAATACTAAGGCAGAAACAGATCAATGTTCTGAATAATACTCTGCAATCCTGGTACATCTCAGGTTTTCTTATCATTGCTAATATCCATTTGTGCAGCATCACCATATCAATACCAAGGAATACTCTACTGTCAAACAACAGTCGTAATAAAACCACAGAAAAAAAGCAAAGATCAAAACAGTGTAAAACACAAAAAGATAAAAACTCAAACCAACTAAACCTTAATTTCTACATTGAAAACACAGCAGATCTAGTGGAAGTGGCACCGTCCCATAGTCCTACCATATCTGGTTCTAATGTAGCAATTGCTGATCTAGATGCTCGATAAAGAGCATTATTATTATTTGTTCAAGTAGTTCTTGAGTTTGACTATGTCAATTAACTACAATTTATTTTTCTATTTTAAATGGATAATGTATACCCATCATGGTATATCATGTCATGACTCATTTACTGTATTAAATTATTAATCAGTAATATTTAGTTATTTTGTTTATTTTACACACATTTAAAACACACAACCAACTAAAGCTTAGTTTCTAAATTGTCAGTGCATAGCAGATCTAGTGGGAGTGGCACTACCCATAGTCCTAACCCAAGTAGCTGATACACTTTGGATACGGGAGTGGGTATGGAGTATCAATACGCGGATACAGCAAAAAAAAAAATCACCCAGGATACGGCATTGGATACAGCAGTACAAAAAATATATAAATTTCAGCCTTCTAAATAAAAATTTAGTTATTAACCATATATTAAAAATATATATAAAAGTTAAAACTTATAATATATAATATATTTAGTATTCATATATATGTACATTATAATATACTTATAAATTTAAATTCTTATCTATACTTAAATATACTTTAATATAAGTTCATATACTTTGAATTTAATATACTTGTATCCTATCTGCCCAGCGGTATCCTGCACCTCCCAACCCCTGTATCCGGGCGTTGCCCTTTTCCGGTATAGGTTTCGTACCAATTTCAGGCCCCGCCCCTGCCGTGCTCGGTATCATAGGTCCTAACGTATCCGGTTCTAATGTAGCATTTGTTGTTTTGGATGCTCCTCGATAATGGGGAATATGATGATTTGTTTCAGTAGTTCATGAGTTTGACCATATCAATTAACTATAGTTTAATTTTCTATTTTGAATGGATAGTGTAGACCCGTGCTGGAAATCACGCTCATGACTCATTTGCTATTTTAAATTATAAATTATTGGCAATATTTTTTGTTTATTGTAAGCATATAACATTGATATAATGGTTGAGTTTGTTTATATATTTTTACATTTTGAACCAACATACCTGAGCCATAATGAACTTGAGGCCCAAAAAGGGCTAAACACAATAACTGTAAATGTTACAAAGCCCTGATAAGTTGGTTTCTTGCAAAATCCTTAAGGGGTTCTTTATTATATTTCTTTCAGAATTTTGTTGGGCTGCTAAAGATAATACATGGGAGGCAGGGCAAATGGAAATCTGCAGGCCAAGAGAGACATTCTCATTCATTCTTGCTTGTGCAACGGTATCAGCAGTACTATAATCAATAAGGCTGAGTTTGTAGCCTTTGTTCAGAGGCATTACCAGCCAAAAGAGAGGTACATAGAATCCACAAGTGTAAGAGAATTCAAAGATTGTAATTAAAGCACCTCACACAGACTACATTTAGTGTTAACAAGTCCAAAGCATTCTGGATGAAATTACCATTATCAAGCCTTCTTTCAAAATAATTCCTTCCGTCGTGTTTTATGAAAGCAGTCAGACTGCATATGAGGCAGCCAACAATGAGTATAGACTAAGTGGACAGAAGACAGTGCAGTTGAGGAGAATTTCATAAACATATGACTTGGGAAAGGTGGAATGGGATGAGAGACATAGTGAGTCCAGCTAAGACTCACTCTCAGACCTAATTTTCTGGTTTTTTAGTACGGTTTTTCTATCTACTTCACTCCATATACAGAATGCCTTCATACTATTTTCAGGACAAAAGCATTTTGGAAGAAATATGCACAATTTTCACCAAAAACCCTCCAAATTTTGTAAGAAATTCCCAGTACATTTAAGAATGTTTTTGATTGAACAGATTCTTAGATTCATCACAAAAATATTGTATAAAAGAGGTATAAGTGAATTCTTTCAATTTTGTCCATGGTCTGGTGTTGTGGTGGTAAATGGGTGCTTTGCAAAGTAAGAGACCTAAATCAAATCCCACCATGAGGATCACGGCCCACCCCAATGACGGGTATCTTTGAGTCATAGGTAAGAAACAGAAATTGGTATGGGTATGGGTCCAAAATGCATGAAACACTGATTTCCAAAAAACCTAGGTACAAAACAGCATGGAAATGTCCATACAATCCATTATTAAAAAATATGAAAATATATTTAAAAATGCATATTACTCAATTTTAGTGCATAAGATAAAGCACTTAAAATATTTTGTATTCATAAAAGTTTAAAACATTCAACATGCTTAAAATTTCCGATGGACGTGAATCATGTGACATAAATGAGAGTGTGTTTGTCATTGGATGTGGCAATTTATAAAGGTTAACACCTATATTTCTCAGTTGCTGATGATCTCTCTTGCAGGACTCGTCAGTGCATCTATCTCCCTGGGTGCATGTCCTAAGGAACGTACAAAGGAAAGGGGTGGGGTCAGCTCGCAGTATTTTAGGAGAGATGTCTCTACGATTTTCAGCTATACCTATCTACTCTTTCATAATCCATGCCTCCTATGATGTCTCCCGAAATCCTGAAATATGGCCGAGTCTGAAACCTGAAATCTGATAAGACCCTCCAAAACCTAGAATCTGCATTATAGCTCCTAGATGTCCAAAACCACTCTCAAACATCCTGGAAGTATATACATAAAATAACTTTAAAGTATAAGAAAGTAATTGTCTATATCCAAATATTTCCAGTACGAACCCAGAACTCCACAGCATTTCAAAGTCATTTCAAGGGCATGACAGTTTTGCATACGTACATACATGTTTGCAGGGGGCTGTACACATTTCCATGTAACACAGTCTTTCTCGGCTGCAGTCTTGTTTTGAATGTTCTCTCTGACATTCCAACATGTAAAAATTGTGTAAATTTGATTTTATTATCTGGGCAGCACATATGAAGAAGCTCTAACCAGGACCACTCTGTTGCAAAGCCTGCAAATAAACCTATACTGGGTTTTCTGCCAGCTTTTGTATATCTTTGATATACTAATATGAAGTTTTTAACTTTTTCCCCATGGCAAAAATGCATCCAAGTTCACAGAAAATCCAGTAAATATCAGCAGAACATAAATAGAAATACACTAATGCACGAAAAATGGTAGCAATGAATTTATTTTGAAAAAACCACATATTGCATGACACCATTTTAAAATCATAGTACATTTGGAATTATATTATAAATCTGTTTGTAGTACATTTAATCCTTCCATAGATATTCACTGTTCATATAGGTTACACAAATTTGATCATATAACAATATCCTAATGATTTCATTAAGAAATTTGTATTAAAATTCAAAAGGTGTTTTAAAGCATTGTATCTAGACTCAACAAGCTAGACATGCATGAGTCACAAGCCCAGCCAGAAGCAGCAAGTTCACTGCATCAACTGTTCAAGGCTCGGCTAGGCAGCATAATTGATGTGGTTATCTGTTATGTGTCGGCTTTTCAAAAGCCAACGCTTTCTCGCTGGGGAGGTCAATGCAAGAGCCGTGAGGGATTCAGTTCCCTTCTTATTTGAACACCAAACCCTAACAACCCTTTTTTTCCAAAATCTTCACAGACTGAAACATTTAGTCTCTGTGGAATGCAACAGAGCTTTACCTTGCCACTGAATTAATTTGCTCCTTCAAGTTTTCTCTTTTGGTGATTTTTAATCTCTAGTTATGATTTTGCACACTCCACCTAACAAATCAGATTATTTCTCCTGCAGCCAGGCTGACTTGACACTCAATTTTTGAGGCACTGAAAATAGTATCCTCCAAAATGTGAAGGAGGAAAATAAAATACAGATAGAGTGTGGGGAAATTGCACTGGGCTTTCAGCCTTGTGAGTGTGAATGAGTGTGTTCCTGCCCGAGAGATGCCCTGCACATATAGGGACCACAAGTGATGAAAAAACCACATATGATGAAATAAACCTAGGTAGCCGGTTCGGCCCCTAAGGGCGGCAGGTTCGGGTCCGGTTCGGGAGTGCGTGGTGGAGGGGTCCGAGGTCCGGTTCGGCGTGGTTTGGCAGGTTCTCCCTGCAGGCCCGAGCCGCGTCCACAAGCCTCGTGGGCGTGCCGGCCGTCGAGCCTGCAGGAGAACGCCTGGCGAACCCTGGCTCGAACCGGACCCTTTTTTGACGCATTTTTTAATTTTTTTGTTTTTGGTCAAACAAAGGTCAAACGCGTTTTTAAATTCAGAAGGTTTGGGTCCGGTTCGGCGCGGGTACGGGCAGTGTTCTCCCTGCAGGCCTGCGATTTAGTTTTTTTCCTTTTTTGGCAATTTTTTCCGTTTTTGGATTTTCGGTGAAAAAAACGCAAGTATGGAAAAAAATTTGCCATTTTTGGAAAGGGTCCGGGAAGATGTAGCAGCAAAAACTTGGATGAGCCATAACTTTCATTCTGTGGCTCCGTTTCAGGTGTCGTTTTCTCTAAAAGTGTATATTTTCTCGAGCTCTACGCATTGATGGCAATATTTTTCTTATTTTCATAAAATCCATTTTTGCACCTTTTTGGACCAAGCAACTTCTTGCAATCTTCTGAATTTAATTTTATTTGTTTTGTATATATTGTACATTATTATAAATTTATAGTTAATAGTATAACTTGTCTTTTATCTTGTTTTTCATATACATAATATGTGGTTTATAATTAAATTCCTATTTAGAAGGTTGAGATTTATATATTTTTTAATTTTTATATAGTTTTTGTACTGCCGTACCCAAGTGCCGTACCCGGGCCTCCAAAAAAATTGCCGTACCGACGTACCGGATCCCCGTACCCGTACCCGAACCGTACCCACGTACCGGCTACCTAGAAATAAACCATAGATCTTGTTGTGCCAATGTCAGCAGTGGACATATCGGAAAGGTCCTTTATTATTATTAATAGTTGTACTTTGTATAATATGCTTTGATATGTGTAAGAATCAAATTTATTTAATGGACTTCAAAATTGAAAATGCGTGTTAAAATTAGCCGTTTTTTTACTTTGAAGTCTTGCTGCAAAAGTCCATTTGCCGAGTCTAGATCTGAGTCTAAAATATGCCTGGCCAGTCAGAGCAGCGGTCGAGACTCTAAACAATGCTTTAAAGTCTCAGTTAACCAAGAGCATGCCTGAGGTTCAGATAACCCCAAGAAACATGCCATGAAATTGTTGGAAACAACCATGAGACAAATTCGAGTAAAAACTATCTAAAATAAACCTAAAAGCCGACCATAACCTAAAGACAGTCCAGTTCAGGTAGGTGACCAGGCTTACTCTCAAGGTGGCCCCTAACCTTAACCAATATAAAATTAAAAAACATATATCCCGAATACAGTGAAGGCTATCAAATCAAAATCATTTTGTACAAATTCGAAAGGTTAAGCAGAAAAAACTAGCTCCGGTTTCCAAGTTTACACTAAAGGTGGCACAAAAACTTAACCAAGATAACAGTAAATATATATATATATATATATATATATATATATATATATATATATATATTGTAATATACATCCTGAATAAAGTGAATATCATCAAATCAAAATCGGATTAGATAGATTTCAAACCTGCTAAAGTATCCTAAGCAGACAAAAACTGAAACAAGTCCAATCCCGAATAAAAAACAAGTCCAAAATCGGATAATACAAAGAAATATTATAAGTGCGTGAACTAACCAGTTTCAGATCGCCCTTACGAGCTCCAATATGAAGAGGAGTCCAACCCCTGTCGTCTATTTCATGGGGGTTGGGCATCGACCGCCTGCGCGTTAGCCTTCGGAAAGAAGACTGCCTTTCTAGAGGCATAATATTCTCAACCCAATTTCACTTCAGCAATATTATTTGATTCCTCCGACACGAAATTAACAAGGATCGACCAAAACACTGCTTGAAACCCTGAAATCCCCTAAGGGTTTGTTGATGTTCCCTCCGAATACAAAAAAGCTGATGCAATTAAACCCTATGATAGAGCAGGAACTTATTGAAAACCAGAAAAGCGTGCAGAGAGGCTGTGAGTTTACATGATCGGCTTGATTTAAACCCTAGAGAGAAAAAACAAAGTTTACTTGGAATAACAGGGTATGACGGAGGGATTAAGGCCTGGTCCCAACACACGCAAATTCTGCAGAGCGAAACCTGCGACGATCAGACTCGACAGAAAGACCGCGATAAACATTGCTGCTCAAAACCCTACAATCTGTATCCCTAATGAAAGCTTTTAAAATGCCAAGAAGATATGGCCAAGGCTACTGATAAGCTAAGGGTTCGAAAGTTAAGCGCTGCACCATACTGGAATGCCTGCAACTGGCCCTTCACAGATTTTATCTCTGGTTTCTTCCTTCGTCGCTGAAATTTGCTTTAAATTTTTTCTTTTAAATGTTCTCTGCTGCCTGCCCCGAGTGAAAAAGAGAGTTTAAGCGAAATGGTTTTCTATTTATAGCGTTGTGTGCTAAGGCGGTGGGAATTGGAATTCATAAAAAGGTAAAAATAATATTGTTAGTTTGTTTTTAATCCCAAATGATAATCGTGAGAGGGAACACGAGTTAAATTTGACGGCCGTTTAGACGTTTTTCATGATTTTAGCCGTAAAATACTTGCAAATATTTGACATAACCGTCACATGTGACTTGCATATTTTAAGTATGACCGTAATTTTTTCTATAGATTTATATATAAACTATGCTAATATATATTAAAAATAATTAAATATGTATAAAATATTTTTAAATATATTTGATTAACAGTGTAAAAATAACACTATTTTATATTTTTGAAGGGCAGTATTTAAAAATTACCGTCACCTAAAATTTATGTGACAGGCATAGGTGGCCGTCAAATTTAACCCCTGGAGGGGAAGAGAGGACATTTAATTCATTATTTCAAGTTAATCATAAATGATACCAATTGTGGGAGGGACAAGGTGGAGAATAGTAATAATAATAATAAATAAAATTAATTAAAACTAATTAATTAATTTCAAAAAAAAAAATTGTATGTATCTATTGTGGGAGATTTTATTTTTTTGATTGGCAAAAAAAAAAAAAGAGGCACTAGGCCTCACTATTTATATTATAATATGAAAAAAGCGATAAATCGGGATCAATTACGTCTTTCTGAAAAAAACCATCAAGGATGGTAAATGCCAACAGGAAATATATTAATTATAGAGCTAGATATATACTAAATCACTAAAAACTACTTGTCATCCTCCTCAAGAACTAGTAACCATGATTGTAGCGGTGTCCACATTCCTGGCTTCATCTTCCATCATAAGGGTTCTTAGAGTTGGCCGGAGTTAGAAGCTTGAATTGTTCCACTGGGGATCTGCGCAAAAGATTTGAACAAATGGCATTGATCGTTTTCCCCTGTTGTAGGCTCTCCATAGCCAAATCTTTGTGTCGCTTCAGAGTTGGTCAAGCAAACGGCTCAACGTCAAGCCATTGCTCCATATCCTCATGAATTGCAAAGGCATTGTTGGCGCCTAACATGACGATCTGTGCCCCTCCCAATGATCTATGCCACTTTCAAGGTATCCAAGCGTGGATTGGACTAGCTAGGATGATTCATTGCTTTGACTACCTCTTCAATGCCAAAGAAATCGTGTTGTTGAGGCGGGTGAAGTTGGGCCCTTAATGCATTGGTGGCCATTCACCTTAAGAGCTTGGGGTCCTTGACCTTATGCATGAAAACTTGTCATCGATACTCCATAGCCTCTTTTGTGCAAGTAATCCTTGTACCTTTGTCAAGCAAATGCCACCTGCATTAAGAAGATGTTTGAGCTTCATATCGCTGGGACAAGGCCAAGGAAAGAATAATGCACCTCATCGATATTGTAGTTATGAATCAAACTATCGTGCATCTCCTTAATCGTGTTACGAGACGGTGGCTTTTCCTTTTCCGACCCTAGATTTCCCCTCCATTTTATCATTGTTGCCTCCCCTTTCCATAGTTTTGGCGAGCTTTAGGATGAAAATGACTTGAACCCCTGCATGGTTATATAGATTTTTTTGCCAATAATAGCAATCTTCCCACACGTGTCCAACAAATTTTACAATTAAAGCCTTTCGTGGGGAATAAAACCAATGTCCCTTCATTTAATAATTGTTGAGGGAGGTGGGATACTGCGTTAGCCACATGTGCTGACAAGGATAACCCATCAATTTTAATTATGTCCCCCAATTTATCCAATACTTCAGTTGGAATAATAATCTTTAGCTTCACATTATCTTTGATTTCAGCCCCCATATTTGCAAGTTTGTCAGCAGCCTTATTGGCCATCCTAGGAATATGAGATATACTTCTATCCCTGAGTAGCTGAGAGCAATCTGTTACAATGTGTTGTAGATTCCAATGGTTAGCTTTTCTTTTTTGACAACATTTATAATTAGTAAGGAGTCTCCTTCCACCAGCAGATTGTTCCATTATCATCACTTTAATTTTGAGCCCTTGCCAAAGGGCTTTAGCTTCAGTGAGATTATTTGAGCATATGCCCAAAGCTTCAGTGAAACCAAGAATAGGCTGCCCATTGGAGTTTCTGAATAAACCACCAACACCGGCTCTTCCCGGATTGCCCTTGGAAGTGCCATCAAAATTGAGTTTGATGAAATTATGAGGAGGGGACACCATTTTATTTGTGAACTACTTTTTCTTTTCAATCCAACCCCATTATCAAGGATTCCCGACAAGGTATCCTTCGGTTTATAAAGATACTATTTTTAGAAGAAAAGATCTTACCATTAGGATGTTGTCATACCATGATTAGTTCCTTTATTGATCTTAGAACCAATGAAAGAATAAAATCATTATTTTTTATTTCATTTTGGAGATTCTCTTGTTTATCTCAAGCTAGATACTCCAAAGTAAACAATGGCAAGAGCCGAGTTCCATATTTGAAGAAGGGGCGGATCGAATTTTGAAGTCCCTGACTCAAAATAAGGTTTTTGATGGAATCAAGAAGCACCATGGGAAAATTAAATCTATCAAGAAGACTGAACCAAATCTTAGAGGAATACTCACAGTGAATAAGAAGATGATTGGTATCTTCTTCAAAGATTGAGGACATAGAGGGAGCCTTTGGGAGGGACCAAAGAAATTACACTTGCATTGGGATTGAGATGACATGAGAATTTTGTCCCAATAGGCTATCCAAAGAAAGGCATTAGCCTTTGGCAATCCTTTTTAAAACCAGACTATTTGGGTAGGCAAGAGAGAGACTTCCCTGTTTCGAATAATGAGGATGGAGTATCCACTTTTGACGTTGTATTTTCCATATTTATCTCTTGTCAAATCAACACATCATCGTGTCTAGAAAAGTGGAAGGACTGTGTTGCACCTATTGCATTGGTGGTTGTTGTCATTGATGTCAATGGTATTGATGGCAAAGGGAGAGTGTAAGAACATGCATATCAGATGGAATTCAATGGTGCTCAGTGGTTGGTGATATCAAGTAGCTCCCGGGCATTCTGATGTCACAAGGTGAATTCAAGGTGCTTCTACAAGCATAGAATGGTTTTGACAGGGTATGATATGGTTCAAAAGCATGGAGCAACTTTGATAAGGTGCTACAATGTGGTTGAGCAAATTCAAGGTTCGAGTTCATCTTACTGAGTCAAAACTCTTATTGCACGGAGAAGTGGTCTTGAGAACTGGTTGTGTTCTCTAAGGAAAATGAGATTGGGAAGAGCTTCACATGAAAACCTGGGGCTAACCACCACATGAAAGGTGTAGAGGGGTGTCTTTTAATGCTCCATGTCAAATTTCATCAGATTTTATAATGGTATTTTTGAGTTATTCAAGATTTACTAAAATAACCTTCTTGAGAAGTTAGCACAGCTGCTTCTTAAGGGTCAAACAAATTTATGGAGACTCCTTTGAATAAATCATTGAAGGAATTTTTGGAGTAAATTTTCCTAGAAATCACGTGCAAAAAGTGGTATGTCAAAAGGATGCGTATTTAAAAAAGATATGAGCATTTTTCAAAGGTGTTTCTCCTTCATTCTAGCATGTATTTTGTACTTCAAGGTATGGTTGAGTGATTTTTGGTCTTTGATCATGTTTTTAAGTGCTCAGATTGTTTCTTCAGGTCCTTTTTGGTGAATGAGCATATGAGGTGTCTTCCAAGTGAAGGTCAAGATGTGAGGTTGTTCTCCCCATGCTCTCTGAAAGGTTGAAGACAAGAAACCTTGCTTTCTAAGACTATCAAATCAATGAACTTGAAGTTTTTTCAAGGTTGAATATATATTCCTAACTAATCTAATTATATCATATAAAAGGTGGACATTGTTTAAAGGCACATACAAAACTCGAGACAGTGAAGAACTCATTTGTTTTGCCCAACAACATTGTTTATTATTGCTCTTACCGGTCTGTGCACTAGTCTTACGCACTCATTTGGGAGCTTATGGAGGGTTTCCATGATTGGATTGCAGTCTAAGAAGATGGAGAAGGGTACAACAAGTCCACATATTTTTGAATTTTTGAAATTCATTTGAAAATAAACAAGAAATTGAATTTTTGGTAGTCTCGGGTGCTCACGGTGCCTCTGACCCTAAAACTAGGGTTTGGATTACAATTTTGTTTGATTCTCCACTTCCACCATCCCAAATTCTTGAAATTTTGGAATTATCTTTGTATATTCACCCTTGTTCATTTGTAAAAAAATTTAGATCGAATGATAAAGTGTCGAAGGAGATTTCTCTTTGCGAAGTTTGGTATGTCGTGCGCATCAAGATTGTGAATGTAAAACTTCCTTTTCTTTGAATTTTATTGTCTTTTTAGAATTAAAGGTAATCTTTGGAGGGTTAGATGTTGTGGAGCATAAATACATATCCGTAAAATGTTCATAAGCTTGAATAACAAAGATTCATTTGTTTGAGTCTCTCAAAACCGTGAATCGAGGACAATGAGGCGAGTTTTTGAGTGTAAGGGTTACTTCTCTTCATATTTCACAAACTTTGATACAATTCTAAGAAGCATTTTTAGTTCTCTTGTGTTAAGGAAGTGTCGATATTTGAAAGACTCTTGATATGGTGATACATGTTTAGAGGCCTTCATGATGCAAATTAGCTCTAGGTCGTTGAAGCTGCAATGATGTTTATACATGCAAAGGAACCTTGAAAGTATTTTTGATATCTTGAGAACTCTTTCAAAGATGGCTTTGATCTTTGTAATGCTCAAAAGGACTTGAACTACAAGTTCAATGGAAAGGATTTTGTTCTAAGTTTGAAAATGGAAGGAAGATGAATGGTGTGTTTTTCTCATTAGATCTAAACATGTGCAAATTTTTGAAGAAGTTTGAAAAACTCTCTTAAGTTCAAGGTTGATTATGCCATTCCTTGGTCAATGAAGAAGATGTAGAGCCTCTTACTCTGCCCTCTTGTAGAAGTTTACCTCTTGAAATTCCAATTATAAGTTGAGGTGCTTTTGTGCTCTCTCAAGGCAATCAAAGGGTTTTTGAAGAAGTTTAAGTGTCATTCTCAAGTTACTGAATCAAAATGTTGACCTCAAGTTTGAACTTCTTTACTGATAGATAGTTCAAATGAAGTGTGAGCTCAATAAGGTGAAATGAAAAAGAAGTTTGAAAGATAAGAAAAAAAAATGATAAAGAAAAGGGAGATGAAACAGTTTTTGACAATAGAAAAGGTTAAAAAGGGTGTGATAATAGGAAAAAGTTCTTAATCAAGAAAGAAGATTAGGATGAACTTGAAATTCTTGTACAAGGGAAGTGAAAAGTCGGAAGACTTAGAGTGTGAAACTTGAGGTGAGAACATAAACAATTACTAATGAAAGATTGATGTGTATTAGTTGTGATGTTATTAAAGAAGCTTGGGAGGCAAGAGATATAGAGTAAGAAAACAAAGAAGGAATAGATACTTGAAAAGAAAAATGTATCGAAGATACAAAAGAGAGATATGAAGTATGAATAAAAACCATAAATACACAGTCTTGTGTGAACTATTTTTATAGAGATAGTAGTGGCAAAGTGGAGGATAAATTGAGTGAAATTGTTAAGAAGTATGAAGGGAAATTAAGAGAGGTGTGAAGTCCAATTATGAACTAGTTGGAACTTTGTATATACCAGAAGATAGAAGAACACTACAAGAAAGAGTCTTATCGAGGCAAACAAAAATGAATTTTAGGGGTTATAGGACAAGTGAATGCATCATCAAACATGCCGATAGGAGCACCTGATGAAATGATTGAAGAAATGAAAAAGGTTTGTCAATTTAGGATCATCATCAGATGTTCAAAGCATCAAATTGAAGAGTGATCACATCTTGTTTGTTTAATCTAAGTTGAAGCTCGGTTGTACCATGGAGTTGTTGTTTCCTTGTAAGTGGAAACTTGCAGAAGGTCGGTGGTAGCTGACTAAATCATCCAGGGAAGTTGTTGCTTCCTACACCAAGTTTAAGCTTAAGTGAATCTCGAGATTACATCCTCGAGATTTAAGTTGAAGCTCAACAAATCATTGTAACCTTTTGCCATATAGTGCCTTTGGTTCGTGGGTCTTCTCTAACTTAGGTTTCCCACTTAAAAATACTTGTCTCCTGTTTATGTGTGGATGGGTGCTTCTTTTGAATTGCTTTTCAATTTAAGTAATTGATTTACTTGGTTTGAAAAAGTTGAATTGAACACTGATTCACCCCCTCTCTCGGTGTTCTAGTTTCTAACATGTTGAAGGATCTTTAAGAGAGATTATTTTTCTTCTGTAACTCTTGAGGAACACTGAATGTCTATCCACCCATTGTGCCCTTGATTAATATAGTTATGAACCAAGTGACCAATTTGAGCTTCACACCAAATCTGAAGATTGTTCATATTATGAGAACTCGAGGAAAATTGAGAATCAAGCATCATTCGAATTAGTGCCTCTGCCAATCGACCATCTCAACAATGGTTTGAGAATAGACAAAGCTTTGATCATAAGATTCCAAGTTTGTGAACTTGAGAAGTGATTTTGAGCAGTGAAGATTCTTTCAGGTAGCATGTTATCAAGGTATTTTTTCAGAGAATAATGCTCCAAAGGGTTTTAGGTTCCATATAGATTCTCCATACCAGTTTGGCCCCAAGGGCCAAGTTCATGTCTTTGTTTAGTCTGAATCCTAGGCCGCCCATTTCTCTAGGCAAACAAGTTTTTCCCCATTTTATAAGTGGGATTTTTTCTCTTTAGAGGTGCCTCTCCAAAGGAATTTAGATTGAATGGATCTGATTATATTGTTGACATTGGAAGGTATCGGAGGAAAGACATCATGTAAATGGGGATTGCTTGAACATATGATGATATCAATTGAATTCTTCTAGCCAAAGACAACCATTTACATTTCTAATTGACAAGTTTTCTTTTTAATCTTATCAATTATGGATTGCAAATACCACAGGAGTTCTACCCTAGAAAAAGAGGTATTACGAGATAGATGTAAGGAAGCGATCAAGGCTAATATCCAGTGCACTCAGATCGGGATTTGAGTTTCTCTATTAGTGTTGAAAAAGAAACTTTGGATTTTATTTTATTAATTTGTTGACGGAGGCAACTTCATAAAGGTCCAGATCATCTTTGAAGGCCTTAGATTCCTTGATGTTGGCTTGTCAAAGCAAACGAATATCATCTCGCAAACTGTAAGTGAGTGATTATAGAAGCTCCATTAGCAATTAATATTCCATTCAACTTTATATTATTTTTTAGATGAAAAATCCACCGGAGGGAATCAACCATGACGATGAATAGAAAGTGTGACAGAGGGTCACCTTGCCTTGAGTCCATTGGTGGGAATCAGAAGAACCCAACACGATCACAATTTATGAGCACTAATTATTTAGCAGTACTTATGTAGTTATAGACCCATCTTCTTGAGTCTTGATTAAAAGCATTTTTTCTAGGACTTACATGACAAAGTCCTAGTTTACCCTATCAAAAGCTTTATTCATGTCTAATTTGATAAACATGTTTCATGAGTTCTAATATTTGACTAAGTGCATGAGCTCATTAGCTATGACAATGCCATCCAAAATTTGCCTCCCAGCCACAAAACCCCCTTGCTCAGGGGAGATGATCTTTGGGAGGAGAGGTTTAAGTCTGTTAGCAATGACCTTAGAAATAATTTTATAAGTGACATTGCACAAAGAAATAGGTTTGTATGAGTTAAAGGATTCAACATTCTTAGATTTAGGAATAAGAGAAATAAAGGTTAAATTGAGTTGTTTGAAAATTTCTCTAGAGGCCCCTGATTCTTGAACAACCACAACATCATTGCCCACAAAGTCCCATAAATGTTGGAAGAAGCTAGTCGAAAACCCATCGGCCCAGTACTTTATCAAGTTTGAAGGAAGAGAAGTGCATCTTTAATTTCATGATACGATATGGCCTTGTTGAGTTCCAGGTTATCATTTTGTGTGACCAAAGGAGGTATTTGACTAAGAATTTGAGCACGGCTATGTCCTGTTCTCCTCAAAATCAATGAGAAGATCTCGAAATACCTTTCGCATCTCCACATATAATTTTGTTGTCATTCATTTCTTCTCTGTGGGAAGCTTGATCTTGGTAATTTTGTTAAAGTTCCTCCTTATGATGGTTGTTTTGTCTTTGTGTTTTGTCCCTTCACAAAGCCATTTATTTCTAGATTATTGTTTCCAATATATCTCTTCTTGTAGAAAAACCCGATTGAGATCCTCAGTCAGATGAGCCTCTTCTTATTTTAAATTTTCTAAAAGACCTACTTCTTGAATTTCCTTTTCGACTTGGGAGATTATGTCCTGAAGGACAACTTTTTTGACAAAAAAACATTGCCAAAGGTATTTTTATTCCAATTCCTAAGGTGTTATTTAAGTCTCTTAAGTTTTTAGCTAATCTATACATTTTGGATATGTTTATATCTATATCCTTAACTTCATGTTGTCATAAAGAGAAGGATCTTTGGTCCGCATCAGTTCAAATTTAAACGGTCTTCTTAGGTGGAGAGGCAGGAGTGATAAAAAGCATAATGGGCCAATGGTCGAACACGAGGCCCAAATGATTTCAGACTCAATAAGATCATGTTGCGAATCTAGTCTTTACTCATTATGAATATGTCCAGTCTTTCAGCCATAACTTTATTTTTAATCCTTCTATTAGTCCAAGTATATTGACCATTTTTAAGAGGAACATCCATCATATCAACCTCTTCAATGATTTTGGCAAATTTGAAAGAGGAGCGAGATATGGACTTAGACCCTCCATGTTTTTGAAGGGAGATAATATAATTGAAATCTCCCAAATATCCATTTCTCACCTTATGAAATCTCCCCAAATATCCATTTCTCACGAGGTAAGGATGTTTTTATAGTTTTAAGGGACATCAACAAATTTTTCTCCCAACACTAGTTCTTATAGTCACAAAATCACACACTTACTACTATAATTATATCACCAAGTATGTTGTTTTATATATGGATCTTGCATAAGAAAAGTATTCACTAATGACCCATCCCCTTGTTCGATCGACATTTTAGTTGATCTTTTGTCATTTTTGTCTTTCACGGTCATAAGTTACTACCACAGTTTCGGTCATCCCTTAGGGAGTCTTAGTTTTCGTTATTCACTTAGTTGTCATCTCTAGTCTTTGACTAGGGTACCTAGGAAGGGATTAGAGTGCCTTGGTCCCAGTCACACTTGGTTCTAATTTAGATGTTTGAGGTCATTCTTTATGATTTTTCTCCCATTCCCTAGGTACTAGTCGACATGTCGGGTCATTAGTGTCGAAATTTGAGCAAGAGATCCCTATATAAACACAACATACATATTATCTTATGGACAAACTAATTCTACTTAGGACTAACTATCTACATAGAGCAAGGGACTGCATTTAAGCATTATTCTACATCACACACTACATAGAAAGGGGAGTATATTCTATTCCATCCACCATTTTGCATTTTATCTAGCTATTTCCTGATACTCTCTATGTCATTAACATTGGGAATCATAGGCACATTCTTGCACACATAATCACTGAGAACTACATTGGAGTGCGAGATGTAGTGATATGCTTAGTTGTAAGACCACCATTGTGGCTGCTAAGGAAAGTCGACCCGTCATTCGCATATTTCATTTTTAGGGTTCGATGTTTTATATGGGGTTTTGTAGGTAATTATTTACTGTGACTTCACAACAACATCAATAAAGAAAGTGTACGTCCACGACCAAAGGTGAAGTATTGCAAAGACCTAGCGACTACTGTTAAAACCAAGTTTTGAGCTATTTCACTGAGACCAGGGCACCCAAACTTGGACTCAAGGCACCCAAGCACCCTTATCCTTCTCTAGATATGATCCAATCCAGATCTGCCTCTTTTGCAATTTTATGAGCTTTGTCATGACACTCATTTCTGTCATTTCATCACCCTATCCGAGTCACTGAGTCACTACAAGGTAAGTCTAATTCAAGTTAGTACCTTTCCCCTTTCATTTGATTTCATTTAAAATATCAAATAAATTATCTAGCATTTATATTTCAATTATTACATTGTTGTACTTTTTAGATTATTACTAAAATATAGATTTTAGATAATCATTTTGGTGAACCCATAACTTAGAACACTTTTCCCTAGGATCCTCTACAAACCCTAATGGCTAAGGATATCTCTTCTCCTTCTCGGCCCATCATGTCTCACTTTAGTGTCAATCCAATCTATGATGAGGCCGATTTTACTATAGTGATGTTCTATGCCGGATCATATTCAACAACAACTCTTAGCCAGATGAATGTTATGTACCTACTAGTTTTGAAAATTCTCCCATTGGCATTAGTATTGTTTTGGATCCAATGGCCTTCACTCGTTGTACACCATGTTATATGGCTACTTTGCTACTAAGCCTCCTTTTGATATTTCTAAAGAAATTCTAGATGATTCTCTTATCAATTACATGTTAGGTCTTGACAATAGCTCTCATACTGATTCTCCTCCTCATCAGACCACTATTATGGATACATCTCACAACTCTCTTATTTCTTATATTGCTTCTCCTAATCCATCACATACTAGTTCACATACTCTCTCATATTATGTTGATGATCCTATTGATAGTACACTTAATGACATTCTCATATCTGAGTCTCTATCTAATGTCGATGATATAATTGATAGCCATGATTCTACTACATTTCATATTGTTGAGTGTGAATCTCCTACTCCACTTTCTCCTAAGGTTATATCTAGCATCGTGCACGAGTCACCTCCATCTATTAGTTCTTATTCTCCTACCATCTCATCTCCTCCTAACACTTCACCTACATTTGTTAGTTCATCTTCTTCTATCGAGGTATCTCCATCGGTCACTTCACCTTCTAGGGATGTTTCTAATGCTATTCCTACCATTGTTATGGATGTTCCATCTCCTTCATCTACTATAGCTTTTTTTTGGCACCTACCCCTAGTGTGCCTTTAACATCGGAATATTTTTTATCTTCTCTTGAGGTACCTATGATTACTCACAATGGAAATTTACAACCGCTTAATACATTATTTCCATCTCCTATTATTCCTTCACAGGACATTCTATCTCTCATTCATATCATAGGTCAATTACAATCTCAGGTTCAGTCACTCACTTTAGAAAGTAGGGCCTATTATGCTTCAATTGATAACAACTCATTACATGGAAACCTTATTCCTAAGAAAATTCATAACTCTGCATTTCCTAAGGACTTTATCATGCCTACATTCACATGCTTTGATGGTACTGGTGACCCTCACTTACATCTCCAACATTATTGCATGGCTATGGCTCCCTATTCTAATGATAGATTATTGTTTAAGGCCTTTCGACATAGTCTTATTGATGATGCTTACTAATGGTACACTCATCTTCCATTTGGGTCTATTAGTACTTACTATGATATGGAGGACGCCTTCCTCCATCATTTTATCATCAAAAATGGCCCTAGAGTTACTTATGATCATATACCTACTTTACATCAGGGCACATCCGAACCTATCAAGGATTACATCTTATGATTTAATGCTTGTATGCATCAATTAGTATTCCAACCTATCAATCTTGAGAAATAATTCATCTTTTGTCGTGGTTTAATTCCCTCTCTCAAACAATGATTTCAATATGATACATGTGATTCATTCATACTCTTGTGTTATAAAGTCATTGACCTAGAACATGACCTTCTCTCAGTACATGTTATTGATCCTCCACTTCTTGTTACTATTTTTATATCATCTAGTTCTTCCTCATTACCACTAGTTGAGCAACCCACACAATCTCCATCTATGCCTAACAAGAAAGCTCAACCCTCTTTGCATCACAAAAGCATCCTTCTCCTCCTCCTCCATGATAGACTACTTCTCCATCTACTCCATCTGTTTCATGTGAGACATTGCAATTCTCTCATCACACTTGACTACATGATGTGTTGCATGTGTTACTTAACGAGCATCTAATTCACTTTCCCTCTGTGACATCATCCACAACATCATCTACAATGTCAACATGATCAACCCTATTGTAATTATCATCATATCAATGGCCATAGGGACAATGATTTCTTTTCCCTTCATGATAGATTGCAACAATTAGAGGATAAGGACATCATTTCCTTTGGCTCTCACTCACGTGAGTGGTCCATATCTCCTCTGCATTGTTAAAATGATTCTACTCGGGTTGCATTATCAACTCCATTTAGTACTCGGGTTATTGGTTTTCCCCTTTGCCACACATCGTCACTCATGCATGCTCTCCACCGCGTCCATCCATTGTTGCATCATTACATCCACCGCATCCACTTAATCCATCTTATCCATCACATCATGCTATTGCTTCACATCGGCTACCACAACCCTCCGCATTCACACATCCCACTGGTGTTCCACATGATATTCAGTTTGGTTCATATGCTCACGTTGCTTTCATGCCACATGCTTCCACCGTTTCACTTTGTTTCACACCGCCTTGGTCTTTGGTAGGTGATTACTATCACCTTACCCCGATGACGCACTTGTGTTCTTATAGTTCTTACACGATTGTTGAGGAATTTTCTATAAGAACCTCTCATCACGCACTTCGTCAATTCATCTAGTGCACTCAATCATTTCGATGACGCACTCTTGCTTTACGTAATTCATTCTTGACTGCTGAGGGGTCTTAACTAAATGAACCTCATCATCTATACGTTGGGGGGCATCACTAATTCCCCCTATCTTCATCATACTAACATGCGGGTCATTGTATTAGTACATATTAATTGATCATTTATCACAATTTTAGTTGCGCAATCACACTACATACATCACCCATCATCATCAACACTATATCATCATCACATTACGCATTTTTGTCTATCATCATCTACATCATACTACAAATCTCAATGAACAACCATAAACAATATCCACCACATTACATACATTACAACAACAATAACGAGGATTATACATCATCAATCACATTATACTAACAACTACACATCATGAGCAACATTCAATACAATCATTCACAAATCATATCTCATTAGTCACATTATAACATTAATACACAATGAATATAATCATCATATGCCACTAAAATCATCTATATATATTGAGTGCAATCATAGTTACAAAAACATCTCATCACTGGGGGCAATGCCCCTACATAATATACAACAATACAAATCAAATCTCATCATCACTATCACCCTCTGCAGTGCTGAGAGCTCTCAAACTTGACGCTTCACTGCACTAAATTTGTGCCCTTTGGTCACAACCTCGATATCTCTCCACCTACCTCTGTAGTAGTGTAACCTCGTAAAAGCTGCTCTATAAGCCGACGCTTCTGACTCGACATAATGTGCAAACACATCCTACGCTAAGGGGCCACCACCCACCACCTCTCTGGCTCGTCAAGTCTCCTTGTGTGCCTTGTCCCTCTCACCTAGAAGCATAGTACATATTGCTACTGTTATGGCCAGCCCTTGACTCAAAAAAGGGCATTCTCACCCACAACGTCATCCACATGCTCTAGTATCCCTCCACTGCAAGTACGTCGGTCGACACATTCCACGTCAATGTGTGGATGTATGTGTCCACTATCAAGGACCAATACGCATCACCTACAACACATAGAACAACCCATTAGCTAACCATCACCATCATATAAACAAATAACAAATCATGACATAACTATACAAATACTCATGCTTTGCTACAACTACCACTACATTGTCAGGGCATGTACTTCCCCCTCTCCCACTCCTCCATGTGGTAATCCCAATGCTTCTGTGAACAATGGAAACAAGAATACCCATCAATGTGCTACCCACCATGCACAGTAGGCCTCCTTACACCCCACATCATCTGATTTTATCGACTCTATCATCACATTTTCCTCATCCGACCTAGGAGGTACTAAGCTGATCTCTTGTGGGCTCTGGTCAGCTCCAAACCACCTAAGTTCTCTAATGGATCTCAACCATAAATATAGCTTTGAGGGCATGTCTTAAGCCATACCAAAATTTTGTAATTCCCTCTCCACCTGGAATAACTTGATCACCCACGAAAATCGATCCTCCAACCACATGGTCCTACGTACGCACCGTAGCTCTATAACATCCTTTGGCCATCCTCCGTAGTCTCGGTATGGCCTCCATATCACTTTGTCTAAGGCCCCATTCGATCTATCAGTGCCTTATAGGTATTTGTATCCATCTTGTGCCCATGCACGCCAACCCACCTCCTAGCAAATATATTTGGTCTAGCCCACTCTGCTCGCGAGACCACCAACTAGCCTCAACACTGCTATATGCTCGTAGGCCCATACATGTAATAGTCTATACAGTAGTTGTTATCCCACCTCCATGATCCTCTTATGTAAATCTATATAGATCCCTATATAAGTGTGCCAACACACATCGTGCCCATGCATATCTAGTACTCTCCTCCTCTATCTAATGACATATATTGTGCATCTTATACAAGATTCCCACACCTCCTCCCTCTACTACAATAGATGAAGCAATAACCATGGCTATGAACTTCCACAAGTGCGAACCCCTAACCTCATAATCACATCTAAGCTAATGTGGGCCTTGGTAGGTACTCAAGTCCCCATAAAATAACGTCTAGTGGCCCGCATTTGTCTCTCCATATCCTCCAAGGGCATGACTAGTACTCTCTCCTAATAACTAGTAATCGCGATTATGCGATACACATCCTCAACGTGTATTTGTCATCTCAGCAGTAGGAAACCAAAAAGTACAAGTATTCACACACCATCGCTCACACAAGGTTGTCAACATAGGCATATTATGGGGCACATCTCCCATCTGCTTATGTGCTTTGAGACCAACACAATCCATAACCTCCCAATCATTGTCAGATCAAACCCAATTCAAGAAAAGTACTCAAATGACGACACCCGTGGAACTCCCTCAAGTGGATATCCCTCTGCACAACATAAAACAACAACAAACATAATGTTAGAACACTATACAAATCCATACACACTCACTTATCACATTACTACACAATAAAAATTACATTTACACCACTCAAGACTGAATACAAACTCTCTGGACTAGGGCACTGAAGCGGGGTGGGGCACCCCCAGAGCGGGACATTAGCACCCAAGTCTGGGTGCTTACATGTGAAGGTCACTAACACCTTCATCGCTCTTGTCCAGGTCTAAAACACCAAAAATAGTCAAAATCACAATTTTGCAACAATTCACTAAAACTTACTAATGTACACTCATTTTTGAAAAAACATTACACTTTTTCACCTTTCTATTTATAGTTACTCTCCATGGCCTACTATACTATACCCATTATTTCACGATGATTGTCTCAACTAATACACACTATATGGTTTTCTCCATAACTTGATCATTTTACTCGATTTACACCTCGTTTGTGGAAATCTTTTCAAAATTTTGCCTACCATCGTATCATACACATGACACATGCATTATCTCTCCTCCACATTGTCCTTCACTCAATATACACACATTTTGATGATCTTTATTACACTTTATCTATCTCATGCTTACTTTTAGCTTAGCATTCATTCTTATCATCACTTCCCCTTTTGCTGAAAGGGGAATATAATTGGGGTCATCCTATAATTCCCCTTACATCACTATGTATTCAACCAACACTACCAATTCAACAATTCCAAACACTTACTAATGCACTATGCGACATTTCACCATTGATTCCCCCTAATGACCTAACAGGGGGCAACAAGTGTAAATTATCTATATGTGATACTTCATCAATTTCTAGCGGTTCCCTTAATGACCTAACACAGGCAACAAACACAAAATCTTTCCATGTGATATTTCATCAATTTCTATTGATTCCCCCTAATGACCTAAGTTGGGGAAACTAACATAAAATCTCTCTATGAGTAACCAATCGAAATCAATCAATCAATCAATTCACCAACGCGTTCAAATCTCTAACAATCGAATAACTCTACTTAATCGATATAATTCAACACACGCGGCCTCCCAGATGACCTAAATTAGGAGTTACACTTGTTACTTTCCCAGATGACCTAACTTGGGAAGTTATTCTATATTTGGCATTTACTTCTAGATGACCTAACTTGGAAGCCATCATACATTTCACATTTGCTTCTAGATGACCTAACTTGAGAGCCATCACATTGCGGCGATACTCGTGGAGTGGAGGCAAGATTGCCTTTCCTATGCCATTCTATATGGGTCAATTGTTTGATCGAAATTATTTGGATCCAAAAACCACAAAAGTTTGATCTGAGTCCGTCTGCAGTGGCTAGATCTTGAGGATGTAGTTACAAGTTGGAGAATAATGCACCTTTCTCCCTACACTCTTCCTCTAGCGGCAAGACGCCCAAATCCTTGATTTTTCATACACACACAATTGGGTTGGGAACTAATCACTCCCTACCCCATCATATCGTCATCATACAACATTCAAAATCATCAATCATCTAATATCACAATCATCACTCTCATTTAGTACACTTCACCACGATATTACGTCTCTCGTTACGCTACATGGATCAACATGTTGATCCATGGTTGGGCACGCTATATGGTTCGGTCAACACACTTTTCTACCACATCTGTGCATTCTACTACAACGTGGGCTTCTCAAGTACGCATCTCTTATTGCTTTATGCTACTAAGCTTTCCCTCACCAACATAAAGTGGGGGAAAATATAGTCACAAAATCACACACTTACTACTATAATTATACTTGCCAAGTATGTTGTTTTATATATGGATCTTGCGTAAGAAAAGTATTCACTAATGACCCATATCCTTGTTTGAATGTCGGTTTAGTTGGTCTTTTGTCATTGTTTTCTTTCACAGTCGTCAGTTACTACCACAATTCTAATCATCCCTTAGGAGTCTTAGTTGTTGTTATTCACTTAGTTTTCATCTATAGTCTTTGACTAGGTGACTAGAAAGGGATTAGGGCACCCGGGGTGCCCTAGTCCTCATTTATAGGTTCCATGGTCCCCGTCACACTTGGTTCTAATTTAGAGGTTTGAGGTCGGTCTTTATGATTTTTCCTCCCATTCCCCTAGGCACTAGTCGGCATGTCGGGTCATTAGTGTCAAAATTTGAGCAAGAGATCCCTATATAAACACAACATACATACTATCTTATGGGTGAACTATTTCTACTAAGGTATAGCTATCTACATAGAAGCAAGGACTACATTTGGGCATTATTCTACATCACACACTGCATAGGAAGGGGAGTCTATTCTATTCCATTAACCATTTTTCATTCTATCTAGTTATTGCCTAATATTCTTTGTGTCATTGGCATTAGGGAATCCTAGGCACATTATTGCACACACACAATCATACAAAACTACATTGGGTATAAGATGTAGTGAAACACTTAGTTATAAGACCACCATTGTGGCTACTAAGGACAATCTGACCCCTTCATTTGCATCTTTCTTTTTTAGGGTTTGATGCTTTGTATGGGGTTTTACAAGTAATTATTTATTGCATGTTCACGGCAGACATTAATGAAGCACTGCTGACATCCACCCAACCAAAGGTGAAGTATTGTGAAGACCTAGTGACCCTTTCAGAACTAGGTTCCAAGATGTTTCACTAACCAGTGCCCATACTTCAAACCAAGATGCCCAGGAACCCTTATCCTTTTCTAGGTGCCCCAATGTAGATAGATCTACCTCTTCTACAATTTTCTAAGATTCGTTACAACACTCGTTCCACCCGATTCATCACCCTGTCCGAGTCCTACGACACCGTGAGGTAAGTCTAATTCAGGTTAGTACCTTTCCCCTTTCATTTGATTTCATTTAAAATATCAAATAAATTATCTA
Source organism: Taxus wallichiana var. yunnanensis (assembly GCA_018340775.1). Taxonomy (NCBI): domain Eukaryota; kingdom Viridiplantae; phylum Streptophyta; class Pinopsida; order Cupressales; family Taxaceae; genus Taxus; species Taxus wallichiana. Next base: position 922,239,553 of record CM031235.1, read on the forward strand.
GAATTTATATTTCAATTATTACATTATTGTACTTCTTATATTATTACTAAAATACAAATTTTAGATAATCGATTCTAGACCATGTAGACATTAGCACAAAAAAAGGATTGAATAGAGTCGGTGGTGGAAAACTCCACAATTTTCGAGTTGGTGTAATCATCAATTGTCCTTTTAAAGAATTTATCGAATACCATATTATGGAAAGGTCTCCGAAACACTAATAACCTTTATGATAGCATATTTTCCATTTCTCCCTATTTTATTAAGAAACATAGAGAGAATTGAAATCCATTTTAGTTTCTTAAATAAGAAGGATGTTAGGTTTTTCTTTTTAAATGCATAGTTTTATGAGTCTCTACTTGTGTGGAGCATTTAGCCCCCTCATATTCCATGATATAATAATCATTGATTACTTTTGAGCTTGCTTTGCTACTATGGGTACTTGGCCTAATGGTGATTTCTTGTCTATTTTTAGAGAAAGGCCTTCTTTCTTTTTTCTCTTTTCATCAAGCTTTGTTTCCAAAGGAGGGAGGTTTTATTTTTCTGATTCCTGTCTTTGAAGCATCTCAAAGATTTATTTTTGGCTTCTCTTGCCTATATTAAACAAGGCTTCTAAGTTTCTTGAGTTGGAAGAAGGAGGCCTACCACGGCTTATTCTTCCCAATCTTTATTGTCTTTGAAGTATTTTTGATTCCTCTATTTTGTTATGGTCTTGACTATCTAGTAGTAATTTAACGTTTTCCATGCTGCAATATTCTAATTAGAGTTCCTCTTCTATTTTAGGTTCGAGTTATGAATTTCTCCATATTTTTGTTCTTTTTCATCATCATGAGTTGAGTGATTAGGGGTTTCTCTGATGTTTTCTTCTTCATTTCAGAGCCTCATAGTTATTTTTTGAAAGAATGTTTGTGTCCTATGTTTTTTATTTTTAGATGTTTTTATGCCAAATTTTCTTTTTGTTGGCTTATTGTTCTTTTTGTTTGAAAAAGCCTTCTTCATCTTGGTTTCAAGTTTGTTTCATTTCAGGGCATTGATGAACAAAGTGTCCATGTTGATGGCATTTTCTACAACGAAAAGGAACATTCTCATAATCTAGGTCCTGAGACCATTCTTTGGTTTTTGATTTGAAGAAAATGGAACTGGGAAGGGGTTACGAGATGTCAAGTTTAATAAAAATCCTTGCATATACCACAAGAATTTTGGATTCAGTTGGTTTCGCAATACATATGTATTCCCCCAAGGTATTGCCAACTTGAGCAAATGTATTGTCATTCCTAAGTTTTATAGGAAGCTCATACATTCGGTCCCGAGATAGAACTTTATTCATATTTTCCAAGCTAGGTTTGAAATTTTCCACCCATGGATTCATGAATAGGCTAGACTACTAGACCAAAAGCATAATCTATAGTAGTAGAAGAACTGAAGGTAACTTGAAAAAAATCTTAAGGAAGGAGTTTTACCTAATTCTAAGAGGAGATGTTTGAGTTTTTCTTGACCAATTGGAAATCCAGAGCCTTAGGCGAAGCCCACAAATAAAAAAACCAGGGCACACTCAGAAAGATGGAAAATAGAGAAATCAATAGCCTCATCTCGTGATATTAATGAGTGGGATGTAATCATTATCGGCGTGATGTCGCGAGAGGACCCCATGGATCAACAATTTGGCGTGGCTAGGTGCCAAGGAAACTGGGCACACGATCATGAGTAGAGATATGAAAGAAAAGAGAGAAAACTCAAAAATGTGAAAAATGCAAAAAGATCTCGCTCACTCGGGTGATAGCTTATAATAATATCTAACAACTCATTATGGGAGATTTTATTAGAAAGCCTTTTGATACTTTTTTTTTTAGTATTAATTTTTTTTTTTGTTTGATTTATGGTGGGCATCTCTAAAAATTATTTTTGAAGTGTGTATGTTTTTTCCAACAGTCCTTTTCAAAATCTCTATCAACTTTCACTATTGTTGGCATGCGTTTTTGTAAGCCCAAAATTTAAATTTTCAAGCATGACTTAAGCCCATAACACAAAATTTGCTCTCGAGTCTTCCCAAATCCCCTTTCCGGTCAGTTTGTCTTCGGTGTCATGATCCTATGGACCTTGTAGTTACTCTTAATGCACTAAATAAGAATGTTAAAATGATCAAAGTGATGTTTGATATCAATAATTTCATTTGGAAGAGCAATGAAGACTAGCTCTCAAAGTGACCTTCATAAAAGCCAATTTTGGCCATTTCAAGGCAGTGTGCATCCTCCAAGAGGGTTTAAAGAGCTCATAATAATTTGGATATGGTATTGGAGAGTTATGAAGGTGATGGAATTGATTTAGGAAGATTTAGGAAAGATTTTGAGGTTTAGGGATAGTTTGTACAACATAGAGTTTTTCAAGTGTAAGGAGTGTAGAGCTAAATTTAGAACCTAAACTTCATCCAATGATTCTGGGAGCTCCATAAGGAGTTGGGAGTCAATAAAATATTCATTGGAAATCTATATAAATTATATACATGGTGGAAGCTTCAAATTTTTCACAAGACATGTTTATTTCTCAAGGAATCTCAATTTCTGCAGACACACCCTATTGTCCGTAAGAAAAAGGGGCCAATTTTTAGATTTTCAAGAGTAATTTAAGTCTTATAACCATAACATTATTATTTAAATGTATTTTGGAGTCAAAATAATATAAAATATCATCTGAAAATACCTTTTGGAGCTCCGGGAATCTTCTCTCCAAGTTATCTCTTGTGCATGTGTGATTCTCGTATACTTAGGCAATTTATTAAGCGACATATGTCACCTTTAGTGAGATCGTAATTTTATGTCCCTATTGTCCCTTTCCCAAGGGGGAAGAGGGGACAAAAATTTTCCCCACCTCATCCCTCCTCTCTGGTCCTTCATATGACCCAATTTAACTTGGCAAAATGCTAAGCGAGATCTTCTCCCATCTCCCTCTCATCGCACTAGGTTGTGACACTTATCATCATCTCCTTAAGGAAAAATTTATTGTCCCTTTTATACCCATTCCAAAGGGGACAAAGAGGACACAAAAATATCCCCTCTTTAGCCCCTCTTCAGGTTCATCATGTGACTAGACGACAACTCCCAGGAGCTAGGACATGTTTTCCTCATCTCTCTCTCCTCTCACCTCGCAGTGATAAGTGGAAGAATCTCCTTGAGGCACATTTTCTTGTCCCTATTGTCCCCATTCCTAAGGGGATAGAGGGTATACAAATTTGCCCCATCCTTTGTCATTGTAAACCTAACTTTAAAATATTGATTAACTAAAATGTGATGATTATTCTAATTCTTTAGTTAATCTAATATAAAGAACAACGATAAATGATAGATAAATGCATAAAGAAAATGACCCAAACAACTAAGAAAGTAGAAATGTAAAACCCTAATGTGTAAGGAGAGTTAGAAAGAGCTTAGCTAGTTTGGTGATGCCTCGAGACTATGTCATGCAGAATAAACTGGATGAACAAAATTTAGGAATGAATACACGAAGCTTGAAAAGCACGGATATGGGACAATAAGTTGGACTAGGACTCATGGAGAGGTATGAGGCTGCATGTGGGTGCCCTAGTTTGAGATATGGGCACCCTAGTTTGTGAAAAATCTCAAAAAACCTCCTCGAGGTGTCATTAGATGTTCACATGCCTTCGCTTCCTATCGCACTAGATTTCTTTGGACTTTGCGGTATGTCGTTGGAGACCAGTAATGAAGGAGAGACCTGCAAAACCCTAAGACAAGTATAAAGCCCCTAAAAAATAAAGATGAATATGAAGGGGTCGAACTATCCTTAGTGACCACAATGATGGAATTAATAAGCTGAGTGATGTAATGCATCTCGGACACTGATATAGTTCTATGTGTGTGTGTGCAATCATGCCCTAGGTGCTCTTGTACTAGTCACACTTTGTGAAAGTAGTGAGCAATAACTATGTGTAAAAATGTAATAAAATGGTGGATGGAATAGAATAAACTTCCCTCATATGCAATGTGATGCAGATGAACCAACCTTGTGCCTTGTGATGGAGCTAGATGGATGCAAATGGAGCCTTTGATGGATGTAACCTTAGGTGATGATAGTAGTGCTTAGTGCTTGGTCCTCATTATGGTCTCATAACTTTATATGGTTCTCTTGTTCTAATTTTGTAATTAACCCTGAAAAGGTGACCACTAAAAATATAGAAAGCTCAAATGACTAGAAAGTTCCCAAAAAGTGGTGGGAAAGTGTAAAAAGGCTCAGGGCGCCCCAAATGGGACTAGGGCACCTAGGGCGCCACAAGACGGGTTGGGCACTAGTCCAAAGATAAACAAAACCAAATGGTAGAACTAACTGGGTGAGTAGATGTGGGAGGTTGGAAGTGACGACAACAAGCAAAGTAAAATGGCTAAAGGACATGGGTTAATTAGTACTTTCTTCACTCAAAACCATATGAATAGTAGTATGAGACCGAGACTAAATAATTTCTAAAGTGTGTGATTTTGTGACTACATTTTCCCCCACTTTATGTTGGTGAGAAAAAATCTTGGTAACATAAAGTAGATAGAGATGCGTACCTGATAATCCATATAGAGTGATGTAGAAAGTGTGTCGATGGACTAGACAAAGCGTGGAATGAGAAAATAGTGGAGTGTGGAAACTAAAGATGTAAAAGTGAAAAAAGTGGTGAGAGTGAACCTAGGGAAGAAATGCGTGTGTATATGCCAATGTGTGTGATGTACCTGCATGTTAGTATGAGGTGTGTGTTGTCGCAAAATTTTGTTGTTGTTGACGCCTTTGTTGTGGTTGTTGTTACTTACTTCTCATACATGGTCGGACTTGCAAGGAGAAGATGATCAAGTAGTCAAATACACATGTATATATGTGAAAAATGTATGTAAAAATGCATGTATATAGTAAAAAACATGTAATGGAAATGTAAAATGTAAAAGGAACATGTGTACTTGATCCGTGATGAGAGAAAAGAGTGTAGAAAGGATATCCTATATTGCATGAGTTTTGGGTGATCTCATGCCACCCCATTTGAAGAATTGTAGGGGAGAAATTTGCATTATTCTCCAACCTAAAAGCTGTTTCCCGAAGATGTATGAAGAGATCTTTGTACTACTTGTTTTTTTGGTCGATTCGATGCCCTTTGGCTAAAGTAGTGTCGAGAGGAAATCTGATGTATTCTCTAACCTGTAACTACTCCCCAAAATGCTAAGGACAACCATGTCCTGTAAAAGCGACTTTGTAAAAGGTTCATAGGACTGGAAAGTCAGAACCCACTCGTTGTATAACCCATAATGTCAAGGATAGAAAAATGAGTTGAAGCTGTCTTGGTAGAAAATGTTGTGTAGTGTGTAAAGCCCAAATGATGCCCCCCTCTTTGGGGGCGCATACGACGACACTGATAGGAGAATGCGGCCTTAAAAGAGGACCAACCACATAAAGTTTTCTCTGCGAGGAAGTGAATGCTCTTGGTAGAAACCAAGGTGCACATAAATAAGTGGCTAGAAACAAGTGTTAGTATGAACAAACATATATGTAGAAGACAAGTGTACACTACATAAACAATGTAAAAACTAGAATGCAAGTAAACATGTAAGAAGACAATCATAGACCGCCAAAACAGGTTACAAAACATGGGACATCACTCATGATGTCGTAAGACACTCAAGGCCATAATGGTCATATACAAACAAACAAGTGTGCACACCAAACAAAGGGCAATGCCCACATACAATAACAATCAAAACAAACAAGTACAAACAACAAATAGCCATGGACACAAATAATCCTGCAAAACAAATGTTGCATATGAAGCACCCGTTAGTATGTTAGAAAGATAACTCATATGTCAAAAGCATGTATAAGCAAGTAATGTAGAGTGATAAGTACAAAATGAAACAATAGCACCTGGAAGAGATGAATGTGGATGCCCCCAATGACCTTTGTAGGAGTGGTAGAAGGTGAGCATCCATGTTGCGTGTAGGAGACTTGTATCTGCAATCACAACTAGATAAATGTGCAAATGAACATGTGTGTATAGTAAACATAATGACATATAAGAGACCTATCTAGTTTGTCATAATAAGCGAACATGAACAAACAAATGTAGGCAAGAGAAAAAACAACCAAGGTATGTAATATGTTGTGGATGGGTGGAATGGAATGCAAGATGGATGACAGGATCTGCACCCCCAGTGAATGGAAGTGTATACAAGTGAGGTTCATTTAGTATACCCCCTCGGCATTAAGAATGAACCAAAAACGAGAGTGTGTCATCGAGAAATGGTCAAAGTGTGTGTTGTATCTAACGCGTTGTGGTGAATGTGTATATATAGTGATGATGATATACGATGTAGATATGAAGTGTATGTGTGATCCTATAGCCAAAGCGTATATCATGAAAAAAACAAGTGTAGGAGTGATGATGTAGCCTAAAGCTTATATCACTAAAAGATGAAGGAAGAGGTGACCATTTAACCTAAAGCGTATGTCACATGAGTGAAGATCAAATGATGAATGTGTGTGTATGATAAGATCCATTTGATTTGTGAACCCTCAATGATCGAGTATGGACCGAGGAACTAGAGTGCATCATAGGGTAGTGAGTGTAAGCGAGTAGAAGAATATGTAGTATGTGTGATGATAAGAGATGACCATATGATATGCAAGATGTGCAAAATGCAATGTATAATTGTAAACACCAAATTTTGGTCACACTCCCCTTGGTCCCCTTCAATCAATTAACATAATACATTTAATTAATCATGACCCCTTTGTCCCATATTTATATTCATCCTCACATCATTAATTAATTTAATTAATTTGATTAAGTTATTTTCATCCTCACACCACCACCTCATCATTACGCCTCACCTTGGACCCATTCTAAGGGCATTTAACTCACAATGACCAAATCATCACTCCTAGTGCCAAGTCACCACTTCACCTAACTGGACCTTTTCTAAGTTCTTTTCTCGCCTTCTCTCATGTGAACTCCACTTTCCTAAGCGAGACTCAATGAGAAAGCATGCCAAATTTGGGAAGATCTTTGCCTATTTTTGGTAAACCTAGACTTTCCCGCCTTAACTAATACTAGTTATTCTTCGATTGATGCCACGATCACCTAACCATCATCAGTTACTTTATATACAATTTTGCAACCTATTACCCGAGTTGGTCATTTTTAGTTTTGGGAGAACTATTGCATTCAAACGCAAATCCAAGCCTCTCAACATCTAGACGACACAAAATACTCAACCACATGCCCAAGCAAGCATCTGGCTCTCATCCCAAGGTATTATAATATTCACAGGAATAATCTGGGAGAGTCTTACAAAGTGGCACTAAACACAGAGGTTCTTCACGGATCAACTACCGTCCTCCTTCACCTATCGGATCTACAAATGCAAGTAAGTATACATAATTTCAATCATTTGTGCTTTCTTAAAGGTTAGATCCATTACTTCCTTCATTATACTTTACTTCTCTTTATATTCCTTTATCTCCACCTTCTCACCAATCCATCAACCCAACCACCTACAAAATTTTGGCTCTCCATACCTGCCCTCTATACATTCCTAAGTCTTCTTGGTAATATTACAAACCCAACCACTCTCCCTCCATTCTTTGTAATCACAGAGAAGTTCAAAAACTACTTTTATTTAATTACTACCAAATTTCCCCTACCGACGTCGGTCACCTTAACCGTCATCGGTCTCACCTCTGTACCGACATCGGTCACACGGGCACCAGACATCAATTACGATGTCTTTTCTAAACCTCCACCAAACAACCCATAACTCCACCAAATTCCATCCAAACCTTACCAGATACCCCAGTGACCTTACCTAACACCTCTGTGACCTTCCCCAACTAGAAACATACCTTGCCTAATGCTAGATTAGTTTGTATTTCAATATTTTGTTTAATCTAGTGTGTTGATAACATTTTGAGATACCTAAATCAAAGTGTTAGCAATAGGACCTTTATTTCTCATATTTACTTTCATTAATTTAAATAAAAACAGTGGATTGACAACCATCTAGGAAGTATCACACTTCTCGGAACTAGCAATCGCTAGGCAGTCCACTGTCATTTACTATTTAATATCATTTGGTGGTCTTGTTTTGTTTCTTATACAGGTTGTTCCTCCTAGCCAAAGGGAAGCTCTTACATTTGGTCTAATTAAATTCTACAACGCGTGTGTTGGGCCCCTAAAATATTGACTAAGTACAAAAAGGCACATGGGCGCGCAAGGCCTAAGTTGAAGGGTGGGCAAGAAGAAAGCACACAAGGCAGGGTTCTAAGAGGGTTTTAGAAGAACCATGTTACACGCCAGCAGAACAAGGTCTTGGGACTTAGCCATATTTGGCGTATCGGGAAGAACACGAGAAAAGTGTGACCCGACTGCATACATGCGGAGTGGATAAGGTGCCAGCTTGGTGATAGGCTGGCCTAGGAAGGAATATGCCCTGCGATGGAGGCTTCTAGAAGGCCATCATGGCAAAGAGTGGAGAGCTCAGGCCTAGAGGAGCATGCGCCCATGGAGGACCACATTCAGACACTTGGTGCTAGATTTGAGGCCACAGAAGGATGAGTTGGCACTTTGGGGTGCCTATAAATACAAGCACCCGCAAAAGGAAAAGGTGTGTGTGTGGGTGTTGATAGAGTTGGTTCAGAATATAGATTAAAAGAGAGTGGAGCTCTGTAGAAATGGCTGCAAGGATTCATTGGGTTGGGTAGATAAACTATAGGAGATGGATGTATCAAGGGCTTGGGGTTATAAAATTTCTTTTTGAGAGCTAAAGGATATGGATCCAGTTATGATGCATGACTTGATCTACCATAATGTGGTGTTTTGTAGTGAGTCTAATGAATGTAATGAGGTTACCAAGTTATCTGAATATGATCCTTCTTGGTTCAGATTCATACATGATTCTTCATAGTTCTTTTTCATGTATGTTTATAAGATGAATATGAATCCCTATGCATTTTCCTTTCTGTTTTGATTCAGTTCTTTAAGTCTATTAAAGTATCTTTGTCTATAATGACTGCAATGGTCTAGAGCCGTTCTGAGCTCTATGATGTTTGCATGTCTCATTCCCACTCACTTTCTTTAAATTTTGGATCATAGATGATGTTTTCCCACTCAACTCACATAAAAGAGAGACTTGGTGCTTGCGCGTGCCTTGGGTGAGCACCCAACGCCATTGGGTGATAGGTCGGTGCACATGGGATTCCCTTATTCTTTGGTGGGTGTAAAAATGACTACATCTTGGTTTCATTCCGGGACCTCTTTTTGAAGTTGTAGTGGGAAATGACATACATCATGATCTGTGTAATGAGTGATGATAGAACGTTTAACCTTGGAAAGTGTTGAAACATGGTTTAAAAGCACGGAGGATGAATTTTCTCAGAGATTCAACACTAGACCTAAGTTTGATACATGTAGATGGGTAGAAGAGAACCTCTACCATGATTTGTATGAGACTTTTTTCTGTTGCTTCCCAATAGAGCTGTATGAATGGCTCTCAGCATATGCATCCAGATCAAGCTGGTATTATAGATCACGCAGTGGACCCAAGACAAATTCCAGAGGTTACAAGATGCAGATCTGATATGGACTCGTGTTGTGGATCATTGGTGGAAAGGAGTACTGGCTAGCTACACTCTGGAGTATGCTATTTCCACGTATTCTTGTTCGGAGGTTTTTGAGTTTGAGTTTTTGCGGGAGCCCAGAGGATCATTTCTACATGTTATCCCTTTGGCAATGAAGATCTTGATCATGACCATGGGTTTAGAGGCATTTCTGATGGCCGGCTAAAACCTTCCTGAGCTAGGTGAGGAAGCTAAGGTGGAGGAAGATGGTAGACATTACAACGGAGAAAGAAAGGGAGGAGAGACGACTCAAGTATAGTGAAGTGCGTGAAAGGGAGATTGCTAGACAATGTGAGGTTGCAAGTGTGATGGATATATGGAGGTAGACGTTGTAGGAAGGATTTAAGGTTCACGCAGAGGGCATGGAACTGAGCGATGCTGTGGCTACCCGATCTTGGCAAGTGCATGAGAGACCCCTTTGGCTTCGATGAGAGTTTATTGCGCAGAGAGAGAAGAGTTGTTGGCGTGCATCTGAACCCACCTAGTGACCAAACCCTGGCGCTTGGTTTTCTAGATCAAGGAAGGAGTATCACTGACCCAGTTGGTATCAGTGGAAGTGATAGATCTATGCCTAAGAGATACAATTTTTCATTTCCCACTTCTATGGCTATGCATACTATTCCAGTATTCAGAGGAATTTTTGGACAAGGAGAAAATATACAAGGCTTGGGTAATGCATTATGGAGTAGGCGGGACACACATCTGGCAGAGGAAAAATCTCACAAATGGTTGGTGTGTAATTTAGTGGGACATTGGGGACCCTAGGCGTGACCACTTCAAGCCCATTACTGGCTACTAGTGGATCTAGAGGTGGAACTGGTGGATTTGGAGGCACAGGACCTGGTGGATCTAGTGGATCCGGTGGAGGAGGAAACACCGGGGAAGTCAAGGAACTGGATCAGGAGGACAAGGGCCCCAACCACCTCCTCAAGTCTTCTTTGAGATGTCTTTACATTTGCCATATTACAGGGGTATTGAAGATGTTGTGGAGCATGTTCACAAGTGTGAGTTGTTATGGCACGCAAAGGGGATCACAACCCCGAACAAAAGGCTAGTTAATTTGTAACGATGTTGCAGTAAGGGCACGCATATATAGCTGGTATATGAAGTATGACCCCATCGAGATGGTGGTAGATTACACTTTGCATTGAAGAACACTTTCCTAGTAGAATTCCACATCCCTGAGTTTGAACAGAAGAGCATCAACACCCTTAAGGAAATTCAACAGGGAATGTGGAGAGTGTGTGGGAGTATGACGCATGGTTTAAGACTCTCCTGTCAAATTTGTCATATGACATTCACCCTTCACAACATGCTCAATGGTTTTTGGAGGGTTGATAACCCCATTTAGAAGATCTTTATCTCATAAGACTTTCATGAGACTCCATACGAGGTGTTGGAAGCTACCCTACACGCTGAAGCTATTGGGAGCATTGATACTGGTGTTAGCCCATTCTGGAAGCTCAAATCACTGCTATGGCTAAGTAGTTGGAAAAGTTATCTGTGAACTCAACTCATGAGACTTGTCAGTGGAATGTGGTGTACAAATTGTGAGGTAGAGGGGCATGCCAAGGATAGTTTCCCCGAAAGACAATACGTGCCATGTAATGAGATGGGTGTGAGATTTGTCATGGGGACCATGATGCGAGTAGATGTCCCTTGTTACAAAGTGCATAATTCAAAAGAATGTATCTTGCTACTATAAGATCTACACCTCTACAACCCATGATACTAAGGATTATCAGCTTATTGACCAGATCCATGAGGCCATTGATCATGGTGCGCTAGACCAACATTCTTAGTAGTTCTAAGAGTGATGACCACCGTTATGAGGAGCGCGCAGATGGAGGCGCCACGCGAAAGGGGATTTCGCGGAGGATTCGTGGTCGTGGTAACCACGGAGGAGGAAGAAGTGAGTTCCCATGTGGAACATGTTTTAATTGTCGGTCTAAAAACCACTACAAGCGTGAGTGCCCATTTTTGACATAGTCTTGCTCATGGTGTGGGAAGAAGCACAAGTATAAGGAGTGCCCTAAGCATTTTTTGAGCATATGAATCAATAACACCGAAAAAGACAAGGGCACTAATGGTAAGCATTAATAAGGTGACACATAATGGATGCCACGGGTGACTGTGATGCAGGCTTGTAACTTATTGGTAGTAACAACAAGAGAAGAGGTCACGTGCACAAAGGAAATGCCAAGGCAGAAGAACCCAATTTCAAGGGAAGAAGTGGTACATGGGAAGTACCCAGACCCTGCGCATCAAAAGGAGGTATATCAAGAAACCATGGATGTCATTCAAAGTTTATAAGGAGAAATCCAGGATCTAAAGGAGCGAGTCAAGAGGGAGGAACAAAGAAGGAAGGTCGAGGCGCCAAAGGATGACCTGGATGAGGTTAAGGAAGTATGTAAAATACTAAGGCAAGAGAATATTATTCCCTTTCTAGGGGCATGGTTGAGAGAGAAGGTACCACGCATTGGAGAAGAGTGTGAGAGGTAGGTCTTGCATGCAAACCTTCCCCTCACAACCTTGACTATGATAAGGAGATCACGTTAAATGTGGTCGTGGATGGATGGATCCTTAGTAATATCCTCATTGACACAGTACGGAGGACAATGCTATCACCTTGGATGCATGACATCAAATGGGAATACTGCATTACAACCATCTTCAAATGTGCTATATATGGCGAACAAAATGAAGGTAATGCCCATCGGTGTCTTAAAGGATGCAACTATCACCATTCGAGGGGCTAAGTTTCTTGGGGACTTGAAGTCTTGGTGCTCGTCCGGAAAGTAGACATTTTCCCAAGCATTACTAGGGCACCCATGGTCTATAAGAACAATGCGAGATCTTCGATTCAACAAGGGATACATAAGCTTTGAAAATGAGGAGGAATGGGTCATCATACCCCTAACTAATGGAAAATCAACACCCTATATTGAACCTTTGGGAGAAGAGGTCCTAGATAGGATATATGTACACTCAATCGGGGATCAGAGGTAATCCATCCCACTGAAGGAGTTATCCGAGTTTGAGGATGCTCGAGTCCTTAAGTAACACCACCAAGTATAACATGCGATGATTGGGCACATGGGCCTGCTTTGTGTCCTCATGCATTGTGGTACAAAGCTTTCTAGGACTTCATCCATAAATTTCTTCAACTCTACCTAGATGATTGGACAATATATGAATTAATGAAGGACCATTGTGATAACTTAACGTTAATGTTTGAAAGGTGTCGGTAGTTGAGGATATCCCTCAATATTAGGAAATGTGTCTTTGCTACCCCATTTGGAACATTATTGGGACACATTATATGTAAGGAAGGCCTACTAGTAGATCTCGCTAAAGTTGCAGTAATTGTGGGATTGAGGGAGCCTACTAGTCAAAGCGTAGTGCAGATTTCTTGGGCATACAGGGTACTACAAAAAGTTCATCAAGGGGTACGCCAAGATCACCATGCCTTTAGAAGAGTTGCTTAGACATAAAAGTTCCTTTCATTAGGGAGAGGTGTAACAAAAGACATTCGACACTTTAAAGGATAGGCTTGTCACCGCGCCCATCCTACATTTCCCTTCTTGGGATAAGCCTTTCCATGTTCATGTGGATGCCTCAGGAACCACCATTGGAGCAAGATACTTGCGATCTAGTGAAGGGATTGTTAATCATCCTTTGTGCTTTTACAAGCAGGAAATTGACACCAATAGAGCAAAGTTATACTACAACTGAGTGTGAGGCATTATCAATGATCTACGTGCTTCACAAGTTCAGACAATATTTGCTAGCAACTCCATTCATATTTTACACTAACCATATGGCATTGAAATACTTGGTGAACAATCCCTTTCTGAGGGTGCATATGTCGAGTGGGTACTTATTGTTCCAAGAATTCAAGTTCACGGTGGTTGTCAAACCAGGAAAAAGTAATTCTGGACCTGATCATTTGTCTAGGATTGATTAAGGAGAGGATGCAGAGAGCATTAAAGAGACTATGCTAGACGCACAATTGTTTAGGTTGTGACGTGTGCCCTCAGACTTAGAAGATATTGAAGTATTTCTCAAAATGGGTGTGGCGCCATTTAGAATGAAGGCCTTGGAGAAGAAGAAGTTGGCCATATGCACCGCGCCCTAAATGCTAATTAGCAGAGATCTATACAAAATGAGTCATGATGAGGTTCTACGCCATTGCGTGCTAGAACATGAGCGCATTAAAATTATGGAAGAGGTGTATAGTGGGATTGTAGGAGGACACTATGCGGGAAATGCAACCACATGGAAGATTCTACTCACAGGGATTTGGTGGGAGACCATTTATCAAGATTACATTGAGTTTTGCAAGGCTTGTGACCATTGTCAGTGCCTTGGAAAACACGGAAACGAGGATGAAATGCCCTTGCGACCAATAGCCAGCTAGCGGAACCATTTGAGAAGTGGGATATCAACTTTGTTGGACCAATCTCACTAGCGGTGCGAAGGACTGGTTTGCGGTATATCCTCACTTACACTGATTATTTGACAAGGTGGGCAAAGGAAGCGCCTACAAAGGATTGTACAACGGCTACAGCTGCTAGATTTTTATGGGAAAACATAATCAGTAGGTATGGATGCCCATTGAGTTTGACAAGTGATAGAGGTACACACTTCCTCAATGAAATGGTTAGGATTCTGTTATCAAAATTCATGGTGGCCCATCACAAAACTACTCCCTATCACCCTCAAGCAAATGGAACTACTAAGGCATTTAACAAAATACTTAGTCACACATTGACTAAGATCTGTGATGTTGGTAGACATGATTGGGATGACAAAGTATCAGCCATTCTTTGGGCATATAGGACAACCTACAAGAGGTTGAATAAGGCCACACCATTTCAATTGGTGTTTGGCGCGGAGGTTGTCCTACCAGTTGAATTCATGTTACCTTCTCTGCGTATAGTGCGTGCAGGAGGGTTGGCGATGAATAAGCACTAGAAGAAAGAATTGACAAGTTAATGCAATTGGACAAAAGACGATCACTCACCAGGTGGAGCCAGAAGACGGAAAAAGCAAAACAAAAGGCATGACATGATCATCACATTAAGAACAAGAAGTTTGAGGTTGGGAAAATGGTGCTACTATATGATTCCAAGTTTGCGCCATCCTGGGAAGTTAAAATTCCATTGGTTGGGCCCCTACATCATCTCATACATCCTTGATTCAGGCATGTGCCAGTTGTAAGTGTTGGATGGGATGAGATTGCCAGGACATTTCAATGGGAGTAGGCTAAATCCCTACTATAAATAAGTCTTCTTGGTGTTTGTAATAAGGCAAGTATTTCCAGTTAGTTTAGGATTTCCTTTAATGCATTTTATTTTCTTGTGTTTCCCTTTCTCGTTGTTGTTTTGTGTTGTACCTTGGGCACTAGTAATCTCATTAATTTTTGAAGGTTGTAAATGCATAGAGGACCGCACATCATTTTAGTGTGGGGTAGAATAAGGTGGAAGAAATTGTAGTGTGAAGTGCCATGAAGGATTACGTTGGAAATCCTGGTTGGATGGCCATGGGAAAGGAAGTGCATGAGAAGAAAGGTGAAAAAGGATGGTTGGTGTCAGGGTAAGGGTACATTATGGATCCATGTACAAAAGAGGAATAAGCGCAAAATCAACATGATGTAGGTGAGAGCAAAAATCATGACGAAAGTACCTTGGGCTGGTGGCGCACGCACAAGAGTCTCTTGTCAAGATAGGATTGATTATGTGCCAGGAAGGTTGGGAAATTGTTCACACATGATAGGGTGCGTGAGTGAAAGCGCTAAAGTCGATTTTGTTGAAAAATCCACATTAAGTGTTGAAGTACGGTGGTAGGTAAGGTAGCATTTAATGTTAAAAAGTGGAAAAACTATAAATAGAAGGTTGGACACTTCATTATTTACATTACGAATACGAAGAAGGAAGAGATTTTGCGAACTAGGGTTTCCAGAGTTGATCCGTGTGAAGAAAAATTGGAGAAATTTAACCATGAGTGACTAGTTTGGATCTGCAAACTAGGGGGAATAGTTCATGGGCGTGGAGAGAGTTGTGGAGAAGCGCCATCTTGTGAAGGGGATATTCCAGCGAGGGTTTGGCAGCTAGGGCATGGGTTGGAAAGGAGTTTCTTCACAAGTTTGAGATCTAAACTTGGAAAGGGTAGAGAAGTAAAGAAAGAGAAGTTGAAGTGCAAAGATAACCTACACAATGGCACCCAAGAAACTAGTTATAACACCTAAAAAGGGCAAGGGAAAACTACAAGAAACCACCGCAAGTACCAATGAAGAATGGTATGCAGAAATGCAATACCTAGATGGGGTTTTTGGGAAAGGAGTGGGAGTCCCATTTAAGAAACATGACAGTAAGCGATTATAACCATCGCACAAACGTGACTGAAAAGAGATGGTGCTAGAGTTAGTGCACCCGACAAACAAAAGGACACCATAAGGGTTACCCATTTATAGCGATAAAGTAAAAGTGAAGTTGGAAAAGGTGGGATTGTTACAACTCTATGAGTTTCCCTACTTTGGGAAGCCTGAGTGCCTCTATCAGTGGTTGATGTCGTGTGTACATGAAGATCACTTTCACTTCACAGGTGTAAGAAGCGCATAACCCCTCAGATGATTTCAAAATTCAAAAGTCTCATATATGAAGGAGAAAGTATAGAGGATGACCTATGTGACAAAGAAGCCATCAAAGAAACCATCACCGCATATGCATACAAGAAGGGGTCAAGGTAATTTGATATTGCGGATATCCAAGACCCAGTGATGAGAATGGCCGCGCGCCTGGTAACCAAACTTAATGACCAAGAGAGGTGGATGCAAGTGAACAAATCATGGTTCAATGTTTGTAGAATAATATCAGAGGGCACCATCTACAACTTATCCACGTACATCGTGGATGAAATCATTAAGCGTGCATAGGAGGGTCACAAGATACTTTTCAAGTAATGTCCTTTTAACTATTGTGTTTTTAGAGATCGGAGTGCTAGATGTGGCTAGATAAGTTTGTATGGGAGTACCCAGAGGAAGACCCCTTGCCCGCAAAGAGATTTGAAAAATATACTTGCGATAGCATGACGACCGTTTATAAGGCACGTCTTGAGAAATGGTATACGCACTTGAGGAATGCATTCGGAGTATAGTAGAGGATCCCAAAACAACTGCCAAACCTCATAGAAGGAGAAGTTGAATTCGTAGTATACCAACACTTTTGCATTAGCGTGATTTATGTTGGTTGATGAAAGCATGAGCACATGGTGTAAAATTCCATTTTCTTTCGCTCAATACCTCTAGGTGGGGTAAACAAATTCAAGGAATCCAAGCTGAAGTTTGACCTTGGAAGTATGGATTGGGACCACAGGGAGATGCGCAAGATGTTGGTCTACCCCAACAAGTGTGTGTACGTGGAAAAGTATGTGTCACATGAAGTTCAGATGATGAAACCCCGACTTTGCCTATTGCAGGGAGGTCTGCGGCATGTGTATACCTTCACATAAGGCCCAAGTTTGAGAAGGGAACTTATCTTGAGAACAAGATAGCTATACCTGAGGACCTAACAGGTAGGAAGAAGACCGCACCCAAGAAAAAGGAGACAAAAGAGATAAAGAAGAAGGCACCAAGTGTCCAAGATACTCAAGCGGTGGGCCCCGGGAACAAGCGCTAGAACAAGTACTTACACACGCAAGAAGAGGTTACGGTCGGAGAGGAGGTGCAGTGAGCAAGGAAAGCTTATCGCAGAGGAGAAATCACCAGAGGAGGAGGAAGAGAAAGTAGAGTCTCTTATCTTTGGAATCTCTAGTTAGGAAGAAACAGAAGGTGATGGAGGAAGTGACTCGGAGGAAATAGAGAGCTTGGAGAAATACATGGGTGAGAGGGATGACGATGAAGAAGATGATCTGAAGGGGACCAAGAACCACTTGTTTTCAGCGTGCACAATTCGGAAGAAGAAGGCAAAGAGGAGAAGAACGACTATCGCTTTGTGCAAAGGAAGGGCAACCAGGAGGAGGAGGGTGCCCAAGACATGGAAGGAGGTGAAAAGGTTAGCACAAAGAGTCAGAGGACTCAAACCTCACGCAAGAGTTGATAAAAAGGTGGCAAAAAAGAAGCAACGAAAATTATTGAAGCCTTGGTAGAACAAGAGTTAGAGTGCAACGCTGAAATAGTGATGAATGAAGATAAGGAAGGAAGTATAGGAAAAGACCACGATGCGGTGCGGGAGGCCCAGTCTAATGGTAACTACTCCTAAGGTACATACATAGGTGGAAAGCACATGGAGATCAAAAGACCAAGAATGGACTACATTGATGATCACAACAAGGTATTGCGCGCATGCTTCCAAAGTATATGCCAATGATCAATTCTTAGCAATGAATTCATTTGATGAAGAAGGTGCATACCCTTAGATGAGGAAGATGCTCTCTTAGGCAATTAAGTCCCACGTCAACGAGTCGAATTCAAAATAAGCAAGGATCAATAATGAAAATGCTTGAGTCAAAAGGAGATAACCCCTTGGTGAGTGCTCAACAGCTTTCGGATGAACAAGTCTGCAATGCTTTAAATAAGGTCTTGGTTGAGCTGGAAGCCAAGGTTATTTGGAAGGAATGACAGGGTAAAATTTCTAGAGGTAGAACTAGAAAAGAGGAAGAAGAGCTAGAAGAGAGCACCAAGAACTTGAAGCAGGAGGAACTAATTAGTGCGTAGCTAAAGCATGAACTTAGGGAAGAAAAGGCAAGGGTGTACGAGGTATACAAGAAGGTAGAATCCATCACATATGCCATTATTTTGAAGCATCTAGACCTAGCACCGCACGAAAAGTATGGATCTTCCCTTGAGTGCCTTGAAGACTTAACACACATCCTCACCATGGAAAGGAAACCTCTGGCCTTAGAATCCACGGAAGAAATAACAATGCACCTGGAGAAGGAGGAAAAATTGAAAGTTGTAGCAATCATTGCCGAGTATAGCAAGGTGCTTTCTGATGTGAAAATTACTACCCATACTATTGAGGTGTGTATGATAGTTGACTGTGAGACGGAGATAAAGTGGCGAGCATTCAGTGCCGTCACTCACGAGGTAGAGCTCAAGGAATTCCAAGAGAAGAACAAAGGGAATAGAGCAGAGCGGGAAAGGATCTGGCCGAGGTCAAGAAAAAGTTAGAAGCTATTGAAACCTTATGAGGTTCAATTAAAAACCAGCTGAAGGAGTTATACCCACATATTACAAGAAGGATGGATGCGCTTGAGGATGTGGGCAAGGAATTGGAAGGAATGGTTAAAACATTGAACACTCGAGGAAATGGACTGGGTTTTGAGGAGGTAAGTGCCCTAGTCGGTGACCTCTACCAGAGAGTGCAAAATGAAGTCGATGCCTGGAACAAGTTGGAGGCGACTTACAAAGAGATTTTCCTATCTTGTTGCAATAATGACAACACTTCCCCATTCTTTCATTTTTTTCCCAATTCTTCATTCCCTTATTCTTTTTCCAAGGTGTTAAGCCTATTGTAATTCTTTCTTTGAAGAAGTGTTCCTATGGGCAGAGAACAAGTAAAGTGTGGGGTGATGTTGGGCCCTAAAATATTGACTAAGTACAAAAAGGTGCATGGGCACGCAAGGCCTAAGTTGAAGGGTGGGTGCGCAAGAAGAAAGCACACAAGGCAAGGTTCTAGGAGGGTTTTAGAAGGATTGTGTTACGCACCGGTAGAACAAGGTCTCGGGACTTAGCATTTGTATTTGGTGTATTAGGCGTAGAACATGAGAAAAGCATGACCCGACCATGCATATGGAGTGGATCTTAGCTCAGCGAAAGGCTAGCCTAGGAAGGAATATGCCCTGTGATGGAGGCTTCTAGAAGGCCATCATGGAAAAGAGTGGAGAGCTTAGACCTAGAGGAGCATGTGCCCATGGAGGACCAAATTTAGAAACTTGGTGCTTTGGATCGAGAGGCCATAGAAGGAGGATTTGGCACTTCGGGGTGCCTATAAATACAAGCACCCACAGAAGGAAAAGGTGTGTGTGGGTGTTGATAGAGTTGGTTAAGAATATAGATTAAAAGAGAGTGGAGCTCTGCAGAAATGGCTGCAAGGATTAGTTGGGTTGGGTAGATAAACTATAGGAGATGGATGTATCAAGGGCTTGGGGTTATAAAATTTCTTTTGAGAGCTAAAGGATATGGATCCAATTATGATGCATGACTTTGGTTTGCCATAATGTGGTGTTTTGTAGTGATTCTAATGAATGTAATGAGGTTACCAAGTTATCTAAATATGATCCTTCTTGGTTCGGATTCATACATGATTCTTCATAGTTCTTTTTCATGTATGTTTATAAGATGAATATGAATCCCTATGCATTTTCCTTTTGATTTAGTTCTTTAAGTCTATTAAAGTATCTCTGTCTGTAATGACTGTAATGGTCTAGAGCCATTCTGAGCTCTATGATGTTTGCATGTCTCATTCCCACTCACTTTCTTTAAAGTTTGGATCATAGATGATGTTTTCCTACTCAACTCACATAAAAGAGAGACTCGGCACCCACATGTGTAGATTGAGAAACAGGGACGGAAGCCTGATTAGTTTTATTAATCTCAATCAACCAAAAAACTACAGAGAATGGGCTGCAATATTTATAGATATTGCACAGCCAAATACAAACAGAAGATTAAGTTGCACAGGTGAAACCAAGTTCCAAAATACACAAGCTTCCAATAACATCCGGGAAGCAACAATTAAATACAAACAAATATATTGTTCAAAACAATATAACAACATGTATGAAAGACAAATATGGTTTATGAACCATATAACAATACATAACAAAATATGGTTTATTTAATAACCATTATTATTTAATTAATAAAATTAATTAAATAATTATACTATGCATAATTAATTAGGATAATAATATTTTATCCTAACATTCCCCCCCTTAATTGTGCATTGTCTGAAGAGATGAGGAGAGGAACTCTCTGAACAACTCGAACTTGTCACGTGTAAGTGACTTTGTGAAAATATCTGCTCGTTGTTCAGCAGTTGGACAAAATTGAAGTTGGATGTTGTGCTTCAACACATGTTCATGTATGAAATGAACTTGAACCTCAATGTGCTTTGTTCTCTCGTGAAAACTAGATTGCGAACAAGTTTGAGAACACCTTCATTGTCTACATACATGGTGGTTGGTTTTTCCTGTGGTATTCCAAGTCCTTCCAGTATGCGACGTAGCCAAATCGCTTCACAGATAGCTTCTCTGCAGAACGATACTCGACTTCTGTGGAAGAGTGAGAAACAAAGTGTTGTTTCTTACTTCCCCATGATATTGGTCCAGATCCCATAAAGAATACAAATCCAGAAGTGGATTTTCTATCATCAATGTTACCTGCATGATCTGAATCCGAATATCCAGTCAAGAAGAAGTTTTCGTTCTTCTTGTATTCTAGACCAAGATCTACTGATCCTTTGAGATATCTCAAAATGCACTTTTCTACTTTCCAATGACAAATTTTGGGTTCTGCATGAACCTCGGGATAGATAGCTCACTGCAAAGCTGATATCTGGTCTAGTGTAGGTCAAGTAAATGAGACTCCCAATCAGTGCCGATAGAGAGTGGCACTTACCTCAGGAGATGGATCTGAACGAAATAAATGTCTGTTCTCCATAGGTGTAGTAATTGGTGTGCAATCCATCATCCTAAACTTCTCGAGCGTAGTCTTGGTATATTTCATCTAAGAAACAAAGATGTGATTCTCTTTTTGCCATACTTCTAATCCAAGAAAATAGTGCATAATCCCGAGATTGGTCATGTCGAATGATCACTTAAGATCTTTCTTCGTTTCATCAATCATCTTCATCGAATCGCCAGTGATGACTAGATCATCGACATAAACAACAACAATCACAATCTCCCCCTTGCTTTTTGAGGTAGAGATTGGGATCGTATGGATTTCTAACAAATCCATGTTATACGAGATGCTCATCAATCTTGATGTACCATGCTCGGGGTGCCTGTTTGAGGCCATACAGAGATTTCTTGAGTCTTCATACCTTTGTTTCTTGACCAGGTACAATATATCCCTCAGGTTGAGTCATGTAGACTTCTTCTTGTAAATCTCCATTTAGGAAGGAACTTTTTACGTCCATTTAATGGACTTTCCTTCCAAATGAGTAGTTAGAGAAAAGATCATCCCGATCGTTTTGATCTTAGTTGGGAGCAAATGTCTCCTCATAGTCAATGCCTTCTTTTTGTGTGTACCCCTTTACTACAAGTCTTGCTTTGTACTTGTCCACTGTCCCATCTACTTTGTACTTAGTTTTGAATATCCATCTGCATCAATGGGTTTCTTCCTGGTGGAAGATCAACAAGCAATTTGCCAAGTGTTTTTTTCACCACCGATTGATATTCATAATCCATGGCATCTTTCCAAGCTTTTGAGTGTAGGGCTTCCCGGAGTGTAGAGGGCTCATCTGATTCAATAACTCTACTCATCAAAGCAAAGTTAACTTCTTCTCTTGCTTTCTTCATGAGCGAGTCCAGTGGTCCAAGGGTGGATGTATCGGTGGAGCATCCAATCTTGCATCTCGTAATGTACTTGTACACCATTTAGGCATACGTTGAACTGTTCCCATGGGTTGTGGTTCTATTTGATCAACACCATCATCCCCATCATCACTTTCATCTTCTGAGGGAACATTAGCTTCAATTTTTACAACGGGTGAAAAATCTACATCTTGCGAGTCCGAGGAGGAGTCTCTGCTTCCTTCTTCTCGAAAAACTCAACATCTCTACTTGTGTAGACTTTTCTGGTCTTAGGATCCATCAATCTATACCCAAGAGTCTCTTCACTGTATCCAATGAAGATGAGATTTTGTGACTTCATGTCCAATTTCTTTCTATTCTATTTGGGTATGTGCATGCTTGCTTTGCACCCGAATACTCTGAGGTGTGCAATGGATGGTTTCCTTTTTGACCATGCTTCTTGTGGTGTAATTCCATCAAGAGTAGTTGTGGGCGCTCTGTTCAACAAATATACATTGTTGTTTTGCTGCTTCTGCCCAAAATGTCTTTGCAAGTCCAGAATCATCGATCATGCATCGCACCATTTCCATGATAGTATGATTTCTTCTCTCAACAACACCATTTTTTGCGGTGTGTGTGGAGGAGGCATTTGTTGATGAATCCCGTGAGTTTGTAGGTAGTCTCTGAACTCATCACTGGTGAATTCCCCCTCGATCTGAGCAGAGAGTTCTAATGTGATGACTAGTTTCTTTCTCAACTACTACTTTGAACTTTTTGAATGTTTCAAAGGCTTCACTTTTCTTGCGAAGACAAAAAATCCACATTTTTCGTGAATAGTCATCAACACAAAGCATGAAGTACTGGAACCCAGAATGACTTGGCTACTGTAGTGGACCGCAAAGATCGGTATGAACCAGGTCAAGTTTACCATGAGCTCGAAATGTACTCCTCTGGAATGAAACTCTGTGTTGTTTTCCTGTTAGCAGTGAGGACACTTGTCTGTATCCTTCTGAAGAGATGGTAGCCCATGTACCATATTACACCGGTGAAGTGTTTTGAGATATTTGAAACTTACATGACCAAATCTCCGATGCCACAACTGGGCTGAGGTGGAGTTTTTAGCCACAAGTGCTTGATTGTCTTTGTGAATGAAATCAAGTTGAAACATGCATCCCACATTGGAGGCTTTTGCAATTATTTTTGAGCCTCTTGATTTATCTCAAATCAAACACGTTTTCTTGTCGGATTGACTATCAAAGTCGATTTTAGGTTGTGATCTAGGAGTTTACTTAACCGAAAGAAGATTCTTTGTCAACCCTGGGGACATATAGGACATCGATAGTCTCGCATTTGTGTGAACCAAGGGGTAGAGAAATGTTTCCAATCCCTGAATTGTATATGAAGAATCATCTCCCAACGAAACATGATTTTTGATGGCGTGTCCTTTATTGAAATAAACTAGTCTCGTGGTCGGTCATGTGTGAGTGGCTCCCGAATCAAGATGACATCATGGATGGATGGTTCACTTGATCGCAAAGTGAACAAGAAGTCTTCATTGTCATTGTTCTTGTTGTTCAACAATATTACCTTCTGGTGGGGTCTTCTTTTCCAGTTCCCCTTTTACGCCCGTGATAGTTGTTAGAATGTCCCTTGTAAGATTGTTGTTGTTGTGGTCCAGAGTTACTTGATGAACCTTTCTTATAAGTGTTATACCAACAATCTTTTAAGTCATGTCCTCTTTTGCAAATTGGACATTGCTTCTTTTGTTGATTGTCCCCATGATACTGATTCTGATGTTGGGACTTCTGATAGGATTTAGGTTTTCCTTTACCTTTTCCTTTCCATTTTTGATGTGAAGACAGTGCCTTCTCCTCTTCATCATCCTTATTGTGCATTGCTTCCTCTTGTTGCAATAGGTTTACTAGTTTGTCAAAACCAATTGTCGTATCTATCACGTTTAGAGTTCGACAAAAATGTGGTAAGAAGAGGGGAGAGCTCTCAAAACAATGGGAATGAGAGATCATCTTTGACCTCTTCTCCTAGGGCTAGAAGTGAAGCCCTCAATTTTGCAACTCTTCTTAAGAAAGCTTCAATTTTCTCATTCTGCTTGAACTTCAATGTATGTAATTGACTCTACAAATTTAGTATGACATTCTTGTTCTTGGCCTCATATATTGTGCTCAACTTATCCCACGCTTCTTTTGCTATTTTGGCATCTCAAAGTGGGGTTGCACATCATCGGACACTGCAAACAAGATGATGAGTTTTTCTTTTCGATATGCTCTATCAAAGCTGTCGTTGTTGTGTGGTATCGGTGTTGATCTAGTTAGAGTACCATTCACAACAGACCGATCTCTTTAAACTCAAATTGTGTCTTTATTTTTGTCTTCCATGTGACATAGTTGCTTCTCCGAGCAATTGTGAATCGGAAGAAAAAATTTGGGGGCATTGGTGCCCATTTTATAGAGATCACTGACAGGGTTTGGCTCTTATCACTCTAGGTATTAGGTCTCCCAATCTATATACCGTCAGTCTGATATACTAAACCTTTCTATATACGTGCCCTTCCGATATACCCGTCAATACGTGGAAGAAGCTCGCCCTTTCTATATACCCGGCGGTACGTGAAAGAGGCGTTAACGTACGTGAAAGAATTCAATACGTGGTACCAAGACAGTATTGATGGGGTCTGTGTGATTATTGACACCGCTCAAAGAAATATCCTCATACGCATGCGTAACTTTGCTATATACTTGGATAATTTCTCAGTCCTGGATTTATGTCGTGCAATCATTCACAGACGGATGGGATGGTTCATAGTGTGTGCACTGTGACCTTATTACTCCCCATCAATTTAAAGGGATGATGCCCAGATGACGTTGTTGCAGCTATATTAGGCATTAAGTGCGGTAGTAGTCGGATGGCTTTAGGATGCTTCGTGAGGCACCGTATAACCGAATGAGATTAGGATTATTAGTGTTTTAAAACCAATTTTTATTGTTTTTTATTACAACTTACAAATTTACAAAGTTTGCAGTTGACTATGGCAACCTGCAAATTAGTACAATATATAGCAGTATACAATTTACATTCAAAAAACTGGAAAATTTGAATGGCAGGCAAAAATTTTTGTTTCGCGGGTCCTAGTGGCCTCCTGAGCCCAATACGACCCAAAATGCTAAAAATTGCAAAAAAAGCTGAAAATGCAATTTTTAGATGGGTCTCCTTTTGCAAAAAATGTCTAAAATGAAAAACCAGGCCGAATGGGAGAAATTTTTTTACCCTAAATTAGGGATTTCTCCGCTAAATTTAGTTAGTTATAACTAAATTTCAAAATTTTCCTCTACTGCTAAAATTAGCGGTTCCACAAAAAATCCTCCAAATTTCAAAATTTGGTTTTGAGTGTGAGGGAGGGGATTCGACCCCTTGACCTCTCTTGATGGGAAGTGTCTTGCAAAAGTTACTAGCCAACTTGGCCTCTTAGGGCTAAACAAATATATTTAAAAGAAAATTATTGTATTTAAATACTTCAAACACGTAAAACTAACCTCTTCATAAAACTTGGTTTGAGTAGATGCCACTGGTGCTTTGAGCAAAAAAGCAAAGAAAGAGAAAAAATGGTTTTAGGTTTCTTGAGAAAAGGCGGTGAAGCTTGTGTATTTGCCTTGATTTTTCTTCCTTAGGCTTTGAAGCGTAAAACAAATAATCTCTTCGCTTGGTGAATTTTATACCTTCAACCTTAATTGCAATGAATAAAGGTGGTTTTGAATTTGGTGGCTTTTGAGGAATTTGATGGTGGTATTACAAGGGATGGAGCTGGGAATGCGTGAGGCAACTCGGCTCTCAATTTTCTTACACAAGCTTCTCCAATGCTCCTCAAGCTCTGCTGCAGTCCTCAAATCTCCTTCAGGTATACTTTGAAACCAAATGTAGATTGAGAAACAGGGATAGCTATTCCATTGTTTTATTAATCTCAATCAACCAAAAACTATAGAGAATGGGCTGCAATATTTATAGAATATGGCAAATCTGCGTGGAAGATTAAGCGGGTGCGTGAGTAACCAAGTTCCAGAAAGTTTCCACGCCTCTTCAAATAACATCCGCCTTTGAAGCCAATTAAATTCAAACAAATATATTGTTGCAAAACAATATTCAAACATCTATGAACTCACAAATATGGTTTATGAACCATATAACAATACATAACAAAATATGGTTTATTTAATAACCATTATTATTTAATTAATAAAATTAATTAAATAATTATACTATGCATAATTAATTAGGATAATAATATTTTATCCACTAACAACGTGTTCTCGGGTGGCCCAATGCTCATTGGGTGATAGCAGTAGCACACATGGGATTCCTTATTGCAGGCTCGGAAGTGGGTTGTCCCTTATTCTAGGTGAATCATTGTGTGTCTATTTCCTTTTGAAAGAGTTCACATTAAATTTTATCCCTTGGAACATTCTTTTTCTTCTACTGGTCAGTGACACTTATATTTTGGACTAAAAAGAACGCTTCTTTCTATTTTGTATTATTGCATTAGTGAAAGACATACTCTTGCCTATTCATCATTTCTCTCATTGAATTTCATTATGGATTTGGGTCTAAAATATTTTGCATATCATTTCTGTGTGTTGCATCTATAGCTCATTTAAAAATTGTGGGAAACCTATATGTTGGAAGTCATGACCAATTGATGGTTGAATGAATTGAACCGTAGCTCACACTTTGCACCCTTCTTTCTCTATACCAAACCACTAAAAATAAATTACTCATTTTCTTAAACAACATCTTTCCTAGAAGAAGTTTTCAATGATCACATGATCAAAGGATTGACAATGGGCTCCAAATTAGTTTCTTTGTCTAGTCATCATCTCAGAGAAGGATCCCCACACCAAAACATACCTAAAACTATCCATAGTTGTTGGCTTTTGTAGGGCACCTTTATCAAACAAAAACTCTACTATATTCACAAGTTAAAGTCAAAATGGCATAAGCTAGAACATAAAATCTACCACATAGGATTTCATGTTTGCTAGCTTTTTGCTTGATCTGTGTTTTGAGGTGTGAGTTGTTTTCTCCATTCTTCTTTTCCTTCACACTCCATAATCATAGTTGGTGTATTCAACTCTTTTTGAGTGTGTTAGGGTCAATCATTTCATACTCAGTTTCTGGGTTGGTCTTTTACTTGATCTAAATCACCAAAATCATTTTTTCCATCTTTTCACAAATTTCACACAATAACTAGCATCGGTCAAGTGATCATCATGGTTCCCTCATCATCTGATCATCGGTTTTGTTTTTAACCATTATCGGTTTCTTGTTTTTTTGGTCATTTTAACCAAAGTAGCATTCACCACATTGTTGTTCTTTTTGGGATTTCCTCAATTACCTCACCATATCTCTGTGTCTCTGAAATCATTGTCAAAGTCATATCTGCTCCATTTTCATCATTTGTTGCCAAATTTGCAAGTCCTTTTATTTTCCATAGTGATCAGGTATCGATCCTCGAATCCGCATCAGTTACTCTCTATCACCGACACCGGTTACTCAACCACCATCATGGTCTCTGTGTTTTAATTTTTTAATTAAAAAATGATCAATTTTCACCTTCTAGAACCATTTTCTCCATTCCTTTATACTCTTGTGCCATCTATGGAGCTCAAATTACCAGTCTACTATTATTCACATGGTTTTGACTCATAGCCAAACCAACACCCTCATGTTCCATGCTAGCCTTCAACCGCTCCCACCTAGCCCATCGCCACCTTCCATTTTATCACCTATGGATCCCAATCAGCCTATTACCATCATTAGTACCAAGTGATGAGGAGTTCACAAGACTCCTTGATCAAAACCCCATTGCTTTACAATATTATTTAGCCCATTCATCCACTAGGATTCATCAGGGAAGCTTGTATATGACATGCATGTGTCCATTCCTCCTACCCTCGCACCCACTTCTACATCACTACTACTAGCTCGGCCTTACCCTCTTCCACCTTACCACCTGTGGTGTCCCAAACTTGACCCTACATCATCGATATTTTCTACACCTATAACATCTATCGCACCTTTGATGTCATTGCTCCTATGATGTCAACCATGCCTTTATCAACCACCTTGAGTGTAGGTCTATCTGCACCGCCACCTCTCATATACCTATTGCATCTCAGCCACCCATGGTGTCAAAACCCATACTCCCTTCCAAAACATTATCCTCTCCATCCCATGAGTCTCTTCCTCTCGATTCTATGAGAGTCATTACATCCACTCCACCTACCTACACTTATCACCAACAACCCCCTATTTCATCTATCACTTATTCAGGATACTTTCCACCTACATCTATTCCATCCTACATCCCTCCTCACAATTTTGTACTCGACACCACCACATACTAGGATTCCACCCACGTCATACCCACCTCATCTACCCCCTTATACTATAAGGGGTTGCCCAATCATCACAACCTACCAATGATCTTATCAAAATGATGATGGAAAGATGTAGACATTGGAAGCATCTATCTCTGGCTCACGTAACTCTTTGACATATGAATGAGATTTGTAATGAGCCTATTCACCCATCCATTCGATTCATCCATACCCTACGCATTGGGAAATGCCTAAATTCAATCGATTTAATAAAAAGAAGACCCGTAACAACATTTGTGGTCTTTTAAACATGGGTGTTATCTGATCGCTCATGATGATGCTTTATCTCTTGCGAACATTCCCAATGTCCTTGACATGACCTACTTTGGATTGGTATAGTGCTCTACCTAGGCACTCCATTTTCTCATTCAACCAAGTAGCTCAAGCTTTCCTAGACCACTTTTCTATCAATATTGTCAAGAAGGTCACCATGACCGACTTATACATGACACATGCCAATACGAAGATGAATCTATCACAGATTTTGTCACTCATTGGCGGAGCCTGATCAACAGCTCACATTCCAACTGCCTCAAATCGAGTTAATAGAGTTGTTCACCAGGGCTTGTGCTAGACACATCTTTCCAAACTCTCAAGTTCAAACCTTCCACATGTTTGATGAGGCATTCACCATGGCCCAAAAACTTGAAATTGTGCCATTGAAGAGAAGAAGATACAATTATGTAACAAGAACACTTGCATTTAAATCAAATGATACCTCTTCTTCTTCCAAACCACAAAAATAATTACTCTAAAGCAAAAGGATATTCCAACATAGTAGTTTTGAAAGCCTAGCCCATCTCACCCATCAACCAATAATCAAATCCTTCTTCAATATTTCTCTGTTTAGGATTTTTAGTTTAAGTGGGAGCAATGAAAATATACTCCCATAGGAGAACCCTACTCTTCGGTTTTAGAAAAAAACTTCTAAAATCTAAAGCAATCACTCTTCCACCCATCAAACCACATACTATGGTTTTGACCCCTCTCATCTATGCCTCATGGTACAAAGAAAATGATTATTACAACTATCATCACGTTAAAGGTCATAACGATGGTAATTGTATAACTTTCAAAAATATCATCCAAGAAATGTTAGATAATGGAGATCTTGTCTTGGATAATCCTAATGCATTGGATAATCGAACCTTCACATATTCAAGAATTCATTCCCAAATCACACCCCATCATCTAACCAAACCGGTGAAACCTCGACCAATGACAATAACGTTCATGAGGTTCATGTTGTTTTTGACATCATACCAGCTCTTCCTCAATTTCCTCCTACTCCATCTATCGAGGAGATTCTTTGCATGAGCTCCTTCATCCATAGAGGGACTTGTTTCATCTACTCCTTTACCCACAGAGGAGTCTCCCTTATCTCCTCCTTCACCCATGGAGGAGTCCACCATATCTTCGATGTAGTTTCCCCACTCACCTCTCAACCTGATGAATAACCCACAATACTTACTCTTCTACCCACATAGGAGAGTCATGCTTACCTTCTTCTTCACCAAAAGATGAACCTACCTCATCCAAATTTTCATCTCCCCTACCCATAGGGGATCCATTAGCAACATCCCTTCCTATTGGTGATAATTCTCCATTGGATTTCAAGGATCTGTTGATTTTCTCTGGCTCTTTTACCCATAGATTTTGAAGCCAACCAATTCCCTATCTCACAAACATTCTTTATAGGGATTACTACCAAATCAACATCATCCCCCTAAATGGTGTCATTTTCATGTTTAGCTGACCGCTTGGATTATGTTGACAATTCCATGCTTTGGGGATGCCTTTGGTTTCCTTTCTCAACTCAGATGCAAATGTTTCTATTGATACTTCCACGATCTATCCAAAAGTGTTTCAGACAACCAAACCCACCATGCCCATGCCATTGTAGTGACCTCTTCTTCATCACCCTCACCCACACCTAAACCTTTACCATCAAATGAAATTTTTCCAATGCCTAAAACCTTACCTACACCTATATCTTCCTCCACGTCCAACCCATTGCCACATTGGGAGTCATGCCAACATCAAGCCTAGTCCATCCTCCTATCAAACTAGATTTAGCCATGTCCTCACAAGTCATCACAAAGAATATTCCCCCACCTAAGAGGAAGACCCAACCTCTTAGGTCGCATACACTGGCTTTTCCCACTACCCCTCTATCACCTTCACCACTTCCATCTATCCTAGGACCCCACCCATCAACCTTGGTCAAACAACCTCCTACCCAAGGTAAACCAAAAACACAACACCCACCTCCTCATCATGATCCTCTATTCCACCCAAATTACCTACACAACTTACGCCTTTTCATCATCACCTACATCCTTTTTACCTCCTATACCTACACCACTTCTAGTATCCTCATCATTACCTATGCCATTCCCTTCTCTTCAACCAATACCTTCCACATTGCCTCTTACTACAACCTTCACCGCACCTCCATTATCACCTTGGCTAACCCATCCCCTTCCACCATCTTCCTTCCCTTCTACATCATGCACTTCTTCTTCACCTTTACCTAAGAAGGTGTAACCAAATCCCAAGAACCCACTACCCTCCAAAGAGGTAGTTAAACCTACACCACCTTCAACAACTAGTTCACCTGCTACATCTTTACCCAAGAAGGTGCAATCCAAACCTAAAACCGTACTATCTACCAAATAGGTGGTCAAACTTACTCAACCTCCGATTCCACCTCCGGTGGTGCCTCTCCCACCAAATTCACCCACACTTCCATCTAGACCCACACTTACTTCACATTGTGATCCATTGGTAGGGTCTTATGCCAACATCCTAGCTAACCTTTTGGAAACCTTTGTCATCACATTGCCACCACTTAGACCTTATGACCCACTCAAACCTAAACCAGAAGGGTTTGATGATACCAAAAATTTGTGCTTACCATCGTGTGTCAGGGCATGATGTGGAAAATTGTAAGGCTCTTAAGACTATTCTTCTCCAACTATGTCCTCCTCGAAGAAAAGCTTTGATGATGATGATCTTTTAGATGAGGACCCTATTCCACATCTACACCTATCACCACACATCCTCATCCATACCTATTCAATGACCTTCATCTCCCCCTCCACAACCCTTTTATCCTCCTCCAACATTTGAGATCAATATGGTCCACATAAGAGAGCTAGCCAAACCTCCACCAAAATGCCAATGTGTTGCATTGTTTTCACAAAACTAGTATATGCCCTCACCATATTTTTTTCCTCATCATGTCACTACACCTATCACATGACTCACTTGCTCCTTCACCACAAATTAATATGGTTCAAATTTCCACTCGAGCCTAAAAGGAAAAGGAAAGGAGAAAACAACCAGCTCATCCGCCACTCTTTTACCCAATATTCCATCTTGCACCTACACAAAAATCACCATCCGTGGACCCACATACCCTATTTCTGATGGGGTTTCCCATCATACAATGCTTAAACAATTACACCAGTCTCCTCTCAAAATGTCTTTGTATGACCTTATCCAAACCTCTGAGTCTCATCGACAGGCCCTCATTGAGGTTCTGTAATCTATTGAGGTTTTACCTAATGACCCTACTCCTATTGCATCCATTATCACTCCTCATCATGTGGCCTCTCTCACCACTTCATCCCCTTCCTCTACACCCACTACCACTCATCAAGTAGCCACTCTCAGTTTTTTGATGATGAGATTGTACCTCTCCAATCGGATGATCTGATCCCACCCTATTTATTTCCATCTACATTGATAATATACATGTTGACATGTTATGATCGATGGTGGTGCCAATATCAACATCATTTCCTCCCATGCATGTATAACCAAATGTGCATCCCTTCCAATTGCATGCATAATAACCCAGTTATGTTGTGTTCATTCAATGATGCCATGACTTCCACCCTTGGCACCATCATTCTCCACATTTGTGTAGGCCCCATACCATTCCTGAATTATTCTATGTCTTAGAGGGGGAATTCTAGTACAACATGTTACTTGGCCGACCTTGGATCCGCCATGGGTTGTGTTCCTTCAACCTTACACCGCTATTTAAAATTCAAACATGAAGGACACAACTATACCATTCTAGTGACCCTTCACCATTCAAGACTTGTAACATGTTGTATCGACCCAATGATGTCCTTATACCAGTTAAGGCATCTACCACCACTACCACTTCTTCTTCAGCCATTGCCTCATCCACCAATGTTTCGCTACCTCTTCCACAACTAACTCCTCTATTCCCACTACTACCACAGCTTTTATAGCTGACCCATCAGCCAACCCATCTACTTCTCAAACAACTAATGCTTCTTCTTCCCCCAAATTTCTAGTGATTCATCCATTCCCACTACCCACATACCAACTATTGATCCCTTAGAAGGTGTTTTTCAATGCCTCACTCTGGGGGAGTACCACCTTTATAATATTGACACATTCCTTACTCCTCAAGAGTATGGTAAACTTCACCAACATCCCCACTATGATCACCACATAGGTGAGGTTTTCCCCTATGGTCCTCCCCACCTTCGCACCAACTTAACGTATGGGGGACTTGATGCTTCTACCTACTCACCCGAGCCACCTTCCCAAACTGACCATTTTCTCCTCGACCTTCAATCTCTCACCAACCACCACTTTGCCCACACCTTCCTCCATCATTGTGCTTGGAAGGGCTTTGGATTTGGTTTCTATGAACAAGGCCACCATACTATCATTCCTTGCACCACTCATAAGCATAAAGACCGCAGTGGTATTGGATTTTCGAACCATCTCCCAAGAAGGCCGAGTTGAACTCATTGAGGATGATAAACATTCCCCACCCCATTCACCAACTTCACCACTTCACCACCTTCACCTACAAAGTCTATGGATCCAGAATCCATTCCTCCTAACTTTTTTTTTTCATGAACACCATTTCCTGGGACCTCTAACTTATCAACGAGATGGTGAGGCTCCCTCTTCTCTTCCCTTCATGTATCTGACATGATCGATGATGATACACCTTCTATTAACATCATTCAATGTCAAGATGATGAGTCTATTCTCACCTACCTTGGTGTGGAAGATTCTTATATTCACCGGTCATTACCTTCTGAGATGTAAACCATGTTGAATGAATCAACCATCAAAATCAACATTCACACAGGATGACCCACACATTCTAAAAATAGGCCAATATTTAGATGTTGTTGAACATGAAGCTTTTACTTCTTTCCTCGGGATCATAGCAAACACTTTTGCTTGGTCCTACGTTGATATGCCTAGTATTGACCCAAACATTGTGGTCCACAATATCGTAACCATTCTTGATGCCAAACCCGTGAAACAAAAGCTATGAAAAATGCATCCTCGCATTGCCCTTCTTGTCAAAGAAGAACTCAATGCCTTCTTTTGGTTTCCTTCATCCTACCCATTGATTATCCCAATGGATCTCTAACATCGTTCCTATCACAAAAGTGACAGGGGGACTCTCCACATTTGCATGATTTCATGACCTTAACTTAGCTTGCCCCAAAGATGACTTTCCTCTACCTAGTATTGACCAACTAGTTGATCTCACCACCAACCATGAGATGTTATCACTCATGGATGGTTTCTCGAGTTATAACCAAATATTACTCACCCCGGAAGATCAACACAAAACCACCTTCATCACTCCTTGGGGCACCTTCTATTATTGTGTCATGCCCTTTGGCCTTAAAAATGTTGGTGCTACATATCAATGGGCTATGACTTATATCTTTCATGACATTATGCATCACATATTGGAAGATTATATTATTGATGATCTTCTTTCCAAATCAAACATCGGGCCAAACACCTAGTCCTTAAGGTTATCTTTGACCATCTCATCAAATATTGTGTTCACCTTCAACCTAAGAAGTGTGTCTTCATTGTTGTTCTCTCTAGAAAGCTCCTTGGTTTTATCATTTCTTTGCATGGCATTGAAGTTGATCCCACTAAAATCAAGGCTATTCTCAAAATGCCTCCACCTACTAACCTTCATCAACTTCGTAGTTTGCAAGGAAAGTTGTAATCTATTCATCACTTTATTTCTCATCTTTTCGACCATACGCCATCCATTTCATCATCTTCTCAAAAAGGATGTCTCCTTCAAATGGGATGATGAATGCCACAAATCCTTTGATGCCTTAAAACAATACCTCCTCCAACCACCTTGTGCTCATTCCCCCTAAGGATGACCAACCATTTTACCTTTACATTTTCTATCATTGATCATTCCCTGGGTGCCATGCTCGCTCATCGTGATGAGAAACATAGGGAGAAAGTGGTTTATTATATAAGTCATACACTTTTAGACTACAAAACTAGATATACTCACACAAAAAACTCTACTTAGCCTTAGTTTTTTGTCACCACTAAACTTTTCCATTACCTACTCAACCAAAACCTTTGTTGTCACCAATACTGACCCCTTACATTACATGTATGCTAAGCCCTACCAACATCAATGTGTTACATGTTGGCTCATGCTTCTTGCAGACCTAGATCTGAATTCATCCATCAAAAATATGTCAAAGGAAAAACCATTGTTGACCAACTCGCAGATGCACCTCTCTCTGGAAACCAATCCTCTAACTTTGATTTCCTTGATGAATCCATCACTACCCTCTCCTTGGATGATACCATTTACCAGATGACCTTATTCTTTGATGGTTCCAAATGTAGTGTGGGGGTGGTGCAGAGTTATCCTCATTCCTCTTGATGGTGAGCCTATGCCATTATCTTTCAAACTAGATTTTGATTGTACTAACAATATCACCGAATATGAAGCACTCATGTTAGGTCTTCAAAACTTGCCATAGCCTTAGATGTTAAATCAATTAATATCTTTGGTGACTCTCAACTGGTTGTGAACCAAGTTAATGGTATATATACAAGTGTCATAATGAGATACTTCAAAAGTATAAGCATCATGTTGACATACTTTTGACTACCTTTGACCGTTATGAACTTCAAACCACCCACATTCCACTAATAAATTTACAGATACCATGGCTGTCTTGCTTCTCAAATCCCCTCGCTTCACCCTCCGACTCAAAAATATTTGTCACAATACAAAGGTTGCAATCACCTTCTTATCTATTTTGAGATGTCAACCTTGTAGGAAACATTGAAAACGAACCACGTGACCTTTGGTATAAGAAGTTTTTTGACTACCTTTCCCTTTCCATTCTACCTCCAGATCTTACTCGTAATGGACAATGAGCCTTTCTCAAAAGTGTCTCTCTCACTATGTCATCATGGGTGGTCTTCTCTATAAATGTGGTTTTGACGCTATCCTCTTACGATGCCTTACGAGTTTGAAATTCCATACACCATCAAGGAAGTTCACGATGGGATTTGTGGGGGTCACTTTAGTGGCTTAGTTGTCACTAAGCACATCCTTCACCTAGGCTATTACTGGCCAACCCTAAACCATGATTTTTGTGACTATGTCAAGTGTTGTGTGAAGTGTCAGCAACATGCTAATCTTCATCACACCCCTAGTCATGCCTTATAGGTCACACGAGACCTTTGGCCTTTCTCTCAATGGGGTTTGGATCTTGTCGGAGAGATCAACCCTCATTCTTCCCAATGTCATCAATGGATTATTACCGCTACCGAATATTACACTAAATGGGTGGAAGCCATACCTCTTATTTCTAAAAAATGAGAAAATATGTGAATTCATCAATCATCACATCATTTTTCACTTTGGTGTTCCTCACCACCTCATCACTAATAATGGAAAACAATTCAAAAATAAAACCCTATGGAAACTTTGTGATGCCTTGACATTCAACTCAGTTTTTCTTCACCTTATTATCCTCAAACAAATGGCCAAGCTGAATCAACCAAAAAACCTTAAACAAAATTCTTATGAAAGTGGTTGATGATACTAGTAAGGATTGGCACACACACATTCCTTTTTCCTTATGGGCTTATCACACTAGTATTCATACCTCAACTGCTGCCACACCTTTCTCTTTGGTCTATGGTACAAAAGTTGTCTTGCCTCTTGAAGTCCAAATTCCATCTTTGTATCTCACTCAAAGATATGCTCAATGATGATGATTTTTCCCAGACCAGTTTGGCACAACTTGAGTTATTAGATGAACATCATCTAAATGCTCTCGATCACCTCCAAATCTACCAAAAATGTATCAAATGTGCCTATGATAAACATGTCCAAGAATGAACCTTCAGTCGGTGACCTCATCTGAAGGAAAATCAACATGTAACAAAAGTGGAGAAAAGTAAATGGGGAAAGTTTTCTCCTAATTGGCTTGGACCCTATATCATTACTCATGCCTATGGATCAGGTGCTTATCGTTTATCTTCACTCAAAGGTAAACCAAACTGAGCCCCTCAATGCCTTGCATCTTGACCATTCTATTGTTGAATCAAGTCCTATATCACCTTTGTCTATTAAACACTCATCCCTTGAGAAACATTCACCTTCCACTTACCTATTTTAAGGATCAATGACTAAACAAGAATCATGTGATTACCCATCACCTTTCAGCCTTATCTTCAATATGAGTACCATGACTCTACTCATGGCATGATTCTCATGGATATTTTTCATCCTTTTCAAGATGGAATCCCATGGTTTTCATCACTTAAAACCTCTCTTTCATAGCTAACCTCTATGTGTTATGGTTTTGTCTTCATAAAAGAAGCCTATACTTCTCTATAGTCTTGTCCATGACCTAAAAGTCAAAAAACAATTCAAAAGTAATATATGGGATTTTCAAATTCAAACTCCTTGAGTCAAAACTTTCTAAAAAAGATGACTCCTCAAAAAAGGACATCTATCTTTCTATCTTGTTGTTATAAATAGATTGCTCCCTCGAAGGACAATATATAAAAAGCTAGCCATATTGTACATAGTCTATCACAAAAAGAAGACTATTCCTGCAAAAATAAAATAAAAATATTTTGAAGCTTCCCGCATCGATCAACTTCATGAAGACCTCAAGGAGATATTCTATTCATCCCATAGACTTCCCACATCGATCAGTCTATAAAAAAAAAAAAAAAAGAAAAAGATAACTTTTTTCATCATGGACTCACCTATTTTGATCTTGGGTATCTTGCCAAAGAGGCATGTTGTCTCACACTAGGTTATGCTAAAACAACCTCTTTCACCTCACCACCTTTCCTTTCTAATTTTCTACCTACTCAAGGGATGTGCCACAAATGTGACATTTTGTGATCATGTGACCTTCTTCACCCTTAGAATAATCAATCATGCAATGCCTTTAGGGTTTTATGTTCATAACCAATCTTTGGTATGATAGAATCATAATGGTTCTTACCAATTAGGTGGATTTTTGTCTCCTCTTACCATTCACCTCTTTTATTACTTATTGATCCTCCTTCACAGACAGACCTTTGACACCTACATTCTAGGAATTCCTCTTCCACCAAAATCACCAAACCTCACCATATCAACCTATGCCATGAAAACCATGCCTATTGACCTAAATTCAACCATACCTAAACCTACTCAACCATACCTATGACCTAAACTCAACCATGCCTAAATGACCTAGACTCAATCATGCCTAAAACCTACCAACCCATTCATCTATCCTCATCATATTATTCTTCCCTAGCTTATGGGAGAACTACATCGGCCTGAGGCCCTTTTTTTGGGGCTATGTAGGTAGCACTGAGGGCATGGGGCCCTTGGAGGTTAGCTGGACCACCACTCTTCCCCTAACCAATTTTCCCCCTTTTATATTCACATTCTACCTTAGTTAGTTTCCATTTTACACAAAACTTGGAAATTAAACAATCATAAAAACATACATACCTACCATTTTATAACATCATACATAATATCATCATAATCATTTCACATTTCCATGATATCAAATATTTGGAAATTTACACCACAACATACATATACATCATCATTTATTTCCCATATACCATAACTTGGAAATTAAATCAAACGC
Organism: Taxus wallichiana var. yunnanensis; assembly: GCA_018340775.1. Taxonomy (NCBI): domain Eukaryota; kingdom Viridiplantae; phylum Streptophyta; class Pinopsida; order Cupressales; family Taxaceae; genus Taxus; species Taxus wallichiana. The sequence goes on from CM031235.1 coordinate 922,278,146, forward strand.
AAAAAATGACCAAACCATGGAAAAATCAAATAAAACTCCACATGCCTAAATACCTGAACCATGCCTATACCTAAACACCATGCCTACCAACTCCCATGCCTAACTCAAATCCACCATGCCTAAACCTGACTCCACCATGCCTAAATCACCTAAACTCCATCATGCCTAAATCACCTAAACTCCATCATGCCTAAATCACCTAAACTCCACCATGCCTATACCTAAACTCCATCATGCCTACATGACCTGACTCAATCATGCCTAATTCAACTAGTTTCCATAATACACAATAACAATGGAAATTAAAAATGAGTACATCATCCATCAATCAACATCATCAACTATATAATGGGAGTGTTTGTGTATCAATACATATATACACATATATAAATAAATATTAGTATCTCAAAACTCTCATGTACAATCTCACATCTTTGCACATATATATATATATATATATCAAAAATCAAAATAATGGTACACTATCACATATAGTGACCAATCACCCCCACCTGATGCCCTCCTCTCTAGTCTCACATGTCTCCTCCTCCTGGCCCTCTATCGGGCCCGGTCTCTCGAGAGCTAGTAACCTCACCATGGCCCTATCTCTGGGGTTGATGACCCCCTATGCTACTAGAACTATGAGTCCTGGATCTAGTCACTCACTAGCTTCCTGTTGGGCTCAGTACTCGGCATATGAAGGCACATCAATCCCTGTGGTGGCTAGATGGTCTGATAATAGTGAGCCTCATTCAGGGAATCCCTAAACCTCACCATGGATATGGTCTGGGGTGGTGCCATCGGCCTAACCCCCCTGTGAACTCTCTTCTCGACCAAGAGTGTACCCATGTCTAGTGTAGGTGTCGTACTATATGGGACCCTATGTCCCTGTGCTGTGTGGTACCTATGCTAGCACTGGGCTGGGCCTACAGGCCACAACAACTGTGTGCTATGTAGTGGCCAAATGGCCCTGTAATCTGGCCACCTATGCCTGTAGGGTGGCTACCTGCCCTCCATCCCCATCTCCACCTGTGTGGGAGCATGTGCCTGTGCTACTGGGCTGTAGGGCCATATCACATGTGCTGCAAGGTGGTCACCTGTGCCTTTGACCCTATCAGTTGTCCCTAACCCTGTAATCTATGCCTGTAGGGTGGCCACCTAACCTTGTAATGTATCCTCTGCACTATGACTGTCACTAAATCAGGCTGCCTTGGCCTCGTGGTGTGCCTGCCCGTAATTGTGCCACCCACCACTTACCTGTATCCATCGGTGACCACATCATCAATCCATCTATCTAACACCTACTCCTCCTGTCCCTGTGGGAACACTCGGATGTGGTGGAGACATGGGTCTCTCCACATCATCTCTATGGTACTATGGGAAAGGTGGGGGCACATCCTACCATAGTCCAAATTTCGTCATCTGACCCTATCCATGGGTATCATCTCATGCTCCCCGACATGCCACCCTTATATCCATCTCAGTAACTACAGCTCCTCTAACTCCTCAACCATGCCTCTATATGATGGATAATCAACATATATGGCCACATGATATCTTCCATTGATAGGCCCTCCAACAACCACATGTAGTATATAACATCATATGTGGCCTTGGCCACTCTCGGTTGTGCCCTGATGGTACCCATCTCTGAATCCTACTCTATACAAACCACCCCGAACCAATCCTATCATGGTAACCCAACTAGATGCACACACAACAATGTGCTCATATGCCCAGTAGTGTAACAAGAATGTGCAACACATACCAAACCTCCTCAACCTACCATAGGCCCATAGCTCCCTATACAACTGAACTAGAAAATTTGGTGCCCAAAAAAAAAGTATATCCACTCCTCGATCATGTCCTGTAGCACCCCCATCAGTGCTCATGGGAATCTCCCACCCTCGGAATCTGGGAGAGAAAAACACCTACTACCACCATCATCATAGAACAGATAGTCTGGTCTCTGGGTAGGTGCATACATGTCCCCATAGCTCAAACTCGCACATTGTGATAGCTCAATAGGCCCATCACCTCACCAAATACCACCACTATCGGCTCCACCGATGCCTCGATGAAATGAATACACTGGCTCCCCAACAATAGGAAGCCGCAGGATCCTATACATGTCCTCTAATGTGACGTCATCTCACCCATCGGTAAATGAAAGGTATTGGTCGTTGAGTCCCATCTATCGATGAGAGTGACCATCAAGCTATGATCTCGGGCTATACATCTATAGTGCCTGATCAAACTAAGTCCCACATCTGCTATGTGCTCCCACTCCTCAGTTGTAATGCTAGGCCACATCTGTACCAGTAGGGGTGGTACTTTGTCTCTCATCCTCAAGCTGATCTCTCACCTGCATCATCCAAAACAACATTGTCAAGTCGTCACGACCCTCTCAAATTACCTATTCCTTAAAACCTCAACTGACCTCATACTTAGCCCATTTTTTTACCAAATCATACCTAAAACCATCACTCATACCTACCCCTCACCTAGTTTCCAATACTATCCCTTTACCTAATTCACCTAAAAAACTTATTGTCTCCATTTTCATACTTACCCAATTCCCTAGACCATTTCACCTACATACCTATCACACACCTACAACATGGTGCCTTACCCTCTTCCACCTACACTAACCTTCACCATACCCCTGCCTCACCTGTTTAACTTTCCCAACTACCTTTGTGTTACCCTAGTCACTTTTTATAGTGACCGACATCAGTCACCTTGACCGATGCTGGTCACTTTGACTAGTGTCGATCACCCTTTATCCGACCGATGCTTGGCAAAAACAACAACCAATCGATGTTGCCAACCCTTGACTATGTTGGTCAGTCATTTTTGGCCAAAAACCAAAACCCCCATCCCCCATTATCAAAAATTACCCAAAAACAACCTAAACACCTACCCCAACCCACCCAAACCTATCCTACCTTCATTACCAACCCTATTTAAGCTACATTTGACCTTCCCACCCCCGTTTCATTCATTTTAACCACATTTTCAAAATTAAACTTTCTACCCAAACTTAACCACAATAAACAAAATGATTTCAATCTTTTCAACTCAATTGAAAGGATTTAGATAGTCTCCTACCTCTACTTGGTGTCATCTCGTGGTGGCACCTCTAGGTCTCTGTGTGCCGGTGGTCCTCCCACTCCCTCTCCCACCTCCTGCCATGCCAAAATCAACTCCTCACCTCCCAACCAATCAAATAGCTCCAATCGATCTCATGGACCCACCTACCAAATGCCAATCACCCACTAGTCACTTGTTGCTCACCAACTCAGCTCAGACACCTCGTACCATCACTTTTCCACTCTTACTCTTTTTCTCTATCATTTTCTAAAATGGAAAAGAAACAAATGAATCCGTAAAAAAACATGGATTTTTCCTTTTTAGCCCCAAATCGACATGACCGATGTCGGTCATGTGTGCCCTAGAAAATAATGTCGGTTAAGCTATAAGACATCGGTCACCCGACATAACCATTTGACCTACCCTATGCCCATTTATCCTAAAACAATGTTGCTCATACAACTATTACCCTTACCAACACCACTTACACCTTACCCACATGCCTAAATTACTTGTACATTTCCTTAATTGCATTTAGGGACATGTTATTTACCTATACCTCGGCCCTACTGTGCCTTGACCTACATACCCTGACCTAAAACCTTTTGTGACATTTGAATTTGTGTACTCACTATACCTTGTGATGTTGTTACCCATGTTGTTTAGCCTAATGACCTTACCTTCCTAATGACGTGATGTTTATCCTAACCATACCTTTGGTGCCATGGAACAAAACCTATTACCCATTCCTACACCTGACCTCATGTGCTTCATGACCATATCCTATACCTTGGATACATGAATCACTTCAACCTCATTTGGATAAACCTATCGACCTTTGACAATGTAGAGTTTGTAAGCTCTTCCACTGGTACCGTATATCACAATCTATGCATGTGTGTGCATTTGATTGCCATTACCTATTACCCGACCCCAACCATTTACCATTACCCTTACCTACACCCCATCCACCCTTGTTTTTTTAATAACCTGTTTATCAAACCACTCACCACTTGTTACCTCCAACTCATCAGTTCGTGGTTTGAGGGGGATCACCTTCACTCCTACTTGGGCCAACCCCACTCTCACCTATATTTGGGGAAACCACTTCTATTTTTTTGTCATCGCTTACCAAATACAAGCTATGTGACAAAAAGGGGGAAAATGTAGACACCAAATTTGGGTCACACTCCCCTTGGTCCCCTTCAATCAATTAACGTAATATATTTAATTAATCATGACACCATCACCCCATTATTAATTATTCATCTTCACATTATTAATTAATTTAATTATTTTAATTAAATTAATTTCACCCTCACACCTCCACCTCATCATTACACCTCACCCTGGACCCATTCTAGGGGCATTTAACTCACAATGACCATGATCATCACTCTCAGTCATTGAGTCATCACTCCCAGTGTTGAGTCACCACTTGACCTAACTAACTAAGACTTCTTCCTAAACCTAATTAGACTTTTCTATAAGTTCTTCCTACCTTTTTTCATGAACTCCACTTTCCTAAGTGGACTCAATGAGAAAGCATGCCAAATATGGGAAGATCTACCTATTTTTGGTAAACCTAGACTTTCCCACCTTAACCGACATTGGTTATTCCTCGACTAACGTCGGTCACCTAACCATCATGGTTACTTTATATACAATTTTACAACCTATTACCCGGGTTGGTCATTTTCAGTTTTTGGGAGAACTATTGCATTCAAGTGTGAATCCAAGCCTCTCAACATCAGATGACACAAAATACTCAACCACAGCCCAAGAAAGCATCTAGCTCTCATCCCAAGGTATTAGAATATTCATGGGGACACTCTAGGAGTATTTTTTGTGACATTGAACACAGAGGTTCTTCATGGATCAACTACCATCCTCCTTCACCTACTAGATCTACAAATGCAAGTAAGTATACATGATTTTAATCATTTTGTGCTTCTTAAAGTTTAGATCCATTACCTCCTTCATTATACTTTTACTTCTCCATGTATTCCTTTATCTCCACCTTCTCACCAATCCATCAACCCAACCACCTACAAACTTTTGGCTCTCTCCATACTACCCCCTATATATTCCGAGTCTTCTTGGTAATATTATGAACCCAACCACTCTCCCTTCATTCTCTGTGCAATCACAGAGAATTTCAAAAACTACTTTTATTTAATTACTACCAAATTTCCCCTACCAAACGTCATTCACCTTAACCATCGATCTCTCTCGGTCTCACATTGTCACCACATCGGTCACCGACATCGTCACTATGTGTATTTTTCTAAACCTCCACCAAACAACCCATAACTCCACCAAATTCATCCAAGACCTTACCAGATACCCCAGTGACCTTACCTAACACCTTTGTGACCTTTCCCAACTAGAAACATACCTTTCCTAATGCTAGATTAGTTTGTATTTCAATATTTTGTTTAATCTAGTGTGTTGATAACATTTTGAGATACCTAAATCAAAGTGTTAGCAATAGGACCTTTATTTCTTGTATTTACTTTCATTAATTAAAAAAAATAGTGGATTGACAACCATCTAGGAAGTATCACACTTCCTAGAACTAGAAATCGCTAGGTAGTCCACTATCATTTACTATTTAATATCATTTGTATGAACATAGTACATAGATGTGCCAATGTCAATATCCAAATAATGTAGAGTGAATGCCAAATGCAAAATGTAAGATGTATGGATAGCCTAAGAGTGTGAAGTGCGCCTATGTAGGAGGAGTAGTATGTAATGTTTGACTTATAGAAAATAGTAGTGTGACATATATGTGTGATGAATAGTGGTATGGCATGTAGAATATGAATGATGTGTAAATGTGCAAATGTCAAAATGATGTAGACTAAATATAGAATGTAGAATGCAAGATGTAAGATTTGTGATGTGAGATGTGTGAAGAGACGTAATGTGTAGTACCTTTTTTTTTTTAGTGTGTGGGGTTCATGTGTGGTATACCCTCAGTCGAGTGTGAACTAAAGCACAAGAGTGTGTCATTGGGTAATGATGATGTGTAAATGATGATATATATAATATAGAGGATTATGCGAGTCTTTAGAGTACGAGATGCGAGTAAATACATGTATGGAACATGCGGTGATGCTAGGAAAGGGGGTATGTTTGAATGCTATGCCCCCAAGTGTGGAAGATGAAAAATTGATCATGTAATATCATCTAAGAGATCGTCGAGTTTTGGTCAAGCTCATATGGATAAGCATTAGAGACTTGATAAGCAATAATGTTTGTTTAATAATGTTGACAATAAGATCAAAGATACTATACACATGCAAGATGTAAACACTAACATATAATGAACATAATAACATCAAATGCTACAAGAGATAACAAATGGGACACAAAGTTCATATTTCATTAACTCTTAGAAATGTCTTCACAAAAGAACACATTTTCTTTCCTAAAACAAAGCTTGCACACAAAAGTATTTTCTTCTCCTCTCTCAAGTCACCTTACAAATGAGCCCCTAACTTACTTTTATAACCCAAAAGTTGGTTACAAAGTAGTTAGGATTTACATGAACATTAAATTAGGGCACCTTAAGTGACTTTGACTTTTTCAACCAACTTTTGAAAAGTAACTTGAAATTAGAAACCACTTAAGTTATCAAAAGTACCAAAAGTGAGTTTAACAATAACATCACTTTAAAATACCATTTTAAAACATATAACAAGACCCAGTGCCTTATCCATTAAAGTGGGGTCCACCTATCTCAACCGTATGAGAAATGGACTCTCCCACTTCATTAGATACCAAAATGCTATCTCCTCATCCCATTGGTGAAAATAGGATCTGCCGCCTTTGCCAATTGAAAAGATTTGAACCTTTCCAATGTCTCGAACATCTTCTTACACAACCAATAAATAATTGTACTATAAACAACATCATTTGGCGTACAGTTATTCTTGAAAAATAGTTGAATGTCATGACACCTCTAATGGTATTACAAAACATGGCTTTAAAAAACACCCCATGAGTAAATATAGCCAATTATTTGCACTATACATCTGATTTGATGAAGTCAAAAGCATTTTCTAGCTCTGCAAACACTTTCTACAAATTGAATAACCCAACTCTTGTCTCACCTTTGCACTGACCTATCTTTTATTGGTTCACTTAGCATCACCAATAATCACCAAAAATAACATTGTCCTTGTTTGAAATGATGGAAGCAGTTCTCATCTTTCACAACAATCTTGGAGATAAACTTGGTTGTAGTGTGCCAACATGCACACAATTGAAGGTTCTTGTCAAGTCAAATAGTTATTCCAAGGGACGTTTTTATCAATCAATATGGCATTGCAAACTTCTCATTTAGGTGATAGAGGAATGATTATTTTACTCATGAACATCATTCAGGAATCCTGAATCGAAAAATACCCTGTTGCCTTCATCTCCTAGGTAATTGTTAGTGTGATCTATCTCCTCCACAAAAAGTATGAATCATTCTATGGTCTTCAATCCAACTACATCCAGTGTCTTTGTAATTCCTCCATCTTCCATCAACCTCCTTACCTTTTGAACGTCAATCCACTACCCACTTCCACATAAATGTCTGACAGAAGAACATAAGGTGCAGGATTTTTAGGATCCAGATCAAAAAGGAGCGTTGTTGTATATACTCCTAGCCTTATATATTTATGTGATCTACACACACCAAGAAAACACATCCATACAACCACTATAGGTTTAATTGGAATTTTGGTGATAAAATTTAGAGCTTCTTTGAGATAGCCAACATGGCCAAGAAGGTCAGCTATACATACATAATGATCCATTGCAGGCATAATGCAATAAGAGACACCCATGCCAATGAAGTATTTACAACCCTCATCCACTAAACCTGCATGACTGCATGCAAATAAAACACAGATAAAGCTTGAATGGTCTGCATTTATTCTAGAGTGCTTCATTACTTTAAAAAGTTTGAGAGCATCTTTGCTATATCCATGCATTGTGTATCCTGCAATCATTGCATTCCATGAAACTGCATCTCGAATAGAAATTTTTCAAACAATTCATGTGCCTTGTGTATGCTTCCACATTTTGCATACATGTCTATTAGGGTATTTACAACTACAACCTCTGACAAAAACCCACTTTTGATTATTCTTTGATGAAACTCCATACTGTGTTCCAAAGCACCATTTTTTTGCACACACTGAGAGGACGCTGACAAATATTGTGGACTTTGGATTCACACCTGATAATTGCATTTTCTTGAAAATCCTCAAAGACTTTTTAAGAAATCCATTTTGTGCATATCCTTCAATCATCTCCATACCAAATTCTCGTTGCATCATATTTAGCTTTCCAATTGGCCTCATATACCTTCTGGAAGATATATGTAAACCTTCCATCATATTTTTTCAAAATTGTGTTTTTAGTACTGAGGTAAAGTGGCCATTTCTTCTAGTAAGTTATGGCCATTGATGAATGCGTATGAACTTCATTTTTATTTATTTGATGAATGAATTGAAACAATTCTACCTCTTTGGCTACATAGGAGATCCTTTATTATTGTAAATGTGTGGCCTATGGATGTTCTATACTGTGTGAACAACAATGTTTAACTCTCACTTGCATATGGATTATGAGTAAAGACTAACACCTAAATAGCCTTAACTTAGCAAGAATTGAACAACAAACTAAACACCATCAAGATAAGAATTAAACAAGGGTTAGATGCTAGCATTCATCAATACAAACTTTGAAACTAACAATGCTAAATATCTAAACTCCTCTATTCTCTAACAACAAATAAATGAATGGACCTAAGTAAGCTCCATGGCTATCAAAATAGTTGTCCTTAGTATGCCAAGTAACCTAGGAATGAGGGCCTATCAAAGTTGGGCTACAAGACCCCTTTGACACCTCCCATATGACCTAAGCACTTAAGAAAGAGGCTTAACTCTTCAAGATGATGAACTCTCAAAAGGGCAAGGTGCAAGCTCTTAGTCTCTTTGCTATATGCTTTGCATTTGCTCTCTTAGGAGTTTAGGTGTAAGTAAAAAGGTAGGTGGAGGGCTCTTTATATAGCCCAAAGGATAAAGGATTCAACACATTCTCATGAATGTGGGATAAAGGTAAAACATGATTAGGAATGGATAAGGTTGCTTTATTAAAGGTAACCTTACTTTAGAAGGGTTTAATTTATGTTTAGCAAGTCATGGGAGTTGGGGGTGTTTTAATTAATCAAAGGTGATTAACTAATAGGTAGATGTAAGCTTATAGAAGATAATTAGAGGAATATTAGTACGATTTAGGCTATTAGAAGGGGATTAAATCAATTAAATATTGATTTATTGGTTAAATGGAAGGGAAAGCTAATTAATTAATAATAATTAATTAGTCTAGGTAGAAGGGGTGATTTATTAACGGAAGGTCGTTAATTAGGGTATTTGTTGGATAGGAAACTTAATTAATTAGCTTAGTGTAATTAATTAATGATGATATGAGGAAAATGAGTGCTTTTTGATGATATGTCATGATTTGTGAGAAAGGGATAATTAATGCAATTTAAGTATTTAAATTGCTTGGCGTAATTATAGGTGTCTACATTTGCCCCTCTTTGGGGTGGCGTAAGTGATGCCACTTCAAAGATAGTAGACAGAAGAATTTTGAAGAGGATAGAAGAAAAATTAGTAGAAGTGAGAGATGCCCCCTCGAGTGTCGATGGGGTGATGAAAGAAGACGATCGACGATCGAAAAAGGTGAGAGATAGATAGAAGAATGGGAAGAGGCAAGATGCCTTGGTAAGATGGAAGAATAGGGGTGAAGGAAGTGATGTAGAAGAAATGGAGGGAGGGGAGAGAAGAGCTTAGCCTCTAGCCGCTTATTTATTTGGAACAATTTTGATGTCATCATATTGCCATAAGACTACATCATCGGTCCTTATGAAAAATATAAGCATACGACAAAGGTAGAATGACATGAAAAGCCATACTACATGAATGATTGTCCATTGCTTTGAAAACACCAACTCCATGCAACAACAAAAAAATGCAATGCAATATGAGAAAGTGAAAGATGCCTAACTCCATGCATGACATACAAAATGTAATGCAATACGAGAAAGTAAACAAGCTAAACTAACGAGAGAAACATAATATAATGTTTTTATTATCGAGCTTGATTTACGACTGTGTGTAAATTAATGACAAGGGTTGATGATGGTGCCCCAAGCAAGGATACATGAGGGGAATAATGAGGACACTTGGGTCGATGGAAAAGCAATGTGCACTATGAAAAATAGTGCGAGGCAACTCGTTGTGCCCAGTATGGATGAGTAAGCAAGCCTAGCTTTTGTTGATGGAGGTAGATCAAGATGATCCATGAAGTCGCACACATGAACAAGTGAGAACCAAAGAGTGACGTTTTGTAGGATGATTTTCAATTTTTAGAAGTTTTTTGAAACATATTTGAATGTTTTTGATGATTTTTTTTCTAACATATTTGAATGTTTTGGTTGATTTTAAAAGTTTTATGAAACTATGTATAGGAAGATGAGAAAGCGTGGATGCCCCCAGTGATAGATGGGATGTACAAGGGCATAAGGCCACGTGCGTACCAGAAAGGTGAAGATGCAAAAATTCCCAACGATTAGGTGGGAGTATTCAAAGGTAAACTCTTCACAGGTAGAAATGGGACCCAAGGCCATTATGGATAGGTTCAACATGATGGTGAACGTAAACCCATGAAGTGCTGGGAAGAAGCAAGGATGCCCCCAGCGTAAGTTGGCCTAAAAGCACATGATAGAAAGGAAGGAGAAGATTATTTTTGTGGAAGGGGACAAAGGTGTCCACAAACATGGAAAAAAAGTAATCTTATACACATGGATGTTATGAATGAAGTAGAAGAATGATGTGAATGATATGAATGTAGCTTAGAAGCCTCGTGATGAAGAAGTGATTAGCCAAAGGCATAAATCATGAGATGAGATATGGACTAGAGTAAGAGTCTGAACAAGGTCAAAAAAAGACACTTGGTAACATACTAATCTGTTTACTCATAGAGATCCAGTGTGTGCACGTGGATTTTATTACCTCTTGAAGTGAAGATTTAATAGACAACAAGTGAAGAGACCCTAGCCAATGTGTAGGAATGATTTATTTTGATAAGTGATTTTGTGAATGGAGGGTGAAAGGATAGCCGTACATTGCTCTGCTGCTAGCCAAGCGTCCATAGCCCCGATGGAGATGTATTTGATTCTAATCACAACATTGCTCTATTGCCCGATCAGTGCATCCATAGCCCGATAGAGATTATTGGAAATACCCCAAGAGAGTTATATATTAATTTGCTTTTGCTTTGTAGCTTTTAGCTTTTGAGTTTTGATTGATTTTGATTCTTTTGCTTTACGAAAACTTATTTCAGCTCTCTTGTTTGTGAGGGTTAAGAACCACTTGATGGCTTGATGGAAGGAGGTGGAAGTGATTGTGATGATGACATTGGACATTAGTGTAGTGTCAACAAATATGTCCAAAATTTCTTCGCAACAAGTTTATTAGATGTTTGAATGTGATAGGATCTCCATGAGGTCAGTCGTTCTTTAATTTACCAAGGTGATAAAAGACCAGGGGAAAACAGATACCATAGAGATAAATGTCACAAAATGCATGTGAATAAGCTAACCAAAATATCACCGAAGGGATGAAAATGGTAGGAAGACTTGCAGAAGAATAGCAAGGAAGGGAAGAAAGAAATATCCATGTGTACAACACTTGATTGCAATGTTTGATCTTTGTACCTTTGATTTTTGTTGTTTTTTTTTCATGTTTTTTTTTTTTTTTTGTATTTTTGCATTTTTTTTTATTTTTAGATTTTTGATATATTTTTTTTTGAACCGTTGTTACTAACAAAGTCACTCTGTGTGATAGGATCCAACAATGATGTTTGTGACTTCCTTGATAAGGGAGACTAAGCGTGTTTGTTTATCAAGAGTCATGTTTTCCCCAATCTCGATGATCGTGGTGAGTTCACACTCAACAAAGGACTGTGATTTATCCTGAAACATGGATTTTGTATGCGGGAGCTTGAGTTCCCTATCAGAGGTTTATGCACTTTGTGCCATACTTGATGGTTATGTTGATGTGCGTTCTTGAATCGCGCTTGATTTACAACTTTGAGATTGTTCCAGTTGTTGGGGGATTTTGAGCTCTTGGAAGTTTTGACCTGAGCTTGATAATGAACCTGTTTGGGTTTCTTATAAGCTGACGCTTGAATTTTATGACCTCGAGAAGGAGAAGAATGTGAACATTTATGATTGATGATAGGAATGATAGAAATGGTAGTGGGCTTGCCACAACCATTGATAGAAGAAATATGTGATAGATGAAAAGGATACGGTCCAAGAATTGAAGAGGATGGGCTACAGGAGGTGAGCCACGGATAGAAGGTGAAAGGCTACTAGGATGTGGCCCAAGAATAGAAGAAGAAGACTATTAGGATGTGACCCATAAATAGAAGATGAAGGGCTACTAGGATGTGGCCCAAGAATAGAAGAAGAAGGGCTACTAGGACGTGACCCATAGATGTAAGATGATGGACTACTAGGATGTGGCCCAAGAATAGAAGATGATGGACTACCAGGGGTGATCCATACATAGAAGATAAGGGGCTAGTTGGACGTGCCCCAATAATCGAAGATAGTGGGCTACTCGAAAATGTCCCACAAATAGAAGAGGAGGGCTACTAGAAGGTGACCCACACCTAGATGAAGATGAAGGGCTACTTGGTGTTGACCCCACAAGAGATTGTGATTGAGGAATTATGATAGACGAAGAGTTATTGGGTGATGAGAAGATAGGCCATGGATCTATGCAAGACCAAGGAGTTTCATCACATAATGAAGAATGTGAAGATGGAAGAATAAGAGGAGGATCAAGTTGCATGATCTGAGGCTCTTCCTCCATTTCTTGATCAAAGGAATCAACCTTTTCCTCACAATATGCTAGATGCATCAAAGTCTAAAGAGAATCCTTTTTGTAATCTACTAAAGGAATATCTTCATATGCCCCTATAAATGCCCTGATTGTTTCTTCATTCTGAAAGAGATCAATCGGTATGAGTTGTTGATCGATCCCTAGGGGTTTATTGGAAGAAATAGGTTCACTTGGTGTGGAAGACTTAGAAGATGTTTGATGATTATTGATAGAAGAAGATGATGTGGGGGATGAAGAATATGTGTAGCTAGATGTCTCAGGAGTAGAAGAAGGTGGTGTGGACCTACCTATACAATGGTATGTCATATGTAAAATAGTAGGATTAAGTCCAAAGTCTGTAGATTGTGACACATGGGTCGATTCAGATGTTTGTCTCGAAGGACTTTGAGTCACACGAATCTTCACAGAAGGAAGATTCCGTGGGGGTGATTGATGAAGAAGGTCCTGCAAAGAAGGGGAGGACTGTGATTCAAGCATCGCATTAGATGAATGATGAAAAGGGTCCTGTGAAGAAAGAGAGGACCGTGATTCAAGAATTGTATTATACTTCTGATTGGAGGGATTTGGAGTCGCGTGTATCTTGAAAAGGAAGAAGATTCAAGCGTCGTTGGGGGAATGATGATAAAAGGGTCTGTGAAGAAAGGGAGGGCGCATTGACATGGAAGATTCGCATTAGATGATTGATGAAGAGGATCTGTGATAAAAGGGTCCTGCGAAGAAAGGGAGGAAGACATAGGAGGACATTAGATGATTAGGAGTCAAATTAGATGACTTAGGAGTTGAATTAGATGAATCGAATAGTAGTTTGGATCTGAATCCTAGAAGAGTCAGAGGAAATATTTGGATTGGAATCCTCAGAAGAAGAGGAAATGTTTGGATTAGAATTAGAAGAAGAGTGGGGGGAACTCGAATAATAATTTGGATCAGACGTGTCCAAATCATACCACCGACTATGAGATGAAGGTGGGGAATGAGTTACCCGTATGGGCTCTCTAGCACGAAGAACCAAACGAGGTTTAGTTGTAATGGGAATCTTTTGCTTTGAATTGCTAAACCTAGGTTCCATATTTTTGTAAGTATGGGGAACCGCGTGATAGTTAGTCATTTTGGCATTGTTTTAAGCACAAATGTCTAGATCTAGATAGTGTGATGGAACTCCTTCAAAGGGAAGGAAGTGACATGTCGATTTTGGTAGCATAAGGACAACCAACTAGACATTTCGTAAGTATTGATATGCGTGTGTGATTTTCTGAAGAAGGTCTAAGGAAAATAGACATCATGTGATGATGTAATATCGATGAGATCGAGAGGGATTGTCCTAGAAAATAAGTTTTCTGAATGAATAATCACAAGGAACAATCATGCAAGTGTGAAACACAAAGCCAATCAACAAGGAAATACACCATATGAAAATGTGATGTAAAGATGATCAACAAGATGTTTTCACTTATGCCAAGTTCAAGGAAATGAACAAAACGTAAGTAAAAACAAGAAGTCAATGCGATCTCCCAATCAAGATATACGATGAGCGAGCTCAAACTTGATTAAGACCTATATCTCAAAAAGTGCAATTCTGATTTGTGAATGACACAACAATATCACCAAGATATGTTAACCCACTTTGCTTTAGAAAGTGAAGTATTGATATCGAGGTGTTATTGATATAACACACACTGCACAAATGGTAACACCTAGCACTCTTTGAAATCGAGGTAATAATAGAACTGAACTAAAAATCTCAAAGTATAGCTAGGAATAGTTAAAAATGTGTGCAACGTAACCATATACAATATAGGTATTTATGTCGAGTTTACAAGAAACAAGGCGTAAATATCAAAATTGTAATGATATGAGACAAACAAGCTAACTCCTCTATGGAAGTCGCGGTGATGAACCACGCCTAACTACAATGATGATGATCTTGACATGGTATCAAGATCACAATGGCTACCAAATGACGTGAAAAATGCCTCCGCTCACTTTAGGCGTTTAACTAACCTTGACCCATGCAAACATGGATGGGCGTAAAAGGACATAAAAGTGAGAAAGCGATCGAATGGTAACACAAAGGTAATCACACCTCTTTTGATCAACAAAGTGTCAAAAGAATATGAAGGAAATAAATCAAAAAAAATGATGAAAAATGCTAGCCTCACTTCGGCAGAGTTTCACCTCGCCCTAAGGCAAGTAAAAACTAGGCGAAAGTAATACGTCACACGTTTCTCAAAAAGAAGGTTCACAACTCAACACTATTTTAAAATGGTCAAAGTGGGCTCCTGGCCAAAGTATATTCTCCTAGGTGGTTCTCTCACCCTAGGTGTTACAAAGTTGCCATGAGCGAGCGCGATTTACCCAAAAAGTCACACTGACTAGTTTGGGAGTATCTCGGCTTTACTTTACCCCCTTCAAGAATAGTAGGCAACTAGTGCGTCTACGTGTACTATCCTTTGGGGTCGCCCTGACGGACAACCTATGTAACGCTATCTCACAAAGGAATCACTAGTCAAGTAGGTAGTGCGGAGCACTTCCATTTCATCCACAAGGTTCCCTCTTGCGTGGACTACTTTGGGGTTCTGGAACCACCCCCATTGTTGTAGCTTAAGGCGTTATGCCAAAGGGTTATGTTCGAGTTGAGCGGAGAGGACGTACCCTTTTTGAAACCTACAATACTGATGTTTTGAATATGTTGTTCTTTTTATCTTGTTTAATTAGGTGTGGTTTGCTTGAACACCTTTTTGGCAACTTTATATAACAAGCATATTTGTATTAGTAGTTTTTGATTTCGTTTTGATTCCTCCTTTCTTTGACAAGCGTTTTTAGGTCCTGCGCTCAAGCGTTAGTAGTTCTCAAGAAAATCACATTATTTAAAAGAGGATTAAGAGTTGCTTTTGATTCTCAAGATCATCAAGGATGCAAGAGAAGAGCATACACAACAATATAATCCAACTAAAAAAGTAAAGAAAATCTTTTCAATCAATGAACCATACAAAATTCTTGATAAATGTTCATTCCCCTAAACCAAAAGTGAAAGATGAAGTTTCAATTTACCAAATGTTATAAAATGAAGACTAAGTTTTTTTGATTCTCAAGATCACCCTAAGGTGCAAGTAAAAGAGAAGAGCATACACAAACTTTATCCCAACTATATAGAAATGGAAAACTTCAAATCAAAGACTATTGAAAAATGCTTTGTAAAGGTTCATTCCCTTAAACCAAAAGTGAAAGATGAAGTTTTCAATTTACCAAATGTTATAAAATGAAGACTAAAGTTACTTTTGATTCTCAAGATCACCCTAAGGTGCAAAGAGAAGAGCATACACAAACTTTATCCCAACTATATAGAAATGGAAAACTTGAATCAAAGGACCATTGAAAAATGCTTTGTAAAGGTTCATTCCCTTAAGCAAAATGAATAATCAAATTTCCAAGTTTAATCCCAATAGAACATTTAAAAGATATAGATCAAAGTTGTTTTTGATTCTCAAGATCACCAAAAGGTGCAAGAGAAGATCATACACAAAATTTATCCCAACTATAAGAAACAAATACTATTGAAAAATGCTTTTAAAGGTTCATTCCCTTAAACCAAAAGTGAAAGATGAAGTTTCTAATTTACCAAGAAAATGTTATAAAATGAAGATAAAACTTTTGATTCTCAAGATCACCCTAAGGTGAAAGAGAAGAGCATACACAAACTTTATCCCAACTATATAGAAATAGAAAAAAATGACCATTGAAAAATGCTTTTGAAAAGGTTCATTCCCTTAAAAAAATGAATAACAATTTACCAAATGTTTAAAATGTTATAAGATATAGAAAAAGTTTTTTTGATTCTCAAGATCACCCGAAAGTGCAAGAGAAGAGCATACAAAAACTTTATCCCAACTATATAGAAATGGAAAACTTCAAATCAAAGGACCATTGAAAAATGCTTTGTAAAAGGTTCATTCCCTTAAACCAAAAGTGAAAGATGAAGTTTCTAATTTACCAAATGTTATAAAATGAAGACTAAAGTTGCTTTTGATTCTCAAGATCACCCTAAGGTGCAAGAGAAGAGCATACACAAACTTTATCCCAACTATATAGAAATGGAAAACTTCAAATCAAAGGACCATTGAAAAATGCTTTGTAAAAGGTTCATTCCCTTAAGCAAAATGAATAATCAAATTTCCAAGTTTAATCCCAATGTTAAAAAGATATAGATCAAAGTTGTTTTTGATTCTCAAGATCACCAAAAGGTGCAAGAGAAGAGCATACACATGCTTTGGTCTAAATCGAGGAAGCATGGAAATACAACATTCATCAAAACATTAGACATGTTAGAAAATGACCAGTTTTAAACTAATAGAAAAACCTATAATTTCTGTAAGTATAAATCCCAAATTTATGTTTTCATTGCATAGTTAACTTCAATACCTTTCCAACGCAAAAAAAATGGAGTCATTTGAGTTCGGGAGCAAAATTTATGGCCTTCGGAAGATGGGTTACGCATATGCTCTTATGCTCACGGGTATGCACTTGACATGCACTCAAAAATGTAAAAAAAAACGTCTCTTAATCTGCAAAATGGGCAAATTTTTCCAACCAAGATTCAATTTTGACAACAACCCATCACATTAATATATGAATAGAAGACTCAATGCTATCAAACATTAACATACATGCTCAAGAATTTAAAATTTTCAAGAAATTGACAAAACTAGCATGTAGAATGATGAAAAAGTAAGCTCTAAAAATGAAAACATGATGAAATCTTGAAATTTTCTCACCAAGATTAAATTTTGACAGCAACCCACCACATTAATATGTAAATAGAAGACTCAAGCACTATCAAACACTAACCTACATGCTCAAGAATTTAAAATTTTCAAGAAATTGACAAAACTAGCATGTAGAATGTTGAAAAAAAAGTAAGCTCTAAAAAAAATGAAAACATGGAGAAATCTTGAAATTTTCCCATCAATTCCAATTTTGACAGCACTTCACCTCCTTTATACCTACAAGGAAGACTCAACACATGCAAACTCAACAAAACAAGTTAAAAAAAACAAGTTAGATCAACATGTGTAAAAGAGGGTTAGTAACCAAAAATGAAACTTAACTACAAAAACTTGAAATTAAGTGCAAAGGACAATGGAGTAAGTCCCCCACGGGCGTGCCAAATGTGTGCATGTTTGTTTTCAAAATAATGCTAATATGAGTAAAGACTAACACCTAAATAGCCTTAACTTAGCAAGAATTGAACAACAAACTAAACACCATCAAGATAAGAATTAAACAAGGGTTAGATGCTAGCATTCATAAATACAAACTTTGAAACTAACAATGCTAAATATCTAAACTCCTCTATTCTCTAACAACAAATAAATGAATGGACCTAAGTAAGCTCCATGGCTATCAAAATAGTTGTCCTTAGTATGCCAAGTAACCTAGGAATGAGGGCCTATCAAAGTTGGGCTACAAGACCCCTTTGACACCTCCCATATGACCTAAGAACTTAAGAAAGAGGCTTAACTCTTCAAGATGATGAACTCTCAAAAGGGCAAGGTGCAAGCTCTTAGTCTCTTTGCTATATGCTTTGCATTTGCTCTCTTAGAAAGTTTAGGTGTAAGTAAAAAGGTAGGTGGAGGGCTCTTTATATAGCCCAAAGGATAAAGGATTCAACACATTCTCATGAATGTGGGATAAAGGTAAAACATGATTAGGAATGGATAAGGTTGCTTTATTAAAGGTAACCTTACTTTAGAAGGGTTTAATTTATGTTTAGCAAGTCATGGGAGTTGGGGGGTGTTTTAATTAATCAAAGGTGATTAACTAATAGGTAGATGTAAGCTTATAGAAGATAATTAGAGGAATATTAGTACGATTTAGGCTATTAGAAGGGGATTAAATCAATTAAATATTGATTTATTGGTTAAATGGAAGGAAAGCTAATTAATTAATAAATAATTAATTAGTCTAGGTAGAAGGGTGATTTATTAACGGAAGGTCGTTAATTAGGGTATTTGTTGGATAGGCAACTTAATTAATTAGCTTAGTGTAATTAATTAATGATGATATGAGGGAAAATGAGTGCTTTTGAGGAAATCAAAAATCGGAAAAGGAAACAAACAAAACTACCTATGTACATAGAGGGATAACTTGTTTTCAATTTTGATAGCACTTGAGACATTACCCACTATAAGGCGAGAAGAAAATGAGTTCCATCGAGGATATGCCAAGTAATATGTGCTTTCTCCACAGAAATGCCTGATTTTGAAAGGGCCTAGCCATAACGAATCAAACTTCCCGTGCTTTCCTTTTGGTTCACGCCTCTTGTCCCATAGAAGAACTAGGTCATTGATTTATAATTGTCTCTCCTTAGTTTTTATTTGAACAATTTCTTTACCTTGGATTGGTGTTCCTCGATCCTATTCACCACTTGACTTCTCTATTCTTCAAGCTTGCTTAGGAACATGATCCTTTTATCCAACGCATTGGCGAAGCATTCATCATCAACTGCTTGAGCCAATCATAATGCCAATAAATCAATGTGATTGGAATTTTAGCATTGGTTCCATACAAAATTTGGAACAAAGACATTGCAATCGCTCTTTTGGGAGTTATGTGGTCAACCCACAATGCACCATACAACTTTTTGTGCCAAGTTATTTGATTTTATTCGACCAACTTGCACATGATAGTAATGATGTTTTTGTTACTAGATTCTACTTGAATGTTTCCTGAGGATAGTAATATGATGAATGAGATAAAGATATCCCATACCCATAACAAAAACCTATCATCTCTATAGAAGATAAATTGGTGGCATTGTCCGCACAATCTTTTGTGGAATCCCGTAATGAACCAAAATGTTCTCTTTGATGAAGTCACAAATTACTACAGTAGATGTTTGTTTCACTGGAATGGCTTCTACCCACTTCGTAAAATAGTTGGTTTCCATGAGCATGTGAGTATGAATAACACTATAATTCAGGTTTAAGACCCTGATGAAATCTAAACCCCATTATTGAAAGGTTCTTCAATGACAAGCGGGTTCAAAGGAAAAGTGCCAATTTGGGTCTTCCAACAAATTTTTGACAAGATTTACATTTGGCTACCCATTTTTGAGCGTCGAGAAAACATAGGGGGCCGATAATAATGTGCTCAAAAATCTTATTAGCTGTTATTGGTCAGAGAAATGACCTTTGCAAGCATGATTGTGAAAGGCTTCAAGACACAGGTTGTTGTTCCTTATTAACACATCTGAGGAACATGCCATCAATACCTTTCTTGAACAAGGTGTTGTCCCAAATGATGTACCGACATCTCTTAATTTGATAGCTCTTTTTTCCTTAGTTGTTAGATTCTTAGGACATTCACCATATGTGAGAAAGGAAGCTATATCAGAATACCATTAATCTATGTACTGCGACAAAACTACTAGTGGTAAAATTTCTTCAACTGGTTCTTCCTCAAGGTCATTTCATGGATCATTCTCTGCGATGAGTTGGTAGAGTCCTCTTCCTCAAACCAACTTGGTAGGCTTGATGTCCAAGTCATATTCCGAATCTTGGAGACCCAATTACCTCTTTTAGATCCTGGTTCTGTTGTGTCAACATTGATTTAACTGTAGTGTCTGGAACTAGGACTTTGGTGTGAGAATTCAACACATAATATTTGAAATGTTTCAAGGATCTAACCACGACGTATGCATGCCTTTCAAGGGGAGTGTAATTTAGTTCATGTTTCTTGAATCTGGAACTCATGAATGCAATAGGAGATTCAATTCCCTCTTGATTATGCTGAGTCAGGATGGCAAAGATCATGTGCGGGGAAGCATAACAATAGACTATGAAATCCTTTTTAAAATCAGGACACACCAATGTAGGAGCTTTTGCAATAACATATTTGATTTGTTCAAATGATCCCCTACCTTCCTTTGACCATCGAAGGATTCTTTTCCCTTCATCATGTCAACAATTTCTTTGTTTAGCTCAACAAAATCTAGCACAAACCTCCTAAAAAAGTCCACCTTCCCAAAGAATGAGTGAATTTTAGGCTTACTTGTAAGTAAGGAAAGATTCTTGATAGCTTGAATGCGTTCAAGATCGATATTGGTTCCTTATTTAGAGATAATATGACCTAGGAGTTTCCCTTCCGTAACTCCAAACACAGACTTCTTTGGATTCAAGGAGATTCTATGAAGTCTGCACCTTTGCAATATTTTCTCCAAATCTCTTAGATGATCTTCTCACTTCTTTGAGAAAATTGTCAAGTCATCTAGGTATATTACGATGATTTTGTCTTTATAATCTGCGAATGCCATGTCCATAGCCCTTTGAAATGTTGTGTCTGGCATTGATCAAACCAAAAGGCATTCTTCTATACGTGAATGTACCCCAAGGGGTGGTGAACATGGTTTTATGTTGATCTTCCCGACTACTTCAATCTGATTATAACCAGAGAAACCATCTAACATGGATAACATTTCTAATCTAGTTATTGCTGCAGAATATGGTCCATGAATGAATGACGGTGGATAGTTCTTGCTGCTGAGAATATGGTCCATGAATGACTCGATTTTTTAGGAAATTGAGATAAAACCATTTAAGTGTCTTTAATATGCCTAATTAGAGGAACTTGTCTTGTCTCCAAGAAGTAACAAGGCTGCATATTATTGTATAAGTCAACCAAAGAGTATGTGTTACTTTTGTAGGCATCACAAAGATGTCGAGGCTCCATAATCTATTATGCAATTACTTAATTTGCATCTGTTGATTAGAAAGGACACAAATAAAGGTTCAACCTTTTCATTTGAAGGTGTAATGGCCACCACAATATTTTGATTCTTCCCGTCCGTGGGATTTTTTAGAATTCCTTTAGAGTAGTGAACAATAGAGTCACCTTTGATAAATTGGACCCATTTCTCGAGTTGATCATTATTGGACTTCAAGTACTCTAATTGTGATATGGAAATTTTAATTTTATTAATATGATCAATAATATAAAATTTGGGCAAAATGATTTGTACTTGATGTCTCAAATGCAAGTTCTTTTAAATTTGATGATGGCTCACTTTTGACCTTTGCTTCGAGCTTAGTTGATACTTATGTGGAAGAAGAAACTTTCATCGTAGCTGATTTATCAACTCGGTTGAATTGGAAAAGGTTCTCCTTTATTTCAGATAGATTTGACCTTGGAAACCTCAGTTATCTTAGACTCTTTAGGAATCTCAATTATTTTAGATTCTTTGGAAGTTTCCTTAGTTTTAGATTCTTTAGGAACTTCCTGAAGCTCTTTTTGTCTTCCACCTTAGTGGTACTTTGCTCCTTTCTCGAGAGCGTGTGAAGACCATGAAGGATTGACTATTCATATCCTCTACAATCTCTTCATATTCATCTTCTTCTTCTAAACGGTACTCAAAGAAATGATTATTACTTTCTCCTTCAGGATATTTGATTTTAGGTTAAGATGTCCCAGAGTCTGGCTCTTCTTCATCAACATCGACGATCTCAACTTCATCGTTGGTTTCCTTAATGAAATCACACTTTGAGTTAGTTGCGGGAGCTACTTCAATAACAAGCCTTGTCGAGTGCCTACAATTCTGGATTTTTTGGGAATGCAGGCTTTTCTTGGGATGTATTTATAAGTAGGAGGTTTACTACTTTGAGAAACTTTATTTTTAAAGCTAACATATCATTAGCCAACTTAGTGAGTATGGCCTCTAAAGCATTGGGGGTTTCTTGACTCTTTCCCTTGGGGGAAGTTTTCTTGAATTTTCCGCCATGATTAGATCATCCTCAATTTCTATTACCATGGATTGAGAAAGTTCCAAAGTATCCACTCTAGCCCTTCTCAGTTGATAACATACTTTTGGTTGTTGTGCATTAATGAAGAAACATTTTTTTATCCATCAAGGTTCGGGTGAATTTGCCAGAACTTTGTTCACCATTTTGTTGAACTTAGCCACAAAATTCCTCATGGGTTATATTGGCTCTTTCTTCACTGAGATAGTTGGGCTAAAAGGGCATGTTCATCTTTTTCCGTTTTGAACCTATCTTCAAACTTAGTTTTCATATCATTCCATTTTGTAATGCATCCATTTGGGAGATGATGAAACCAATCCATGACAATGTCTTGCAATGTTTCAATGAAGAGGAAAACAACAACATCTTCATATTCTACCGAAAAAACTACACATGCAGCAAAGAAGGTGGAAATGTGGTCATCAGGTGAAGTCTTCCCATCTCCATTGAACTTGGGAAGGATCTTCATCGATCCTCATGGGAGGTCATGTCAATCTGGTAAGGCCAATAGTCCTATGAAATTTCCACATGGTATGTTAGCAACCATCCTGTGAAAGGTTGTATGTGAGGGTAAAACAACGTGAGAAAGAACAATTGCTTGACTTGTAGTGATTCCTCCCTTACTTTCTCTTTTAGGACTTGATGCAAGGCTTACGATTTATGAGGAGTTTTCCCCCTTAGAGGAGATAACTTGAAACCAAACTTTCCTTGAAAATAAAAAATGGGATCAGATTGACCTTTAGCTTTTTATCCTCACGTAAACCTCCTTATCAGTTTGAAATATTTCTTTGTGAAAGAATCACTAACACATTCCGATCATCTCTCTTTCTTGATCTCTTTGTGCTCGAATGACTCTAACAACCGCTTACAGCTTGATTTTCTTTGTTATCCAATAATGATATGGCAAGATGAAAATGATAGTCCTTCGTGCACTTTTCCCAAATAACTTTCCTCAAATTTGAAGGTTGGCAACAATGTCTCCCTAAAAATATTCATTAGGAACAAGATTTGGTTGAAAAATAGGAGCTTGCGTAGAGAGAGGAGATAGTCATAAATATTTAACCAAACACTAGTTAACGATTCCCTAATCCCCAACAAAGTCGCGAAAAACTATTAGGAAATGGATTTTCATGCATGCAAATGACATGCAGCAGTTAGGGACAAAGTCCCCCTCAATGAAGGTGAGGTTACCTTTATTGAAAACCAAAGCTGTATTTACATCTATACATTCAAAATTATATGTGGGGGTGTTTGGGACGTCAAATAGAAAGAAATATGAATGAGGGAAATGGAATGGAATGAAGGAAAGAAATGGATGGAAGGAACATACAATAGTCATGTAAAAATAGAGCCGATTTTGCATAAAGAAGAAGAAAAATGAATAACTAACTCAAATAAAAAAGAGTTTGAATCAACTAAAGAAGAATAAACGAAAGGGAACACACATGAGCAAGTAAATATCAGAGCTTGATCACTTTGTGAACAAGAACAACATATTAATAACATTGACAATAATATCAAAGATACTATACACATGCAAGATTTAAACACTAACATATAATGAACATAATAACATCAAATGCTACATGAGATAACAAATGGGACACAAAGTTCATATTTCATTAACTCTAAGAAATGTCTTCACAAAAGAACACATTTTCTTTCCTGAAACAAAGCTTGCACACAAAAGTATTTTCTTCTCCTCTCTCCAAGTCACCTTACAAATGAGCCCCTAACTTCCTTTTATAACCCAAAGTTGGCTACAAAGTAATTAGGATTTACATGAACATTAAATTAGGTCACCTTAAGTGACTTTGACTTTTTCAACAAACTTTTGAAAAGTAACTTGAAATTAGAAACCACTTAAGTTATAAAATTCTACCAAAAGTGAGTTTAGTAATAACATCACTTAAAAAACCATTTTTAAAAATATATAACAAGACCCGAGTGCCTAATCCATTAAAGTGGAGTCCACCTATCTCAACCGTATGAGAAATGGACTCTCCCACTTCATTAGATACCAGAATGCTATCTCCTCATCCCATTGGTGAAAATAAGATCTATCGCCTTTTCCAATTGAAAAGATCTGAACCTTTCCAATGTCTCGAACATCTTCTTACACAACTAATAAATAATTATACTATAAAAACATCATCGACATACAATTCTTCTTGAAAAATAGTTGAATGTCATGACACCTCCAATATTATTACAAAACAGGTCTTTAACAAACACCCCATGAGTAAATATAGCCATTTATTTACACTATACATCTGATTTGATGAAGTCAAAAAGCATTGTCTAGCTCTGCAAACACTTTCTACAAACTAAATAACCCGACTCTTTCGTCTCACTGCACAACCTATCTTTTATTGGTTCACTTAGCATCACCAATAATCACCAAAAAGAACATTGTCCTTGTTTGAAATGATGGAAGCAGTTCTCATCTTTTAAAACAATCTTGGAGATAAACTTGGTTGCGGTGCAGCCAACATGCACACAATTGAAGGTTCTTATTGAGTCAAATAGTTATTCCAAGGGATGTATTTATCAATAAATATGGAATTAAAAATTCTCATTTAGGTGATGAGAGGAATGATTATTTTACTCGTGAACATCATTCAGAATCTGAATCGAAAAATACCATGCGACCAAGTCATCTCCTAGGTAATTGTTAGTGTGATCTATCTCCTCCACTAAAAGTATGAATCATTCTATGGTTTTCAATCCAAATACATCCAGTGTCTTTTTAATTCCTCCATATTCCTATAGACACCAAATTTGGGTCACACACCCTGGTTCCCTTCAATTAATTAACGTAATATATTTAATTAATCATGAACCCTTCATCCTATACTAATATTAATCCTCACATTATTAATTAATTTAATTATTTTAACTAAGTTAATTTCACCTTCAAACCTCCACCTCATTGTTACACCTCACCCTGGACCCATTCCAGGGGCATTTAACTCACAATGACCAAGTCATCACTCCTAGTGTTGAGTCACCACTTAACCTAAATAACTAAGACTTCTTCCTAAAACCTAATTGGAATTCTTCTATGACCTTATTTCTTTCTCTCATGTGAACTCCACTTCCCTAAGTGGAATCAATCAAAATCACGCCAAAAATAGTAAAGATCTACCTATTTTTGGTAAACCTAGACTTTCTACCCACCTTAACCGATGCCGTTATCCCTCAACCGACACCGGTCACCTAACCGCCATCAGTTACCTTATATACACTTTCACAAATATTTACATGGGTTGGTCATTCAGTTATTGGAGTATTATTGCATTCAAGCGTGAATCTACAAACCCTCCTGCATCCTAACAAACAAACACACACAATCACAGTGCAAGACAAGCAACCGGTTTCCCTTCCAGAGCATTGGAATACTCATCAGAAACCTGAAAAGGCCATATTGCGTGGCACTAGACTCAATCACTTCTTCTCGATCAACCATTAACCATCCCAACTCCCAAGATATACAAGACATCAAGTAAGTATTGTGATCCTAATCATTTTTCTTATTCCCTTTATAGATCTCTGGTTTCTTTCAGTAGTTTATTTCCTTTGTTGCTATACATCACCTTCCTCCCATCAACCCACTATTCGACCATCCCAAGCCTTTTCTCCATTCTAAACCTCCTTCTTAGTATCCTTGAGTCTTCTCAGCCATATTACAACCCAAACCATACTACCCTCACTCTTTGTGTAATCATATAGAGCTTACAATATTTTGTTTAATAATTATCGACCAAATTGCCCCCTATCGACATCGATCACCTTAACCGTTGTTGGTCTCCCCTATCTACCGACATCGGTCACTAGACTGATATTGGTCACTATGTTTTCTACTAACCTTCACCAAATTACCTCTAGCATTACCTAAACTCCACTCGGACCTTACGGATACCTCGTGACTGTCCCAACGAGAAACATACCTTTCCCGATGCTAGATTTAGTTTGAATTTTAACACTTTCCTTAATATAGTTTGTTGATAATGTTTTGAGATACCTAAATCAAAGTGTTAGCAATAAGACCTTTATTTCTCGTATTTACTTTCATTAATTTGATAAAAATAGTGGATTGATAGCCATCTAGGAAGTATCACACTTACCGGAACTAGCAATCGCTAGGTAGTCCACTGTCATTTTCTATTTAATATCATTTGGTGGTCTTGCTTTGTATCTACAAGTAGTCCTTCCCAGATAAAAATGAGTTCTCCACAATCAGCTTGGATAAATTCAATAACGTGTGCATTCAACCTTCGACCAACATAATCACAGGTATTCCTCCTTGACCATTACCTTATCTATTTTATCGCACAACTTATTTGATGAAACATTTTGGCATGCTCGATGGGACCCATCAGGGGTTCTTTTGCATTGTTCATTCCTAGGTGAAATATTGGGTGTCTATTTCCTTTTGAAAGCGTTCACATTAAATTTTCTCCTTTGGAACATTCTCTCTCTTCTACTTGTCTCATTGACACTCGTATTTTGGACTAAAAAGAACCATTCTTTTTATTTTTGTATTGCATTAGTGAAAGACATACTCTTGCCTATTCATTATTGCTCTCATCAAATGACATTGTGGATTTGGGTCTAAAAATATTTACATATCATTTCTGAGTGTTGCATCTGTAACTCATTTAAAATTGTGGGCAACCTATATGCCTAATGTCATGCCCAATTGATGGTTGACAAATTGAATCGTAGTGCACACTTTCTTCTACACACTAAATCACTAAAAATAAAGTACTCATTTTACCAAACAAAATCCTACCCGAAGAAGTTGTCAATGATCACATGCTCGAGGATTGACGGTAGGATCCAAACCGGTTTCTTTGTCAACCATTATCTCAAAGAAAGGACCTCCCTCGCCAAAAATTACTTGAAACTATCCTTAGTTGCTAGCTTTTCATAGGGCACCTTTTATCAAACCAAAAATCTACTCTATTCACAAGTCAGTCCTAAATGGCATAAGTCGGAACATAAAATCCACCACATAGCATTTCATGTTTGCTAGTTTTTACTTGATCTATGTTTTGAGGTGTGAGTTTGTTTTCTTCATTCTTCACTCCTTTCATACTCATAATCATAGTTGGTGTATTCCAACTCTTTCTGAGTGTGTTAGGGTCAATCATGTCCATACTCATGTTTTGGGTTGGTCTTTTATTTGATCTAGATCACCAAATTTAATTTTTTCCATTTTTTCAAAATTTCACAAATGGCCTGGTGTAGGTCCAACGATCATCGGATTTACTCATCTACTTGTCATCGGTTTTTCATTGTTGTTGGTTTCCTGCTATTTTGGTCATTTTAACCAAAGTACTTTTATTCTTCCTAGGGTTTCCTCAGTTACCTCATCATATCGAGTGTCTTTGAAATCACTGTCAAAGTCCAAATTTTCTTCATTTTCATCATTTATTGCCACATTTACAAATCTTTTGATTTTCCACAGAACTCAGTATCGGTCCTTTGACCATCATCGGTTACCCTCTCATCACATGACACATTGGTTACCCAACCATTTCGGTCTCTATGTTTTAATTTTTCAATTAAAACAATGACCAATTTTCACCTTCTAGAACTATTTTCTCCATTCCTTTTGTGCTTTTGTGTCATCTACAGAGATCAGATTACCAGGTCTACTATAACTCACATGGTTTTGAATCGTAGCCAAGCCAACACCCTCGTATTCCACACTAGCCTTCAAGCTGCTCCCACTTAGCCCCATCGCCGCCTTCCATTCTATCACTTATGGATCTTAGTCACCTATCATCATCAAGATCTTGGTGATGATGAGTTCAAAGACTCCTTTATCAAAACCCTACTACTTTACAATATTATTTAGCCCATTCATCCACTTAGGATTCATCAGGCAACTTGTATACGCCATGCCTATGTCAATTCCTCACCTCGCACCCACTTCTACATCAACTACTACTAGCTTGGCCTTACCCTCTTCCACCTTACCACCTTTGGTGTCCCAAACTAACCCTACATCATCAATATCTTCAACACCTGCGATATCTATCATGCCTTTGACGTTGGTTGTTCATGTGGTGTCAACCATTCCTTTATCAACCACCTTAAGTGTAGGTCTCATATACCTATTGCATCTTAGCCACCCATGGTGTCGGTAACCCATACTCCCTTCCAAAACATTGTCCTCTCCATCCCATAGTCTCTTCCTCCAATTACTACAAGAGTCATTACATCCACTCCACCTACCTACACTTATCACTAACAACCCCTATCTCATCTATCGCTTATTCAGGATACTTGCCACTGCATCTATTCCTCCCTCACAATTTTTGTACTCAACACCACCATATACTAGATATCGCCCACGTCGTCATGCCTTTATCATGTACCCCCTTATACTATAGGGGTGCCCAATCATCACAACCCACTAACGATCTTATCAAAATGATGATGGATAAGATGCAGACATTGGAAACATCGGTCACCGACTCATGTAATTCTCAATACAGATGAAGATATTTGTAATGAGCCCATTCACCCATCCATTCTCGATTTGTTGATACCCTATGCATTGGGAAATTCCTAAATTCAACCAGTTTAAAAACAAAGAAGACTCACAACAACACTTGCAGTCTTTTAAACATGGGTGTTATCTGATCGCTCATGATGACACTTTGCTCATGAGAACATTCCCAATGTCCTTGACATGACCTATGTTAGATTGGTATAGTGCTCTACCTAGGAACTCCATTTACTCATTTAACAAAGTAGCTCAAGCTTTCCTAGACCACTTTTCTATCAACATCGTCAAGAAAGTCACCATGAATGACTTGTACTCAACACGACAATACGAAGATGAATCTATCGCAGATTTTTTCGCTCGTTGGCGGAGCCTAATTAACTAGCTCACATTTCAACTACCTCAAACTGAGTTAATAGAGTTGTTCACAAGGGCTTGTGCTAGGCGCATCTCACTAACTCTCCAAGTTCAAACCTTCGCACATTTGATGAGGTGTTTACCATTGTCGAAAACTTGAAATTCATGCCATTGAAGAGAAGAGACATAATTGTGTAACAAAATTGTTGCGTTTAAATCGAATTATACATATTCTTATTCCAAATCGTAAAATAATTACTCCAAAGTAAAAGGATCTACCCATGCGGTAGTTTTGAAAGTCGGCCTGTCTCACCCATCCAACCAATCAAAGCCTTCTTCCAACCTTTCTCTTGTTCAGGATTTTCAGTTCAAGTGGGAACAATGAAAATACACTCCCATAAGAGAACCCTATTCTTTGGTTTTAGAAAAACTTCTAAAATCCAGAGCCGTCACTCTTCCACCCGTAAAACCACATACTAGTTTTGACCCCTCTTGTCCTATGCCTGAGTGGTACAAAGAAAATGATTACTGTAACTATCATCGCGGTCATATCGATAGTAATTGTATAACTTTAAAAAATATCTTCCAAGAAATGTTAGATAGTGGAGATCTCATCTTGGATAACCCTAACGCATCGGCTAATTAGAACCTTCACATTTTCAAGAAGCCATTCCCAAATCACACCCCATCGTCTAACCAAACTAACAAACCCTCGACCATATGACAATAACATTTGTGAGGTTCATGATGTTTTTGACATCATACCGACTTTTCCTTAGTTTCCTCTTACTCCATTTATCATGGAGATTCTTGCACGAGATCCTTCATCCATAGAAGATTTTGTTTCATCTGCTCCTTTACCCACAAAGGAGTCTCCCTTATCTCCCCCTTCACCCATGGAGGAGTCTACCATATCTGCTGAGACAATTTCCCCACACACCCCTCAAACTGACGAACAACCCACAATATTTACTCTCCTACCCACAGGAGAGTCATGCTTACCTTCCTCTTCACAAAAATATGAACCTACCTCATCCTACTTGTCATCTTCCCTACCCATATGGGATCCATTAGTAATGCCCCTTCCTATTGGTGACAATTCTCCATTGGCTTTCAAGGATCATGTTGATTTGCTCTTAGTTCTTTTACCCATAGAGTCAGAGGCCAACCATTTCCTATCTCACAGACATTCTTTACAGGGATTACTACCAAATAAACATCATCCCCTCCAATGGTGCCATTTTCATGTTTGGCTGACCGCTTGGATTATGTCAACAATTCCATGCTTTGGGGACACCTTCGGCTACCTTTCTCAACTCAGATGCAAATGTTGTCTGTTGATACTTCCATAATTTATCCAAAGGTGTTTCAGACAACCAAACCAACCATGCCCATGCTAGTTGCAATGGCCTCTTCTTCAACACCCTCACCCATACTTAAACCTTTACCATTGACTAAACTTTTTCCATTTCCTAAAGCCTTAAACTAAATCTATATCTTCCTCCGCGTCCAAACCCATTGCCACATTGGGAGTCATGTCGACATCAAGCCTAGTCCATCCCCTATCAACTGGATTTAGCCACATCCTCATAAGCTAGCGTAAAGACTATTCCCCACCTAAGAGGAAGACCTGACTCTTTAGGCCACATACACCGACTTCACCTACCCCTCTATCACCTTCACCACTTCCATCTATCCTAGGGCCCACCCATCAACCTTGGCTAAACAACCTCCTACCCAAGGTAAACTAAAAGCATAAGCAGCCCACCTCCTCATCACGATCCTCTATTACACCCAAATTACCTACATAGCTTACACCTTCACCATCACCTGCATCCTTTCTACTACCTATACCTACACCACTTCCAGTATCCTCATCATTACCTATGATATTTCCTTCTCTTCAAACATTACCTTCCACCTTGCTTCTTCTCAAACCTTCACCGCACCACCATTATTGTCTTGGCTAACCCATCCCCTTCCTCCATCTACCTTCCTTCTACATCACGCACTCCATCTTCAACTTTACCCAAGAAGGTGCAACCAAAGTCCAAAAACCCACTACCCTCTAAAGAGGTAGTTAAACCTACACCACCTTCAATCACTAGCTCATTTGCTACATCTTTACCCAATAAGGTGCAATCCAAACCTAAAACCGTACTTATGTACCAAAGAAGTGGTCAAAGCGGACTCAACCTTCGATTCCACCTCTAGTGGTGCCTCTTCCACCAAAATCACCCATGCTTTCATCTAGACCCACACTTACTTCGCATTGTGATCCATTGGCAAAGTCTTACTCCAACATCTTAGCTAACCTTTTGGAAACCTCTGTCATCATATTACCACCACTTATACCTTACGACAAACTTAAACCTAATTCGGAAGGTTTTGATGATACAAAAATTTGTGCTTACCATCATGTGCTAGGGCATGATGTTGAAAACTATAAGGCTCTTAAGACTGTTCTTCTCCAACTATGTCCTCTCAAAGAAAAAATTGACGATGATGATCTTTTATATAAGGACCATATCCCACCTTCACCTATCACCACACATCCTCATCCCTGTACCTATTTAACAAACTTCATCTCCACCTCCACAACCCTTTTATCCCCCTCCAACATTTGAGATCAATATGGTCCGCATAAGAGAGCTAGCCAAACCTCTGCCAAAATGCCAATGCACTACATTTTTCTCACAAAACCAGTATATGCCCTCACCATATTTTTGCCCGAATCCTATCGCTACACCTATCATGACTCACTTGCTCCTTTACCACATATTAATATGGTTAACATTACCACTTGAGCCCGGAAGGACAAAGGAAAGGAGAAAACAACTAGCCCATCTCGCCACTCTTTTACCCAATATCCCATATGTACCTACACCTAAAATCACCATTCGTGGACCCACATACCCTATTTTTATGGGGTTTCCCATTGTATAATGATTAAACAATTACTCCCGTCTTCTCTCAAAATGTGTTTGTATGACTTGGTCAAAACCTTTGAGTCTCATCGACATGCCCTCATTGAGGTTACGCGATCTATTGAGGTTTTACCTAATGACCTTACTCGTGTGGCATCTATTATGACTCCTCACCATGTGGCCTCTCTCACCACTTCATCCCCTTCTCTGCACTCCGCTACCACTTAGTAAGTAGTCGCTCTCAATTTCTCTCGATGATGAGATTGTACCTCTCCAATTAGATGATCTTGATCCCACATTATTTATTTGTGTCTACATTGATAATATACGTGTTCGACATGTTATGATTGATGGTGGTGCCAGTATCAACATAATTTCTTCCCATGCATACAAATACATGTGCATCCTTACCAATTACATGCATAATAACCCATTTATGTTGCATTCATTAAACAATGCCATGACTTCCACCCTTGGCACCATCATTCTCCACATTCGTGTGGGCCCCC
Source organism: Taxus wallichiana var. yunnanensis (assembly GCA_018340775.1). NCBI lineage: Eukaryota > Viridiplantae > Streptophyta > Pinopsida > Cupressales > Taxaceae > Taxus > Taxus wallichiana. The sequence goes on from CM031235.1 coordinate 922,311,320, forward strand.
TACTATTTCAGGAATTATTCTATGTCTTAAGGGGAATTCTAGTACAACATCTTCTTGGTTGACCTTGGATGCGTGTCATGGGTCGTGTTCCTTCAACCTTACACCACTTGTTTAAAATTTAAACATGAAGGGAAAAACTATACCATTCCAAATGACCCTTCACCATTCAAGACCTATAACATGTTATATCGACCCAATGATGTCCTTATACCGGTTAAGGCATATACCACCACTACCACTTCCCTTCACCCACGACCCCATCAACCAATGTGGCATTGAAGCTTACCCATTCCACACATAACTCCTCTATTACCATTATTGCCACAACTGTGGTAGCTAACCCATCAACCAACCCATATACTTCTCAAACAACTCATATTTCTTCTTCCACAATTGACATTGTGATTCATCCATTCCCAGTGCACTCCACATACCCACTACACGATCCCTTAGAAGGTATTTTTCAACAACTCACTCGAGGAGTACCGCCTTTATAATATTGACACATTTCTTACTCCTCAAGAGTATGGTAAACTTCACCAACATCCCTTTATGATCACCGCATAGGCAAGGTTTTCCCTTACGGTCCTCCTCCTTATATTTGCACCAACTTAACATATGGGGGACTTGATGCTTCTACCTACTACGCCCAAGCCACCTTCCCAAACTTGACCATTTTCAACCAACCTTAAATCTCTCACCAATCGTTGCTTCACCCATAATTCTTCCATCATTGTGCTTAGAAGGGATTATAATTTAGTTTTATGAACAAGGCTGCCATATTGTCATCCCATACACCACCTGTAATTATAAAGACCGCAGTGGTATTGTATTTGCTGATCCATCTCCCAAGAAGGCCCAAGTCAAACTCATTGAGGATGATAAACATTCTCCACCCCATTCACTAACTTCACCACCTTCACCTACAAAATCTATGAATGCAAAATCCATTCCTCCTAACTTTTTTTTTTGTGAACACCATTTCCCTGGGACCCCTAACTTATTGTGTGCATGTGTTGTTTTCAAAATAATGCTAATATGAGTAAAGACTAACACCTAAATAGCCTTAACTTAGAAAGAATTGAACAACAAACTAAACACCATCAAGATAAGAATTAAACAAGGGTTAGATGCTAGCATTCATAAGTACAAACTTTGAAACTAACAATGTTAAATATCTAAACTCCTCTATTATCTAACAACAAATAAATGAATGGACCTAAGTAAGCTCCATGGCTATCAAAATAGTTGTCCTTAGTATGCCAAGTAACCTAGGAATGAGGGCCTATCAAAGTTGGGCTACAAGACCCCTTTGACACCTCCCATATGACCTAAGCACTTAAGAAAGAGGCTTAACTCTTCAAGATGATGAACTCTCAAAAGGGTAAAAGGCAAGCTCTTAGTCTTTGCTATATGCTTTGCATTCACTCTCTTAGAAAGTTTAGGTGTAAGTAAAAAGATAGGTGGAGGGCTCTTTATATAGCCCAAAGGATAAATGATTCAACACATTCTCATGAATGTGGGATAAAGGTAAAACATGATTAGGAGTGGATAAGGTTGCTTTATTAAAGGTAACCTTACTTTAGAAGGGTTTAATACATGTTTAGCAAGTCATGGGAGTTGGGGGGTGCTTTAATTAATCAAAGGTGATTAATTAATAGGTAGGTGTAAGCTTATAGAAGCCAATTAGAAGAATATTAGTATGATTTAGGCTATTAGAAGGGGATTAAATCAATTAAATATTGATTTATTGGTTAAATGGAAGGGAAAGCTAATTAATTAATAATAATTAATTAGTCTAGGTAGAAGGGGTGATTTATTAACGGAAGGTCGTTAATTAGGGTATTTGTTGGATAGGAAACTTAATTAATTAGCTTAGTGTAATTAATTAATGATGATATGAGGGAAAATGAGTGCTTTTGACGATATGTCGTCGATTTGCGAGAAAGATGATAATTAACGCAATTTAAGTATTTGAATTACTTGGGCATAATTATGGGTGTCTACATTTGCCCCTCTTTGGGGTGGCGTAAGTGACACCACTTCAAAGATAGTAGATAGGTGGAATTTTGAAGGGATAGAAGAAAAATTAGTAGGAGGGAGAGATGCCCCCTCGAGTGTCGATGGGGTGATGAAGGAAGTCGATCGACGATCGAAAAAGATGAGAAGTAGGCAGAAGAATGGGGACGAGGCAGGATGCCCCGAGGAGAGGGAGAATTAGGGGTGAAAGGGAAGTGGTGTAGAAGAAATATGGACGTGGGGGAGAAAACTTAGCCTCTAGCCGCGTATTTGTTTGAAACAATTTGGATGTCATCATATTGCCATAGGAACTACGTCATCGGTCCTTATGAAAAATATAAGCATACGACAAAGGTAGAATGACATGAAAAGCCATAATACGAACAATTGTCCATTGCTGAAAATACCAACTCCATGCAACATACAAAAATGCAATGCAATACGAGAAGGAAACAAGCTCATCTAACAGGGAAAACAAGTACAAACGCACATATCCAACCCAACAATGGTCAGAGACGGTTGTACAAATGTTTATTATCGGTCTTGAAGAGATCCACAAGTTCATGATTAATGAAAAGGGTTAAAAATGATGCCCCAAGCAAGGATACATGCGAGGGAAATGAAAATGGACACGGGGTCCATGAAAAGCATTTGTGCGTGAAACAAAGACACCGTGCAACCAAAAGTGCCCCAGTAGAGTATGACGAAGCAAGCAACTAGCTTTTGTGAATGGTTGTGAATCTAGTGATCTGCGAGTCATATTAATCGGGAAGATGTGAGACAAACCAACGGGATATGGAGAAAATACCATGCGCATGAAGACACAAGTTTTCAGTAAGAAGTAAGTTACCATTTTGTAGGGTGTTTTACTTTTTAGGAATTTTTGAAATTTTTGCCTTGTTTTTGGATTTTTTTGATATAGTAAATGTTTGTATTGTTTTGGCTTTCTGAACCATGATAAACAATAGAATAAAGGAGAAGAAGAAAAAGAAGGGCCTAGGGGCAACAGAAAGTGCCCTAGGTGGAAGAAAAGAGAAACAAACGACAAATAATGTCCTTGTTTAGTGGAAAAATTAATGAAAAAATAATTATTTACGAGGTGTGAAGAAGAATAAAAATCGCTAGGAGAAATAAAATTGTGCAGGGGGGAGAAGAAAGGGGTATTGGACAAAAAATTCCCCAATACGGTGAAAAATAAGAGAAAAATAATTATTTAATTAAAAATAATTATTCCACAGCAACAGAGGAGAAAATGGTGAGCTAAACGGGTGTCTCTAGCCATCTCGATCGATGATGAAAATAGGTTAATATAGCCCCCAGGGGGTAAAACACATGTTCAATAACCCTCGGTTTAGAAAACTTACCGTGAGGCTCTGACACTCAGGAGAGATGGTGATCGCACGTGATCGTTTGAGGCGTGCTATAGATTGTAGATGATAGATATGTAGACAATATCAAATGTTGTTTTCAAGTGTTATTTTGATGTATATGGATGAGATGATATGATGATATTGGTGCGGGGGGATAGATTTTTGATTATGCGCAACCCCTCTTGCCCCCATTGATGATATGATATGTGATGATTAGCTTAGCATACATGCATGATGTAAAACTTAGCATTTTTGTTTATATATGATGTATAGATGATGTTAGATGTGATGATAGTGATGGTAATGTGATGTGAATGATAAAAAAGCGAGAGAACATGCAAGAAACACACCAAATGCTACAAAGAACACAAGGAATTAATGTAATACACCATGAATCACCATGCCTTATTAACAAGTAACAAAACACAACCAAATGCATTAAGAAAGAAATAAAGAATTAACACACTAGCATGTCAAAACCCACTACAATATGCACAAGAAAGAATGAATCTATTCTAAGAAAGAAAAGATAAACAATGACAAAGTACACCCAAGCAACAAACAACTCAAAAGTAAGCATGCAAAACACTATACAAGCAACAAACAAAGCAAGAAAACAAGACAATGCAAGTAAATATTTTTGTAAGATATGTTTTCATAAACCGATTTTCTATTGTTTAGGTTTTTGTGAAACAATTTTATATTGTTTTTGTGTTTTGTGAAACAATTTTCTATTGTTTTTGTGTTTTCGCAAAACAATGTTCTATTGTTTTTGTGTTTTCCTTGAAACAATTTTCTATTGTTTTTGTGTTTTCCTCAAAACAATTTTCTATTGTTTTTGTGTTTTCCTCAAAACAATTTTCTATTATTTTTGTGTTTTTAACAGTTTTCCAAAGCTATGTGTAGGTAACCAAGAAAGCATGGATGCCTTAGCGTTAGGTGGGGAATATACAAGGGTAGAAGCCATGCACTTATGAACAAGAAGGTGAAGTCGTTGAGTTGCCCCAGCGTAAGATGGGAAATAACGAAAGACCATGTCCCTTACAGATGAATAGAAGAAGGCAAAGCCGGATCAAGGCTAGACTAGATGGTGTGCACAAGGAAACTCGAAGGCAGAACCAGGTCCAGGACAAAGACAACTACCCTTCTAATACAGAATGCTTGTGAACAACGAATCCTCCCGAGGTGCTGGAAACTGGTTTTCACCCAAGGACTTGTCCAAAGTGCCACAATTGCGTGGTTTTCACTAGTGGATGACCTGTTTTCTCTTTTTCTTTTTCTGATTTTTTTTTTTTGATGTTTTTATATTTTTTTAATTTTGTGCCATGTTCAAGCATAGAACTTCTTAAGATGCATGGCATTCATTGGCTCGGAGCTCATCACCATTGGGGTGAGCCAGTTTGTATGCCTTGATGTACCATATGTGGCAACTATGACATAAGATCCTAACCAATGTGGTTCGAACTTCCCTTTCTTTTCTCGCTCACGATGTTGAACTGGTTCTCCTTCATAACTAAATCACCCACCTCAACCTGGCGAGTGAGGATGATTCTCTTGTTGTAGTTGCGAGGAGATTCTGTGTTGATATACCTTCAGGTGATTAAGAGCGCGAATGCACCTCTCATCCAGGAGCTCTAACTCAGCCAATCTTGCCACTCGATAATCTTCATCCTTATCCAAATAGTCCCGAAGAGAAATTCGTAGGGATGGGAGTTCAATCTCTAAAGGGATGATAGATTCTATCCCAAACACTAGGGAATATGGCGTCGCACCCGTAGGAGTGCGAATTGATGTTCGGTAGGCCCAGAGGGCTGGGTGGATTTGTAGGTGCCAATTTCGACTAGTTTTGCTAACCATCTTCTCCATTATCCTTACCAAAGTCTTGTTTGTTGCCTCAGCTTGTCCATTACCCTGAGGGTAATATGGCGTGGACCATTTCAATCTGATTTGGAACCGTTGGCAAAGACCTTTCACAATTTTGTTCTTAAATGACTTCCCATTATCTGTGACAATGGCTGCAGGGATACCATATCGGCAAATAATGTGATTCATGATGAATTTAGAAATATGTGCTCCTGACATAGGTTAAAGGGATAACCTCTACCCATTTTGTAAAGTATTTCGTAGTTGTGATGATATGTGTATGACCATCGGATGAGGTAGGAGTAAGCTTCCTATTAGATCAAGTCCCCACTGGAGAATGGCCATGGGGTAGTGATTGGTTGCAATGGTTGTGATGGAACATGGATGAAATTTCCATACTTTTGGCAAAGCACACATTTTCTAACATAATTACAACAATTAGTTTTCATGGTGGGCCAATAGTAACCTACTCTTAACAGTTTTTAGCCAAGACCATTCCATTTGTATGTGCTCTGCATACTCCTTCGTGTACTTATTTAATTTCCTGGATTGACTCCGTCACATCCAGACAACGTAAGAGATTCCCATCATAGCCATGATGATAAAGTGTACCTCCTAAAAGGGTGTAACGGGCTATCTGGCAAATTAGACTTTTCTTTTCAGAATGGAAGATATTGGGAGGGAAAGTATTGTCCTTAAGATAGGTGAAAATGGGTTCGTACCATGGGAATAGGGACCAACAACCTCACAAGCCAGGCAAGATTCCGGTACGTCATATGTGGGCTGGTGTAGATTTTCTATGAAAAATGGCATATCATTGTTCCCTGGTGGAATACGAAGCATAGATCCCACCATTTCCATAGCATCTGCCGATCTATTCTACGTGCTCTTGGGATCTGCTCAAAGGTAATGTGCACAAAATACTCCTTCAGAGTTTCCACCAACTTCTTGTAAGGTATGAGCTTGTCATCCTTAACTTTATACTCATCATTAACCTGTTTGATGATTAGCTGCGAATCACCTACAACCTTAACATGTTGAATATTCCACTTGATGGCTAGCTTCATCCCTGCAATGAGTGCTTCATATTCCACAATGTTGTTCGTGTAAGGGAAGGCTAGGCGGAAAGCTCTGCGGTATAGGATCACCCGAAGGAGTAATAAGGACCAATCCACACTTCGAACCATGAAACATAAAAGATCCATCAAAATGTATCTGCCATATGACAGATTCTTCAATGTAGAGCAAAGATGCATCTGGAAGATCCAGACTCAAAGGTTCTGTGCTTTGCAAAGGTGCTTCCACTAGCTGGTCGGCAAGTACTTGTCCTTTAACTGATTTTTGATGGACAAATTCTATATCAAACTCATTGAGTAGAATGATCCAATTAGCCATTCTACCTGTGAGGGAAGGTTTGGACAACAAATACTTGAGTGGGTCGACCTTGGATATGAGCTTGGTCTTAGTATTTAGTAGGTAATGGCGAAGTTTCTGAAAGGTAAAAACAATAGCCAAGCAAGCCTTTTCAATCTAAGGATAATTACATTCATAGGTGATGAGGGTGCGACTCAGATAGTACACTACTTTCTCTTTATGGCTAAGGTCATATTGGGCGAGCAGTGCACCAATAGCGTATTACGTAGTGGAAATATAGAGAAAAAGTGGTTCTCCCAGAGTGGGAGGCATGAGGACAGGTGGATTAGCCAGGTACTGTTTAAGCAAAGCAAAGGCTTGCTATTGCTTGGGTCCCCAGATGAAAGTGACATCCTTCTTAAGCAAATGAGTGAATGAGTGACATTTATCTGCAAGTTGGGAGATAAAGCGGCAAATGGCTTGAATTTTCCCCTGCAAGCTACATAGTTGCTTGATATTCTTAGGTGGAGGCATTTCTATGATGGCAGACACTTTAGCAGGGTCTACCTCAATACCTCGTCTTGACATGATGAAGCCTAATAGTTTCCCAGATAGCACACCGAAGACACACTTCTTTGGATTCAACCTGACTTTGTATTCACGCAGGCATTCAAAGATACACCGTAAAATGATAGGATGATCCTCTCTTGTTTTGGACTTTCCTAGGATGTCGTCTACGTAGTCTTCCATGATGTCATGAATCATATCATGAAATATTACTATCATGGCCCACTGATAAGTTTCTCCCACATTCTTAAGGCCAAATGGCATCACCTGATAATAGAAGGTGCCCCAAGGAGTTGTGAAAGCTGTTTTGTGTTGGTCTTCCTCATTGATCTTAATTTGATTATAACCCGAAAAGCCATCCATAAGTGATAGCATTTCACACCTTACGGTTGAGTCAACAATCATGTCAATGTTGGGCAATGGAAATTCATCTTTAGGGAAAGCTTTATTGATGTCCCTAAAATATGTGCAGATTCGGATACCGATAGGTTTCTTCTAGATAGGAACAATGTTCGATATCCATTCAAAATAATCAATTGGCCTGATGAATCCTGCTGCAAGTAACCTTTCCAACTCTTCTTTAACTAACAAGGCCACTCTTGGGTGCATCTTTGAGCTTCTGTTTGATAGGCTTAGTGTGCGTGCACAACCAGGTTGTGCATGACCAAAGTTGGATCTAAGCCGGGCATGTCTTTGTAAGACCATGCAAACACATCAATAAACTCTCATAGTAGCATAGTGAATGTCTTTTGTTCTCTAGTTGAGAGTGATGCTCCCAATTTTACTATCTTGGGATCTTCTTCGGTACCAATATTGACATCAATGGTTTCTTCAACTAACAATTTTGATAAATCCTCCATACGCGTAGGATCGGGAGGTAGGTTGAGATCTTCATCCAAGGATGTCTCTATGAGATTTTCATCCTTAGCATGGTCACTTTGTTTGTCCTTTGATTTTCTTATTTGTTTGTCAGCCAGTGCCTCAAAGAGGTTTTCACTATGTGACTTGGACTTCAATTTTTGCCGAGGATTTTCTTTAGAACTCTTGCCCTCGCTTTTCTTTAAATTTTGCTGACCACAAAGTTCAGCCTCCTCGCCAAAGTAGGCGTAGGTGTCTAAGTCAATAAAGAAACCCTTCTTGTGATCTCCAATGGGAATTGTATCCCTTATGCCCATGAACTCTGCAATAGCCTTGTCATTCTTGAATAAATCTAGTGGCACGTGACATTGTTGGTCCCATTCAACAAGGGAAGGGTACACAAGGTCAAGGATTGGTTCATTGGGGTTATGGTTAGGATAGCGTTATTCATGAAAAGGTTCGTGGAGGCTAGATCCTCATATTGGCTACAACAAGAATCCGTATCATTGTCTAGATAATCGGAGCCATCCTCACGCTCGAACAAGTCTTATCTTGATCGTTAGGGTGTGCCCCATAAGGGCAAATCCGATGCCATATCTTTCGAGTTTTGAAATGGGGAGAGGGACTACTTCCCTTTGTCCTTGTTCATTCTTACCACATCCTAGGCCTTTGTAGCCCATGGAGTACATCATTTGCTAGATTTTTATATTAGGGGTTTGATAACAAGATGGTGAGTGTCCTCGGGGACCCAAGTAGTAGGTGGATCAAGTAATTTTCCTCGGCCTAACAAGCCTCTAGGTAAGAACGACCCAATAGTGTGTTCCTCTCTAGGTCTCCTGAAGCGGTAGTTGGGTCGACCTCTAGTCTTGGGCGACAAGGAGAGGTTAGAAACCAAGAGTGCTTGTTGTACATTATACTCCCCATAGCCATATTCAGATTTTCATCTCCCATGAATTAAATGGAGATGTTGAAGTAGATGCCCCATGAGTGCAAGAACTAAGATAATTTGAATCTACTCGAGATTCCATGGCCTCATAATGAAGAGGGACAACTATATCTGTGGAGGGACATGCGTATGTACCCTTTCGTGCAAATCTATTAAGAGCTCTACGATGAGCAAAGGGCTTTGAATCTCTTGGTATTGTAATAGTATGTCCCTCGTGCTTCAGATTGATGCATTGATGAAATGTTGATGGCACGGCCTGCATGACATGAATCCATGGTCAGCCTAGAAGCATATTATATGGAAGTTCCAAGTCTAGGATGTGAAACTTCATCTGATGGAAAGTGGGGCCCACCTCCATGGGTAGCATAATGGTGCCTGTTGACTCTCTTTCAGCGTTGTCGTATGTATGCGGTGATAGTGATGATATGGGACTCAAGATTTACCTCGTATGTCCCAATTGTTTGACTAATTTAAGTGTGTGAGATATTCAATCTAGATCCATTATCCACAAGCACCCATTTGATTTTCCTACGGGTGATAAACTACCTCAATGTATAAGGGAATATTATGTTTAGGATTCTTGGTAGGGACCTCCCTATGGTTAAAAGTGAGATGCTCACTAGGTGTAATATTTGCCGCCACAACTCTTGAAGGTACGCAGATCAACTTCTAAAGGCACTCCCGACCCTGAAGAGTTTGATACAAAATGTTTTATGCAAATTGGATATCTTGAGAAGATCTAAGATCAAGATCTTAGCAGTGTCCTCTCAAGTTGTTCTAAAAGGTTATATTTACTAGTTTACGGGGTCAACAGAGAGAGGGTTTCGAAATCACAAGGCGGGCACGCCTTGTTACCATAACGCAGTCCTTTCCCTTGATCCGGATGGTATTGACACGGTCAGCAGGGGAGTGAATACATCCGATAAGCAAATCATAATGATTGTTATCTCTTTTGGTATACAAGTAATTCACAAATTTATAGGTTTGGGATGAGTCTCCCCGATCCGGCTTTGTCTTTTCTGACTTATCATGCTTAGGGAATGGTTCCTTATAAATCCCCATTTTCTCGTTAGGTGTTTACGTTTTAGGGTTATCCACCTCTATCTCCCCATTATCAATGAGGTCTGAATATAGTGGCAAAGCCACTAGACATTTGTCTATCTTATGACCTTTAACATGATGCATTTCGTAGTATTCATGCTCCTTATACCATGAAGGTTTAGGAGCGTTGTCATCAAATGGTTGCGTTGTAGGATAGGTCATCATGTGGGCTGCATCTAACTGTTTTAGTATGATGACAACGGTTCATTGAGGGAGGTGAATGTTCGTCACTTTGGTGGTGGTTGAATTGGGCCCTTGGTTAGTTTAAAAGGTTGACTGGTTTGGACCGTTTGAACACGTTTGGAATCAGTGATTCCATCTCCCACCATGTTTTTGTTTTTGTTAAAGATCTTTGGATTTTCAGCGGGTTTGACACTTTGGTTGTCTTTAGATTGGGTTTTGAGGGTGCCTTTGGCAATGAGAGCCTTTTCTATTTGAATCCCTTTCTCGATAACCTCCTCAAAGGTGTGGACACAATGCATTTGGAGGTGGAAAGCTATATCTGGGTTGAGATTAGGAATGAAAATCTTGACTATTACCGCTCTCTCGGGAAAGCGCAAGGAAGCGACTAGCTATCCCTCTCCATTGTTGGAGGAAGCTAGTGAAGGTCTCATTTGGGCATTGTTTTGTGCCACACAAGTCTACCATGGTGACGTCACTCTCTATGTTATATGAGAAATGATGCACGAATCTTTCCGCCAATTCTGGCCAAGTGAAAATTGATCCTTGTGGTAAGTGCGTAAACCATTCCAATGCTTGACCTTCGAGACTCTTAGGAAAAAGTATGATGAGGTAATTATCACTATAAGACACCTCTTGACATGCCATGTAGAAATCTTTAACATGATCCCTTGGGTCTCCCTTTCCTTTGTATTTGTCAAACTTTGGCATATCAAATTTCTTTGGAAAGGGTTGAAGGGTCATTGTCTTGTCAAAAGGATAGGGGCATAGTTCTTTGTATTGGTATTTCCTAATACTCCCTATATTGCTTTCTTGTATGCTCACAAGCGTTTCTTTCATAGATTGTACTTCTTGTGTGAGTAATTATTCTTTAGTGGGAGAAGCGGGGATGTGTACATGATGATACCCGTGTCTTCTTCTCCTTGGTTTTCTCGATGGAGTTCGTGGATCCAAAACTTAAGCCTTGACTTTTGAACATTCTTGTTTGTGTCTTTCTGTACATGGAAAGTAAGCAAAGCTAGTTGTCGGCTTAGGTTACTGAGTTTTGTTGGATTGTGACTTGGTTTGTGTCTTCTTCTTCTAAAGGTTCTTCCTCTTTGTATTGTGGAGGTTCTTCCCCTGTCTCATGTTCTATCTTGTTTCTTCATGGCACTTTGATGAGGGGTATTCTATGCCCTACCACTTTATCATTTTCTACGTAAGAAGTGGAAGCATGCCCGCCTGTTAAAATATCTTCCATATTGATAAGGGGGTGTTCTTCCTTAGTAGTGTCATTTGTAGGTAATATTGGTTCATTCTCGGTGGGAAATTTGGCCCCTAATTCCATGACCTGTGCCAAAACTCTATCTTTGTTTCTAAGGAGAAACTCATCTAGTAGAGCAGGGTCAAAATCAAAGTCCGTGTGTGGTGACTCTAATTCATTTCCACTATGGTCGACCATTTCTTCTGTTTCCTTTTCTACAGAAAATAGTGGTCCTAGATCGTGTCCGATAAATGGGTTTGACCCTTGTCTATTAGAGGTTTCCCAAGCTTGCGCCTGTTGTTCCTCATATGTTTGTTTCTTTAAACCTAGACACATCTTGGGAGCCATGTTTTTGTGATAAGTTTCACTAAGGTAAGTTGTAGATTTGTTCAAAATTCAATGACTACCCCTAAGTGAAACACAAGATGTACGTGTTAAGAGTAAATTAACAATGTGAGAATACCAATGTGATAGAATGATAAAGTCACCAATGAAACAATCGTTTGGTACCAAAAATTAATCAAATGAAGTACTTCCTAGACTACGTTTCAAAGTAATTTGTGATGCCAGATGATTAACAAGATGTCTCCACTTATGCCAAGTTCAAAGGAATGGACAAGACATAAGTAAATACACGAAGTTAAATGCGATCTCCCAATCAAGATATATGAAGAGCAAGCTCAAGTCTGATTAAGACCTATATCTCAAAAAGTGCCAATTACTGATTTGTGAATGACACAACAATATCACCAAGATATGTTAACCCACTTTGTAAGAAAGTGAAGTATTGATATCGAGGTGTTATTGATATAACACGCACTTTTGAAATTGAGGTAATAATAAAACAAAAAAAAGCTCAAAGTATAGCTAGGAATAGTTAAGAATGTGTGCACGTAACCATACAATATAGGTATTTATGTCGAGTTTACAAGAAACAAGACGTAAATATCGAAATTGTAATGATATGAGACAAACAAGCTAACTCCTCTATGGAAGTCTGCGGTGATGAACCACGCCTAACTACAATGATGATCTTGACGTGGGTATCAAGATCACAATGGCTACCAAATGATGTGAAAACACCTCCGCTCACTTTAGACGTTTAACTAACCTAGCCGCAAACATGGATGGGCGTAAACGGACATAAAAGTGAGAGAAATAGTCGAATGACAACACAAAGGTAATCACACCTCTTTTGATCAACAAAGTGTCAAAAGAATATGAAGGAAATAAATCAAGAAAAATGACAAAAAATGCTAGCCTCACTTGGCGAGTTTCACCTCGCCCTAAGGCAAGTAAAAACTAGGCGAAAGTAATACGTCACATGTTTCTCAAAAATAATTTTCACAACTCAACACTGTTTTAAAATGGTCAAAGTGGGCTCCTGGCCAAAGTATATTCTCCTAGGTGGTTCTCTCGCCCTAGGTGTTACAAAGTTGCCATGAGTGAGTATGATTTACCCAAAAAGTTACATAGACTAGTTTGGGGTATCTCGGCTTTACTTTACCCCCTTCAAGAATAGTAGGCAACTAGTGCATCTACGTGTACTATCACTTGGGGTTGACACAATGGAAAACCTATAATGCTATCTCACAAAGGAATCACTAGTCAAGTAGGTAGTGTGGAGCACTTCCCATTTCGTCCACAAGGTTCCCTCTTGCGTGGACTAATTTGGGGTTCTGGAATCACCCCTATTGTTGTAGCTTAAGGCGTTATGCCTAAAGGGTTATGTTCAGTTGAGCGGAGAGGGACGTACCCTTTTGAAACCTGCAATACAATCTGAGTGTTTTGAATATGTTGTTCTTTTTATCTTGTTTAATTAGGTGTGGTTTTCTTGAACACCCTTTGAAACTGTGTACAACTATATTAGTAGTTTTTTGATTTTGTTTTGATTCGTCCTTTCTTTGACAAGCGTTTTTAGGTCCTGCACTCAAGCGTTAGTAGTTCTCCAAGAAAATCACATTATTTAAAAGAGGATTAAGAGTTGCTTTTGATTCTCAAGATCATCCAAGGATGCAAGAGAAGAGCATACACAACAAATAATCTAACTAAAAAGTAAAGAAAATATTTTAAATCAATGAACCATACAAAAATCTTGATAATTGTTCATTCCCCTTAAACCAAAAGTGAAAGATGAAGCTTCCAATTTACCAAATGTTATAAAATGAAGAATAAAGTTGTTTTTGATTCTCAAGATCACCCTAAGGTGCAAGAGAAGAGCATACAAAATTTTATCCCAACTATATATGAATGGAAAACTTTAAATCAAAGGACTATTGAAAAATGCTTTGTAAAAGGTTCATTCCCTTAAACCAAAAGTGAAAGATGAAGTTTCCATTTTACCAAATGTTATAAAATGAAGACTAAAGTTGCTTTTATTCTCAAGATCACCCTAAGGTGCAAGATAAGAGCATACACAAAACTTTATCCCAACTATATAGAAATGAAAAACTTCAAATCAAAGGACCATTGAAAAATGCTTTGTAAAAGGTTCATTCCTTAAGCAAAATGAAAATTAAATTTCCAAGTTTAATCCCAACATTAAAAAGATATAGATCAAAGTTGTTTTTGATTCTCAAGATCACCAAAAGGTGCAAGAGAAGAGCATACACATGCTTTGGTCTAAATCGAGTAAGCATGGAAATACAACATTCATCAAAACATTAGACATGTTAGAAAATGACTAGTTTTAAACTAATAGAAAAACTGAAATTTCTATAAGTATAAATCCCAAATTTATGTTTTCATTTCATATTTAACTTCAATACCTTTCCAACGCAAAACAATGGATTCATTTCGAGTTCGAGAGCAAACGTTATGGCCTTTGGAAGATGGGTTACGCATATGCTTTTATGCTCACAGGTATGCACTTGACATGCACTCAAAAATGTCCAAAAAAACATCCCTTAATCTGTAAAATGGGCAAATTTTTCCAACCAAGATTCAATTTTGACAACAATCCATCACATTAATATATGAATAGAATACTCAACGCTATCAAACATTAACATACATGCTCAAGAATTTAAGATTTTCAAGAAATTGACAAAACTAGCATGTAGAATGATGAAAAAGTAAGCTCTAAAAATGAAAACATGATGAAATATTGAAATTTTCTCACCAAGATTAAATTTTGACAGCAACCCACCACATTAATATGTAAATAGAAGACTCAGCACTATCAAACACTAACCTACATGCTCAAGAATTTAAAATTTTCAAGAAATTGACAAAACTAACATGTAGAATGATGAAAAAGTAAGCTCTAAAAATGAAAACATGATGAAATCTTGAAATTTTCCCATCAATTCCAATTTTGACAGCACTTCACCTCCTTCATACCTACAAGGAAGACCCAACACATGCAAACTCAACAAAACAAGTTAAAAAAACAAGTTAGATCAACATGTGTAAAAGAGGGTTAGTAACCAAAAATGAAACTTAACTACAAAAACTTGAAATTAAGTGCAAAGGACAATGGAGTATGTCCCATCGGGTGTGCCAAATGTGTGCATGTGTTGTTTTCAAAATAATGCTAATATGAGTAAATACTAACACCTAAATAGCCTTAACTTAGCAAGAATTGAACAACAAACTAAACACCATCAAGATAAGAATTAAACAAGGGTTAGATGCTAGCATTCATAAGTACAAAATTTGAAACTAACAATGCTAAATATATAAAATCCTCTATTCTCTAACAACAAATAAATGAATGGACCTAAGTAAGCTCCATGGCTATCAAAATAGTTGTCCTTAGTATGCCAAGTAACCTAGGAATGAGGGCCTATCAAAGTTGGGCTACAAGACCCCTTTGACACCTCCCATATGACCTAAGCACTTAAGAAAGAGGCTTAACTCTTCAAGATGATGAACTCTCAAAAGGGTAAAAGACAAGCTCTTAGTCTTTGCTATATGCTTTGAATTCACTCTCTTATAAAGTTTAGGTGTAAGTAAAAAGATAGGTGGAGGGCTCTTTATATAGCCCAAAGGATAAAGGATTCAACACATTCTCATGAATGTGGGATAAAGGTAAAACATGATTAGGAGTGGATAAGGTTGCTTTATTAAAGGTAACCTTACTTTAGAAGGGTTTAATACATGTTTAGCAAGTCATGGGAGTTGGGGGGTGCTTTAATTAATCAAAGGTGATTAATTAATAGGTAGGTGTAAGCTTATAGAAGCCAATTAGAAGAATATTAGTACGATTTAGGCTATTAGAAGGGGATTAAATCAATTAAATATTGATTTATTGGTTAAATGGAAGGGAAAGCTAATTAATTAATAATAATTAATTAGTCTAGGTAGAAGGGGTGATTTGTTGGATAGCAACTTAATTAATTAGCTTAGTGTAATTAATTAATGATGATATGAGGAAAATGAGTGCTTTTGATGATATGTCATCGATTTGTGAGAAAACGATAATTAACGCAATTTAATTATTTGAATTACTCTGGCGTAATTATGGGTGTCTACACTTATCAATGGGACGGTGAGGCTCCTCTTCTCTTCCCTTCCCGTATCCCGACATGATCAATGATGATACACCTTCTATTAATATCATTCAATGTTAGGACGATGAGTCTATTCTCACCT
This sequence comes from Taxus wallichiana var. yunnanensis, assembly GCA_018340775.1. Classification (NCBI taxonomy): domain Eukaryota; kingdom Viridiplantae; phylum Streptophyta; class Pinopsida; order Cupressales; family Taxaceae; genus Taxus; species Taxus wallichiana. The sequence continues at coordinate 922,327,416 of CM031235.1, forward strand.
ACCTTGGTGTGGAAGATTATTATATTCATCGGTCATTACCTTTTGAGATGCAAACCATGTTGAATGAATCGACCATCGAAATAAATATTCACACTTAAGACGACCCACACATTCTAAAAATAGGCCAATCTTTAGATGTGAACATGAAGCTTTTACTTCTTTCCTCTGGGATCATAACAATGCTTTTGCTTGGTCCTCTGCGATGATATGCACGGTAACTCGACCCAAACATTATTGTCCACAATATCGTAACTATTCCTGAGGCCAAACCCATGAAATAGAAGCTGCAGAAAATGCATCCTCACATTGCCCTTGTTATCAAAAAATAACTCTAATGCCTTCTTTCGGTTTCCTTCATCCTACCCATTGATTATCCCAATGGATCTCTAACATCATTCCTATCACAAAAGAGATAGGGGGACTCTGCATTTGCATGGATTTCCATGACCTTAACTTAGCTTACCCCAAAGATGAATTTTCTTTAACTAGTATTAACCAACTAGTTGATCTCAACATTGGCCATGAGACGCTATCACTCATGGACAATTTCTCAGGTTATAACCAAATATTACTTTCCTCGAAAAATCAACACAAGACCACCTTCATCACTCTTTGGGGGACCTTCTACTATCGTGTCATACCCTTTGGCCTTAAAAACATTGGTGCTACATATCAATGGGCTATGACTTATATCTTTCATGACATTATGCATTGCATATTGGAAGATTACATTGATGATCTTCTTGCCAAATCCAAACATTTTTCCAAACACCTTATAGTCTTTAAGGTCATTTTTGACCGTCTCATCAATCTTCGTGTTCGCTTCAACCTAAGAAGTGTGTCTTCACTATTCTCTCCAGCAAGCTCATTGGTTTTATTATTTCTTTGCATGGCATTGAAGTTTATCCCACTAAAATCATGACTATTCTTGAAATATCTCCACCTACTAACCTTCATCAACTTTTTAGTTTATAAGGAAAGTTGCAATCTATTCATCATTTTATTTCACAACTTTCTAAATTGCGCCATCAATTTCATCATCTTCTCAAAAAGGAAGTCTCCTTCAAATTGGATGATGAATGCCACAAAGCCTTTAACACCTTAAAATAATACCTCCTCCAAAAACTTGTGCTCATTCCCCCGAAGGATGACCAACCATTTTACCTTTATATTTCTGCTAACTCTTGATCATTCCTTGGGTGCCATGCTCGGTCATCATGATGAGAAACACATGAAACAAGTGGTTTATTATATAAGCCATACACTTTTAGGCTATGAAACTAGATATACTCACACCAAAAAACTTTACTTAGCCTTAAATTTTGTCACCACTAAACTTAGCCATTAACTACTCAGCCATAAAACCTTTGTTGTCACCAATCTTGACCCCTTACTTTACATGTACGCTAAGCCCTACCAAATTCAACATGCTACATGTTGGCTCATGCTTCTTGCAGACCTAGATCTTGAATTCATCCATCAAAATTTTGTTAAAGGATAAACAATTCTTGGACCAACTTCGCAGACGTACTGTCTTTGGAAATCAATCCCCTAACTTTGATTTCCCTAATGAATCTATCGCTACTCTCTCTTTAGATGATACTATTTACAGATGACCTTATTCTTCGAGGGTTCCAAATGTTAGCATGAGGGTGGTGCCAGGAGTTCCAAATGTTAGCATGAGGGTGGTGGTGAGTCTATGCCATTATCTTTCAAACTAGATTTTGATTGTACTAACAATATCGTTGAATATGAAGCACTTGTGTTAGGTCTTCAAACTACCATAACCTTAGACATTAAATCAATTAATATCTTTAACGAATCTCAACTAATTGTGAACCAAGTTAATGGTATATATCGATTAATGTCAGAACAATATACTTCAAAAGTATAAGCATCATGTTGACATAATTTTGACTACCTTTGACCGTTATGAACTTCAAACCACCCGCATTCCACTAATAAATTCACAGATACCATGGCCTATCTCGGCTTCTCAAATCCTCGTTTCACCCTCTCGACTCAAAAATATTTGTCACCGTATAAAAATTGTAATCACCCTCTTATCTTCTTCGAGACGTCAACCTTGTAGGAAACATTAAAACTAACACACATGAAATTTTGTATAAGTAGTTTCTTTGACTACCTTTCCCTTTCCATTCTACCTCAGATCTTACTTACAATGCACAACGAGCCTTTGTCAAAAGTTTATCTCACTATGTCATCATGAGTGGTCTTCTTTATAAACATGGTTTTGACGCTTTATCCTCTTACGATGTCTTATAAGTTCTGAAATTACCTACACCATCAAGGAAGTTCAGGGCACTCGAGGAATTTGTGGGGGTCACTTGATGGATTAGTTGTCACTAAAGCGCATCCTTTACCTAGGCTATTCTTGGACAACCCTAAATTGTGATTGTTGTGACTATGTCAAGCATTGTGTGAAATGTTAGCAACATGCTAATATTCATCACACCCCTAGTCATGCCTTACAGTCGCACGAGACCCTTGGCCTTTCTCTCAATGGGGTGGATCTTATTGGAGATATCAATCCTCATTCTTCCCAACATCATGAATGGATTATTACCACTACCAAATATTACACTAAGTGGGTGGAATCATCGTACCTCTTATTTATAAAAAGACAAGAAAATTTGTGAATTCATCAATCATCACATCATTTATCACTATGGTGTTCCTCACTGTCTCATCACTGATAACGGAAAACGATTCAAAAATAAAACCCTATGGAAAATCTGTGATGTCTTCGGCATTCAACTCAATTTTTCTTCACCTTACTATCCTCAAACAAATGGCCAAGCGGAATCAACCAATAAAACCTTAAACAAAATTCTTATGAAAGTGGTTGACGATACTGGAAAGGATTGACACATGCACATTCATTTTTCCTTATGGGATTATCGTACTAGTATTCATACCTCAATTGCTGCCACGCCTTTCTCTTTGGTCTATGGTACAAAGGTTGTCCTACCTCTCAAATTCCAAATTCCATCTCTTCATATCTCACTCAAAGATATGCTAAATGATGATGATTTTTGCTAGGATCATTTGGCACAACTCGAGTTATTAGACGAGCACCATCTAAATTCCCTTGATCACCTCCAAATCTACCAAAAATGTATCAAACATGCCTATGATAAACTTTTCCAAGATCAAACCTTTTAGGTCGGTGATCTCGGCTCGAAGGAAAATTAACATGTAACAAAAGCAAAGAAAAGTAAATGGGGCAAGTTTACTCCTAATTGGCTTGGACCCTATATCATTACTCATACCTATGGATCGGTGCTTATCATTTGTCTTCACTGGAGGTAAACCCGAACCCGAGCCCCTCAATACCTTACATATTTGACCATTATTTTTTTGAATCCATTCCTAGATCACCTTATGTCTATTAAACGATTGTCCCTTGAGCACCATTCACCTTCCACTTACCTATTTTAAGGATCAATGACTAAGCAAGAATCAAGTGGATTACCCGTCACCTTTTAACCTCATCTTCAATATGAGTACCACGACTCTACTACTCACGACATGGTTCTCATGGATACTTTTTTCCTTTTTAGGATGGAATCCCATGGTTGTTCATTACTTAAAACCTCTCTTTCATAAGCTAACCCTTGTGTGCTATGGTTTGTCTTCATAAAAGAAGCCTATACTTCTCTATAGTCTTGTCCATGACCTAAAAGTCCAAAAATAATTCAAAAGTAATATACGGGATTTTCAAATTCAAAATCCTTGAGTCAAACTTCTCGCAAAAAGATGACTCCCTCAAAAAGGACATCTAATATTTCTATCTTGCTGTTATAAATAGACTTCTCCCTTGAAGGACAACTATACAAAGCTAGCCATACTGTACATAGTCTATCACAAAAAGAAGACTATTCCTGCAAAAATAAAATAAAAATATTTGAAGCTTCCCACATTGATCAACTTCATGAAGACCTCAAGGAGATACTCTACTCATCCCACATAGACTTCCCACATCAACCAATATATAAAAACACAAGAAAAAAAAGACAATTTTTTTCATTATAGACTTTCTATTTTGATCTTGGGTCTCTTGCCAAAGAGGCATGCTGCCTCACACTAGGTTACACTAAACCAACTTCTTTCACCTCACCACCCTTTCTTTCTAATTTTCTTCCTACTCAAGGGATGTGCCAAAAATGTGACATTTCATGATCATGTGACCTTCTTCACCCTTAGAATAGTCAATCATACAATGCCTTTAGGGTTTTATGTTCATACGCCATCTTTGGTATGATAGACTCGTAATGGTTCTTATCAATTAGGCATATTTTTGTCTCCTCTTACCATTCACCTCTTTTCTTACTTATTGATTCTCCTACAAAGGACCAGACCATTGACACCTAAATTTAAGAATTCCTCTTTCACCAAAATCACCCATGCCTATTTGACCTAAATTCAACCATGCCTATGACCTAAAATCAACCATGCCTATGACCTAAACTCAACCATGCCTAAATGACCTAAACTAGAAAATGCCTCGAATGACCTAGACTCAATCATGCCTAAAACCAACCAACCCATTCCTCTACATCATCATATTCTTCCCTAGTTTATGGGAGAACTACATTGGCCTGAGGCCCCTTTTTGCCGGGTCTATGTAGGAAGCACTCCAAGGGCATGGGGCCCTTAGAGGTTAGCTCGGCCACTCTTTCCCCTAACCAATTTTCCCCTTTTATATTCACATTCTACCTTAGTTGGTTTCCATTTTACATAAAACTAGGAAATTAAACAATCATAAAAACATACATACCTACCATTTTATAACATCACCATATCATACATCAATCATTTCACATTTCCATGATATCAAATATTTGGACATTTACACCACAACATACATATACATCATCATTTATTTTCCATAATAACAATAACTTGGAAATTAAATCAAATGCAAAACCATGACCAAATCATGCCTAAATCACCTAGACTCCACCATGCCTATACCTGAATCCATCATGCCTACATGACCTCGACTTCTATACCTCGATTCCATCATGCCTATACCTGACTCCACCATACCTATACTCATCTAACCATGGCCCCTTCCACCCCACATCACCATTAATTTAATATATATCCTCACAATATTTAATATCTAATTACCTTAATTTCTACCCCACCACCTCACCTAGACACCTCATCCACCACCTCACCCTAGACCTATTCTTGGAATGTTTCCATAACCAACAATAACTAAGTCTTACTTGTCTTAATGAGCTAAGATTTGGTCTAGCCTAAAATCAATCCCTAAAATATCTCTAACCACATTCCCACTCATTAGAAGGAAGTTTCCATTCTAATCCGTGAGAATAAACTAACTGGGTCCAAGAAATAGAAAGATCTACCCATTTTAGTAAACCTAGGGAATCCCACCTTAACCGATGCGGTCACCCCTAAACCGATGCCGATCAACCTAGAACCATCGTTGGTTACCATTTATTCACCCAAACAACCTTGTTTTTGGGTTGGCACATTCGAGAGCAAAGGAGACGATATTAGAGCTGAATGTAAGCAAAACCAAAATCCTTTCACGTATCCAGACATCCAGAGCCATCACTAGGACAATATTGAAGCATCACACTCACGAATCATTCTGGGAGCCACTGCTATGATATCCAACACTATTCTTTTGAACAACAACCACCTCCATTCAGCCATCAAAATCTCGCATCACAGTAGTTCCTCCTAGCCAAAAGGAAGCTCTCACATCCAGCATGTGGATCAAGAAGTCGACTTAACACATTTGCACAACACATTCATCATTTAACCATTAGAATTTAATAGGCATTCCTCCTTGGCCCTTATCCTTATCTGTTTCATCATTTCGAAAAAGTAAAGAAAATGGAGAAACATTTTTGCATCGCACATAAGTGGGACCCATCAGGGTTCTTATTGCATTTTCTTCATTCCTAGGCAAAATTTGTGTGTTTGTTTCCCTTCAAAAAGCTTACACATTAATCTTCTTCCTTGGTAATCTTCTCTTCTTTCTAATTACTCTAAAAAATACACTTTATTTTGGTGCATTTAAAAAGAACCATTCTTTTTTATTTTTACATTTAGTGAAAGAGCATACCCTCTCCTATTCACCATTTCTATCATTGAACATAATCTTTCGATTTGGGCTTAAAATTGTTGCATTACATTCTTATTTTTCTACATTTAGATCACATTAAAACAAGGGAAACCTATATACTGAAGTTATGCCAGGTTGATGGTTGCATACAAAGAATCATAGAAAGCACATTTTCTCTTCTTCTCGTGTGTCTTACCAAACTTGTACAAAATTTGAAATATACACATATTTCTTAAACAACATCTTACCGGGAACATGTTTTCGGTGATCACATGATCCGATTGGTAGGTACTCCCCAACTCGTTGCCTCTGTCGAGTCATCATCTTAGAGGATGGCCCGCCCCCACCATAACATACTTGAAACCTCTCCTTTTAGATATCCTTCTTCGTAGGATGCCTTCCTAACCAAAAATTTTGTTCTAAATACACACAATTAGTCCTAAATAGCATAAGCTAAAAAACATAAGAAAATCACTATTAGGATCGTGCTTTTTCTTAGCATTCTTCTTGACTTGTGTTTTGAGGTGTGAGACTATGAATCTCCATTTTTCTTCTTCCTTGCACACTCCACCATCGTAGTTGGAGTATTTTGAATTTTTCTGAGTGTTCCAGGCCCCATCTCCTCATTCTTAGGTTTCTGAGTTTGATTCTTCACTTAATTTAATTCACAAAACCCATTTTCTTCATTTCTTTCTTTCTAATTTCACAGTCACGACGTCGGTCCAACGACCATCACCGGTTCACATCTGACCATCATCGGTTAAACCCTAACCGGTGTCAGCTTCTAGATTTCTAGTTACTTTATCTAGAATAGCCTTCATCACTCTTTACATTTCTATTTTTCAGCCCTTAGGGCATCATCATATTTCCCCTATTGATACCTATTGTCATACACAATTTTCCTATACACATCCAACATTCTTTTTCATTCTTTGAGACTGGTTTTCTTCCACATAGTGACTAACCATCGGTAATTTGCTAGAAACCATCATCGATTTTCCCTCAACCATCACTCTCAGTCAACCTAACTGACCATCATCGGTTTCCTGTGTTTGAATTTTCAAAATCTAGACATTGACTAGATTCACCTCCGGACCCCATTATTCTCTGTTTCTACTATTTTTTGTGTCATCTATAGAATATAGTCTTACCAAGTTAGCACTTGTTCACATGGTGTTGACTCGTAGCCAGACTAATGCCCTCATATTCCACGCTAGTCATCAACCACTCCCACCTAGTCCCTCACCGCCTTCCATCCTGTCACCCATGGATCCAACCTTACCTACCACCATTGCTTGTAGGAGATGAAGAGTTTGCATGACTCCTTGATTAGAATCCTATGGCCTTACAGTTCTACCTTTCCCACTCTTCCACCCGAGACTCCTCAGGTTGTTGATATACGACATGCCTATATCCATCTCTCCTGCCCTTATTCCTACTTCTGCATCAGCCCCTAATAATGTGGTGTTACCCTCACCTACTTCACCCCAGTAGTTTCGCAGCTAGGCCCCATACCCGCCATGACCGCTGCATCTACAATTTCACTCACGCCTATCATATCTGTTGTCCCCTCATCAACCACCTAGACCATATCCCAGTCCACACCCATTGTCTCACAAATACCCATTACAACACAACCACCCGTGGTGTCGGTGACCCCTACTCCATTCTAGAATCTCATCCTCTCCATCCCAAAACATTGCCCCAATCACTACTAGAGTCACGATGACCATCCCACCTACATACACCTACTATCAACAACCCCTATCTCATCATCACCCATTCTAGATATGTGCCCTTCTATGTCGGTTCCTTATTCTCAACTCTCCTATCAAGTTCAATATCCACCCCCTTATGCCACAGAGGTGTCCCTCCATCACAACCTACCAATGACCTCATCAAGTTGATGATGGAAAAGATGCAGAACATTAGAAGCATCGGTTTCAGCTCACGTAATTCCCTCACCTATGATGAAATTTGTAATGAGCCTATTCACCATCCATTCCTATTCGACCATACCCCATACATTGGGAAATGCCAAAATTCAACCACTTCAATAAGCAAAGAAGACCCAAAACAACATTTTGGTCCTTTAAACATGGGTGTTACCTGATTGCCCATGATGACACTTTACTTTTGAGGACTTTCCCAATGTCCCTGATAGGACCTGCATTGGACTGGTACAATGGGCTACCAAGACACTCCATTTACTCATTTAATCAAGTAGCCCAAGCCTTCCTAGATCACTTCTCCATCAACATTGTTAAGAAGGTTACCATGACTGATCTTTATTCCACACATGATATGATGATGAGTCTATTGTTGACTTTGTCACTCGCTAGCGCAACCTCATTAACCAGCTCACATTCTAATTACCTCAAACTGAGCTTATAGAACTATTTACTGGGCATGTGCTAGACACATCTCACCAACCCTAGTAGGTGCAAAATTTTCACACTTTTGATGAGGCATTCACCATGGCACAAAAATTGGAAATTCGTGCTATCAAAGAAAAGAAGATTCAACTTTGTAACAAGAACATCATCGTGTTCAAATCAAATGATGCTTCTTCATCTTCAAAACCCCAAAAAACTATTCAAAACCCAAAGGGTCTGCTAATGCCATAGTTCTCAAAGCTGGTCCCCTCATCAATCAAACCCAGCCAAACCCCCTTCTAATCTCTCTCCCCATCCAAGCTTTCTAGTTTAGATGAGAACAATCAAAAGTACACTTCCATAGGAGAATCTTATTCTTCTATTTTGGAAAATCTTGTTAAGGCTAGTGCCATTACCCTTCCACCTATAAAACCACATACTAGTTTTGACCTGAGTGACCCATGCCCACGTGGTATAAGGAACATGAATTTTTCAACTATCATCGTGTCAAAGGTCATAATGACAATAACTGCATCACCTTCAAGAATATCATCCAAGAAATGTTAGAGACAATGGAGATCTAGTCTTGGATAGCCCGAATGCACCCGCTAACCAAAACCTACATATCTTCAAGAAGCCATTCCCTAATCATGCCCCATCTTCCAACCAAGTTGGTGATACCTCAAATAATGATAGCAATGTCCTGTGAGGTCCACGCTATTTTGATGACATACCATTTGCTTCCCAATTGCCTCATGTTCCTTCCATAGATGAAATCTTAGCCCACGCTCCCCTACCTACACCAGAATCTATTTCATCTACTCCTCTACCCACAAAGAACCCCCTTCATTTTCCCCTTCACCCGTGGAAGAGCCTATAATTAGCACATGCCACCTTTGACCCCTCAAAATTCCGAGCAATTGTTAGTGGCACCTCTCCTACTCATAGAAGATGCAGGTCCACCACCTACACCAACACAAGGAGAGTCCACTTCAGCTGGCCCATCCTCTCCTCTACCCATGGAGGATACTATAGAAGTACCACTACCTGTAGATGACCATTCACCATTAGACCTTCAAGATCCTGCTGATCTGCTTTAGCTCTCTTACCCATAGAGTCCGAGGCTAGCCATTTCCTATATCTCAAACACATTTTATGGGGATTGCCACTCGATCCACATCAGCCCCGCTTACAACAATACCATTCTCATGCTTGGCCGATCACCTGGACTATGTCGATAGAGCCTTACTTTGGGGATGCCTTCTACTTCTGTTTCAACACAAAATGCAGTTGTCACTCGTTGACACCTCCACTATCTATCCAAAAGTGTTTTGAGTGACCAAACCAAACACAACCACAACTATTGCAATACCTTCCACAACACCACTCATGGCCCAACTCACACCTCTACCCATAGCCCAACATACATCTACACCCAAACCCACACCTATATCATCTCCCTTACCTAAACCTATCACTACCTTAGGGTCATACCAATAACTAGCCTTACTCACCCACCCATCAAATTAGATTTAGCCACATCTTCCAAAACTAACACCAAACTTAAACGGCCCCTAAAAAGAAGATCCAATCTCCTAGATCTCATACACCAACCTCACCTACCACACCTTATCACCTTCACCCCTTCCATCCATCCTAGGACCTCACCCCTCGACCTTGGCCAAGAAACCCCCATCCACCGGTAAACCAAGAACAACAACCCATTTCCCCATCACAGACCTCTAATATACCCAAGCGAACCCACACAACCTCCGCCCTCACCTGTAACCTTCTTACCACCCATACCTCCAATACCATCAATAACTTCTTCACTACCCATGACACTTTCTTCTCTTTCACTCACGCCTCCTGCCCAACCCACACCACCTACCTCCACAACACCTCGGTTACCCCATGGGTAACCCGCCCTCTTCCACCATCAACTTTTCCTCCACATCTCATATGCCCATATCACCTTTACCCAAAAAGATGCAACCTAAAGCTAAAAATCCACTACCCTCCAATAAGGTAGTTAAACCAACCAAACCTTCCATTGCCAGTTCATCTACCATGCCCCTACCCAAGTAGATATGACCAACACCTAAGACCACACCACACACCAAACTAGTAGCCCAACCTACTCCCCCTCTTGTAAAGACTCTTCCTCCACAATCAGCCACACTATACCCAAACCCACATTCACCTCCCATTGTGATCCATTAGCAGGGTCCTATGCCAAAATCCTAACCAATCTCCTCGAAACTTCTGTCATCACATTACCACCTCTTAGACCTTATGACCCACTCAAACCCAAACCAAAAGGGTTTGATGAAACCAAAATTTGCACCTACCATGTGTGCAGGACACGATGTAGAGAACTGTAAGGCTTTAAAAACCACTCTTGTCCAATTATGTCCTCTCGAAGAAAACTTTGATGATGATGATCTTCTTGATGAGGACCCCATTTCACCTTCACCAATTTCCATAGATCTCTCCCATTACCTACTCAGTGACCAAAGATCTCCACCCCCACAACTCTTTGATCCATCCCCGAGATTTGAGATTAACATGGTTCGTATAAGAGAGTTGGCCAAACCACCACCAAAATGCCAATGCACCCTACTCATTTCAAGGATCGTATCCACCACTAGGGTTTTGTCCCTCATGCCATTATACCTTCCATGACACACCCTCTTCATCCACCTCCCCTCAGATTAACATGATCAACATTGCCACCCGTGCTTAGAAAGACAAGGGCAAGGAAAAAAAAGCAAGTGGCCCATCAACCAACCTTGTACCCAACATACCATCCGCACCCATACCCAAAGTCATCATTCGAGGTCCTACATATCCCATTTCCGATGGGGTCACACATCACACAATGCTAAAACAACTACACCAATCCCCCTCAAAATGTCTTTATATGACCTCATCCAAACCTCAGAGTCACATCGTCAAGCCCTCATGGAGGTCCTTCAATCTATGAAGTCTTACCAAATGACCCCACACCATAGCCTCCATCATTACCCCTCACCACGTAGCCTCTCTCACTAGGTCTTCACCTTCCTCTACACCTCCACCCACTCACCAAGTGGCTGCCCTCAACTTTTTCAAGATGAAGAGATCACTCCCTTCCATCTCGATGACCCCGACCCCACTCTTTTCATCTCCATCTTTATCGATAATATACACATATGACACATTATGATCGATGGTGGTGCTAGTATTAACATCATCTCCTCCCATGCATATGACCAAATGCAAATACCTGCCAATTACATGCATGGTAACCCTGTTATGTTGCATTCCTTCAATGATGCCATGACCTCTACCTAGGTACCATTGTTCTCCATGTCGCGTAGGTCCCCCACATCATCCGGAACTTTTCTATGTCCTAGAAGGGGAGTTCTAGTATAACTTGCTGCTTGGTTGACCTTGGATCCGTGTTATGGGTTGTGTCCCTTGATTTACATCGATGCCTCAAATTTGAACATGAGGGACATAATTACACCATCCCTACCGACCCCTCACCTTTCAAGACTGTAACATGCTATATCGACCCAATGATGTGCTTGTACCGGTCAAGGCATCTGCCACCATCACCACTTCACCTTCACCCATGAGCCCATCCACCAAAATTGCCACTACTTCTTGCTGCATCTAACCTTGCTATCCCCACTGCATAGTTGTATAGCCTCTACCATTGGTGCCTGTTTCCCCTTCATCTAGTGAGCCATCTATACCGCTACCCACATACCAACTACTTGATCCCTTAGAAGGTGTTTTTCAATGCCTCACTCTGGGGGAATACCACCTATACAATATCGATACCTTCCTCACCCCACAAGAGTATGGGAATCTGTCAACACCCCAGCTTATGACATCACATTGGTGACATTTTCCCTTATGGCCCTCCCCACCTTCGCACTAACCTAACATATGGGGGACTTGATATGGCCACCTATAAACCCGAACCTCCATCCCAAACCCAACCATTTTCATATCGACCTACACTCCCTCACTAACCACCATTTTCGCTCACACTTTCCTCCATTGATGTGTGTGGAAAGGATTTGGCTTTGGTTTTTATGAACAAGGCCGCCACACTATCATTTCTGTACCTCTCATAAACACAATGACCATAGTGGCATTGGTTTTGATGCTCCATCCTCTAAGAAGGTTCACATCGACCTTATCAGGATGAGAAATCTTCCCCTCTCATTCACCCACATTACCATCTTCACCCATGGAGTCCATAGATCTGAATCTATTCCTCCTAACTTTTTTTTTTGTAAACACCATTTCCTGGGACCGCTGACCTATCAACATGATGGCGAGGCTCCCTCTTCTCTCCCATTCCTGTATCTGACATGATCGATGATGATACACCTTCAATTAATGTCATTCAATGTCAGGATGATGAGTCCATCCTCACCTACCTTGGTGCAGAAGACTCTTATATTCATCGGTCATTACCCTCTGAGATGCAAACCATGTTGAATGAATCGACCATCGAAATCAACATTAATACTTAGGATGACCCACACATTCTAAAGATTGGCCAATCCTTAGACGCTACTGAACAAGAAGCCTTCACCTCTTTCCTTTGGGACCATAGCAAATGCATTTTCTTGGTCCTATGCCGATATGCCGGTATTGACCCAAAAATCATGGTTCATAATATCATAACCATTCTGATGCCAAACCATCAAACAAAAGCTACGGAAAATGCATCCTCACATTGCTCTTCTGGTCAAAGAAGAGCTTCAACACCTTCTCTTGGTTTCCTTCATTCTACCCATTGATTATCCCCAATGGATTTCTAACATCGTTCTATCACAAAAGCAGTGATAGGGGACTCACATTTGCATGGATTTCCATGACCTCAACCTCACTTGTCCCAAAGATGATTTCCCACTACCAGGCATTGACCAATTAGTTGATCTCACTGCTGGCCATGAAATGTTATCACTCATGGATGGTTTCTCGGGCTACAATCAAATATTACTAGCTCTCGAGGATCAACACAAGACTACCTTCATCACCCCTTGGGGGACTTTCTGCTATCGAGTCATGCCCTTTGGCCTCAAAAATGTTGGTGCTACATATCAATGAGCCATGACTTACATCTTCCATGACATCATGCATCACATATTGGAGGATTACGTAGATGATCTGCTTGCCAAATCCAAGCATCAAACCAAACACCTACCCATTCTTAAAGTCATCTTTGACCACCTCATCAAGTATTGTGTTCATCTTCAACCAAAAAGTGCATCTTTGTGGTACTTTCAGAAAACTCCTAGGTTTCATCATTTCTTTGTGTGGCATAGAAGTCGATCCTACTAAAGTCAAGGCTATTCTTGAAATTCCTGCCACCCACTAATCTCCATCAACTTTGAGCCTACAAGGAAAGTTGCAATCAATTCATCATTTTATCTCATAGCTTTCCGACCAGTTGTCAACCATTCCATCATCTTCTCAAGAAAGATGTTTCATTCAAATGGGATGATGAATGCCATAAAGCCTTCAAAGCCTTGAAACAATACCTCCTTCAACCACCAGTGCTCATTCCTCCTAAGGATGACCAGCCCTTCTACCTATATATTTCCCTGCCATTGACCATTCTCTAGGTGCCATGCTCACTCATCATCATGATGACCAACACCGAGAGCAAGTGGTTTATTACATAAGTCATACCCTTCTTGACTATGAAACTAGATATACCCATGCGAAAAACTTTTCCTAGCCTTAGTTTTCATCACCACCAAACTCCGCCATTACCTACTCAACCACAAAACCTTTGTCATTACTAATACTAACCCATTACACTACATGTATGCCAAACCTTATCAAAATCAATGTGCCACATGTTGGCTTATGCTTCTAGCTGACCTCGACCTTGAATTCATCCATCAAAAGTCCATCAAGGGCTAGACTATCACCAACCAATTGGTGACGATGCACCTATTTTCGGGAATCAACCCTCTAACTTTGACTTTCCAGATGAGTCTATAGCTACCCTTTCCTGGATGAACCCACTTACCAAATGAAACTCTTCTTCGATGGCTCCAAGTGTCAGTGTGGGGGTGGGGCTGGTGTTATCCTCATTCACTTGATGGTGAACCTATGCCTTTGTCTTTCAAACTTGATTTTGATTGTACAAACAATATTGTTGAATATGAAGCACTCGTATTGGGTCTCCAAGCTACTTATGCCTTAGATGTTAAGTCAATCAACATCTTTGGTGATTCTCAGTTGGTCATAAACCAAGTCAATGGTATATATACAATGTGTAATGAGATACTTCAAAAGTATAAGCATCACGTGGACATACTTTTGACCACCTTTGACCATTATGCACTTCAAACCACCCCACGTTCTACCAATAAATTTGTAGATACCATGGCCTGCTTGGCTTCTAGATACCTGCTTCACCCATTGACTCTAAAATATTTGTCACCATACAAAGGCTACAATCACCCTCTTATTTACCTCATGAAGTTTACTCTATTAGAACCATTGCCCCTGACCCAAGTGACCTTTGGTATAAGCAATATAGACTATCTTTCCCTTTCCATTTTACCCACCGATCTCACTCGTAATGGACAACGTGCCTTTCTTAAAAGTGTCTCCCGTTATGTCATCATGGGTGGTCTTCTTTACAAATGCATGGTTTTGACAACATTCTCTTGCGATGCCTTACAAGTTCTAAAATTCCCTACACCATTAAGGAAGTCCATGATGGAATTTGTGGAGGTCACTTTAGTGGTCTCACTTTGTGCAAAACACATTCTTCACCTAGGCTATTATTGGCCAACCCTAAACCGTGACTATTGTGATTATGTCAAATGTTGCATAAAATGCCAACAACATGCTAATCTCCATCACACACCTAGTCATGCCTTACAGTCATGTCATGAGACCTTTGGCCTTTCTCTCAATGGGGTTTGGATCTTGTCGGTGAGATCAACCCCCATTCTTCACAATGCCACCAATGGATCATAACACTATTGAATATTACACTAAATGGGTAGAATCCATTCCCCTCATTTCCACAAAGATGAGAAAATATGTGAATTCATCAACCATCACATCATTTGTCACTTTGGTGTCCCTCACCACATTATCACTAATAATGGAAAATAATTCAAAAACAAAACCCTACGTAAACTATGTGATGCTTTTGGCATCCAACTTAGTTTCTCATCACCTTATTACCTGCAAACCAATGGTCAAGCCAAATCAACCAATAAAACCTTGAACAAAATTCTTATGAAGGTAGTCAATGATATTGGGAAGGATTGGCATACACACATTCCTTTCACCTTGTGGGCTTATCACACTAGTATTCACACTTTGATTGCTGCCACCCCCTTTTCTCTAGTCTATGGTACTGAGGTTGTCTTACCTCTCGAAGTCAGATTCCATCTCCACATCTCACTACAAGACATGCTCAATGATGATGACTTTTTCTAGGATCATTTGTGCAACTTGAATTATTAGATGAATGTCATCTCAATGCTCTTGACCATCTCCAAATCTACCAAAAAATGTATCAAACGTGCCTATGAAAAATGTGTTCACGAATGAACCTTTCAGGTCGGTGACCTCGTCTGAAGGAAAATCAACATGTAACCAAAGAGGAGAAAAGTAAACGGGGAAAATTTGCTCCTAATTGGCTTGGACCCTATATCGTTACCCATGCCTATGGATCTAGGTGCTTATCATTTGTCTTCACTTGAAGGTAAACCCAAACTGAGCCCCTTAATGCCTTGCATCTTTGACCATTTATTGTTGATATCAAGTCCTATATCACTTTTTATCAATTGATCGCTCATCCCTTGAGCATTGTTCACCTTCCATATTACCCATTTTGAGGATCCATGACTAAACAAGAATCATGTGATTACCCGTCACCTTTTAGCCTTGTCTTCAATATGAGTACCATGGCTCTACTCATAGCATGATTCTCATGGATACTTTTCATCTTCTTCAAGATGGAATCCCATGGTCATTCATCACTCAAAACCACCTCTTTCATAGTTAATCTTTGTGTACTATGATCTTGTCTTCTAAAAACAAGAACCTAATCATCCTCTATAGTCTTGTCCATGACTTAAACGTCTAAAAAAAAAGGGATACAACTCCTTGAGTCAAACTTCCAGCAAAAAGATGACTCCCTCAAAAGGGACATCTCTTCTTTATATTCTACCACTATCAATAGACTTCTCCCTTGAAGGACAACTATACAAGTCATTACAAAAATATAATAAATATTCAGAAGCTTCCGCATCGATTCAGCTTCACGAAGACCTCAAGGAGATAATATACCCATCCCATATAGACTTCCGCATCGATTAGTCTATTAAAAAAAAACAAATAAAAAAAAAGATGAAATTTTCATCATGGACTTGCCTATTTTGGATTATGGGTTTCTTGTTCAAAATACACGTTGTCATACACTAAGTTACGCTAAACCTCCCATTCTCACCTCCTTTCCTTTTTGCCTAAATTCCTCGTTACTCAAGGGACTTTCCAAACGTGACATTTCGTGATCATGTGACTTTTCTTCACCCTTAGAATAGTCCATTATGCAAGGCCTGTAGGGTCTTATGTTCATAAGCCCATCTGGGGTATGGTAGACTCATTAGGGTTCTTATCAATTAAGTAGCTCTTTTACCACCTCTTACCATTCACCTTCCTCATTACTTATTGATTATCCTATATACATACATGATCGACTAGATCCTCGACACTTGTATTTAAAAAAATCACCATGCCTACAACCTAAACTCAATCATGCCTATGACCTACATCACCCATGCCTAGCACCTATCAACCCATTCCGCTATTTCACCCTAATCTTCCCTAGCTTATGGGAGAACTACATCGGCCTGAGGTCCCTTTTCACTAGGACTATGTAGGAAAGCACTCGAGGGCATGGGGCCCTTGGAGGTTAGCTCGGCCACTCTCTACCCTAACCAATTCCCTCTTCCCCTTTCCTATTCACATTCTACCCTAGTTAGTTTCCTTTTATATCAATAATTGGAAATTAAACCAAACAAACAACAATTTCTTAACATCTTTACCATCATAATCACTCACATTCATTTCATCTTGTCTACAATTTCTTTACCATAATCATACATTTTCCTACAAATCATCTTAACATGATCCACATCATCATTAATTACACAAATTAATGAATTAGAAACTCAACCATACCTAACCAACTTGACTCAACCATGCCTAAATCAACCTAACTCAATCCATGCCTAAACCAACCTAACTCCACCATGCCTAACTCAACCTTACTCAATCATGCCTAAGTCAACCTGACTCAATCCATGCCTATGACCTGACTCCATCATGCCTAAACCAACCTGACTCCACCATGCCTACATGACCTTGACTCTATCATGCCTAATCCACTCAATCACACACACACACACACACACACACACACACACACACACACACACACACACACACACACACACACATAACAATGAAAATTAAAACATGTACACCATCCATACTATAAATACCATCATCTATAAATCAGAAAGTCTATGTAAACATACATGTGAACATATATCAAATAATAATCACAATCATCATCAAAAACTCATATCTCATATACAACCTCACCATCTTTCACACATAGCGTAGTATATGATCAAAAATAACAAAATCTCAAATATATAGCCTCACATATCTTGACACCACGACTGGTATACATATAAAAATATATCAAAAACATAGATACACTATAATCATCAATGATGACTAATCATCCCCCACCGATATCATAGCATCTCCACCCATCATCGGTCATCTCTCCATCTCTCATGGACCATCCCTCCAACTGGAGCTGCTCCGTCTCACTCCATACCTCATCTCACTAGCTTCTCATCAAAGATGGTTAACCTATCCCTGTTGCAACTCCCCACTATGGTAGACACAAGATCTTGTACACTCTCTCCGGGGTGAATGACATCCATCTCTATCGACTCTCAAATGGAATCCATGAAAATCTGAGTCCCATCTGCTATGAGATGTAACCATCATCATCCCTTGGCATCTCTGACTAGGTGTTGGTACCATCTCATGGATTCGATGGTCAATCAAAGCCAACCTTGCTACATGGCACATGGCACTAGTCATCACCTCCCACCACCCCATACCTCCACGATTGTAAAGGAGGTCCCCTATCTCTCATCCGTACCTAGTCCCCTGGACCTACATTTCAACCAATCACACAAATCATTAAACACTTGACTTTACCTACCCAACATTGAAATTTACCTATAAACCCCCTACTGTAAACCCTACCGCCTATCTATTTTACCCCACTTTACCTAACCTTTCCTTACCCCTCCTAGACCTCTAGCCCCTTTTTCCCTAACCTAGAGGGCCACTCTTTTACTCAACATCACACGTTTTATTTCAATCATATCAATATATAAAATCTATGGCTCCTTTTGGCATCATGTTCTCACCTTGATGCCACCCATGTACATAGACCAACATCACAACCACACTTGATGGCTAAATCGGTCATCCCTATTCCATACCCCCCCAATCCAAAACCCCTATTTTCTTCCCCATTTATTTCCCATTTCCCCTACACACCTACCCAAACCTACCCCAAATTACTCCCCAACCCTATTTCCTCTACCTATGACCTTTCCACCCCGTCATCCCTCAACATTTTAACCACACATTTCAAATTCTCTACCCTACCCAAACTGACCTCACCCATTCCTTCATTTTCTTTTATATCAAATAACAATGAATGGATCAAATCTTACCTCGTCTCGATGTCACCTCCATGGTGGCACGTCATGCCATTGTGCTTTGCATGGTGGTCCACCTGAACCTTCTCCCACCTTTTCCATGTCTAATCACCAAATCCAATCCTCTTGACCTCCACCCAATCACAATCGATCCCCCTGTGCTATGGACCCATCTACTTGGCTCCTCTAACCAACCAGATCTCTCCACCTTAGTAGGATATCATCCCTCATCCTTTCCTCCCGAAAAGCACAACTCGTTCAACACTCTTGTCATTTTCACAAAAGCCAAAATGTACAAATGAATCCATATTATATAGATTTTTTTCTTTTTATATATGATCGATCCTACCGATGACCGTTGGTTATACCTAAACCGACATTGGTAATGCCCTAACACCATGGTCCTTATACCCAAACCGACATCGGTCATCTTCCCTAATAAACCGTGATTGGCTTACCTAGACCATCACTGGTTACATATGACCAGCATCAGTTACCTGTCATCACTACTTTTCCCATACCCTTTCCCCATTTCGACGACCAACTTAACCAACCTAGCCACCATTTGACCTTACCCACCCTTATTGCAACCTACCTCCAAGCCTACATTACCTATACTTGTCCTTAATTACATTTAGGGACTTGTTATTTTACCCATACCTCGGCCCTACCCATGCCGTGACCTAGCTACTTGGACCTAGAACATTGTTAGTGACCTGTGAACTCATGTGCTCGCTATACCTTGACACTGTTACCCGTGTTATTTGACCTAATGACCTTACTTTTCCTATTGCCGTGCCATTTATCTCGACCTTACCTTTGGTGTATCGGAACATACCTAAACATTCCTACACCTGACCTACAAAGTGCTTCCACACCATATCCTATACCTTGGATACCAGAATCACCTCAACCTTGTTTGGATAAACCTATCGACCTTAGACGATGTAGAGTTTGCATGCTCTTCAACTTGGTACCGTGTCATAGTTTATATGTGTGCATGTATGTTTGACTATTACTACCTTTGACCCTAGCCCATTACCTTGATTACTTGATTGGACCTTTACCCAATTACCCCCATTGTCCACCTTCCTCTTCATCACATCCACCTTTTATCAAACCACTCACCAATTTAGTCTTCTACCTCATCAGTTCCTAGTTTGAGGGGATCACCTTCACCCACACATGGGGCAACCACATCTTATTTTTTTAGTCATCACTTACCAATACAAGCTACGCAACAAAAAGGGCAAAATGTAGACACCAAAATTGGGTCACACTCCCCTTGGTCCTTTCAAATAATAACCAGCTCAAACATACTCATCTAACCATGGCCCCTTCCACCCCACATCACCATTAATTTAATTAATTTAATTAAATTAATATATATCCTCACAATATTTAATATCTAATTACCTTAATTTCTACCCCACCACCTCACCTAGACACCTCATCCAACCACCTCACCCTAGACCTATTCTTGGCATGTTTCCATAACTAACAATAACTAAGTCTTACTTGCCTTAATGAGCTAAGATTTGGTCTAACCCTAAAATCAATTCCTAAAATCTCTCTAACCACATTCCCGCTCATTAGAAGGAAATTTTCCATTCTAATCCGTGAGAATAAACTAATCGCCCAAGAAATTAGAAAGATCTACCCCATAAACCTTCACGTCCTCAAAGACACAAGCCAACATATATATCAAAAAATAACACACTATAACATATGGATATCAATCATCACCCCACTTGATACCCTCCTATCCAATCTCACCTATTTCCTCCTCGGCCCTCTACTATGCCAGTCTCGAGCACTCGTAACCTCACCATGGCCTGTCTCTAAGGTCAATGACCCCCTGTGCTACTGTAACCGTGAGTCCTAGATCTTGTGTGCTCACCGATCGCCCTGTTGATCTCAATACTTGGCATATGAGGGCACATCAATCCTACGGTGGCGATATGATCATGATAGTAGAAATCCTCATTCGGGTATCCTTGAACCTTGCCATCGACATAGTGCGGGGTGGTGCCATCGCCCGATTGCTCCTATGAACTCGCTGACCAAAAGTGTCCCTGTCTTGGTGTAGGTGCCTTTCTTGTGGGACCCTTGTCTCGTGCTCGCATTGGTACTGTAGCTACACGGGGCTATAAGGCCATAACCTATGCCTCGTGCCATGGCCATCTAGCCTGTGATCCTATCACCTATGTCCCATAGGGGTGGCTACTTGCCCTCCGTCCCCATCTCTACCTTGTGTAGGAACACGTGCTTATGCTACTCGGGGCTTATAGGTCCACGACTGTGCTCGCAAGGTGGTCACTGTGCCTTTGACCTGTCTGTTGTCCCTACAAACCTATAATCTGTGCATGCTGTAGGGTGTCCACTTGAACTTGTAATGTATCCCTTTGCACTTTGACAATAGCTAAATTAGGTTTCCATGGCCATGGTGATGCCACTTGCGGTTGTGCCACCCACCAATGTGTGTATCCATAAGTGACTCCTATGCCATCGATCCGTCATCTCTACTATGGTAATGTGAGAAAGGTGGGGACACATCCACCATAATCTAAACTGCCATCATCGACCCGGTCCACATGTATCATCTTATGCTCCCGCCCGCCGCCCTTGTATATATCTTAGTAGTTGAAGCTCCTCTAACTCCTTAGCCATACCTCGTATGATGGATAGTCAACATATGGCCTCCACACAATATCAACTACCAAAAGGCCCTCCAATCTCTGCATGTAGTATGACACATCATATGTGTCCCTTACCACCCTCGGTTGTCCACCGACTGGTACCCATCTTCTAAAACCAACTCTGAATAAGCCACCCCCGAACCAATCTGTCATGGTAAACCAATTGGGTGCACACACATGATGTTCTCATATGCCCAACAATGTAATAAATAGGTACAACACATACCAAATCTCCTCAATATCCCATAGGCCCATAACTCCCTATATAACTAAACTAGGAAAGTTGGTGCCCAAGCAAAATGTATATGCTCCTCGATCATGTCCTGTAGCACACCCATCAGTGCTCATGGAAATCTCCCACCCTTAGAATCTAGAAAAGAAAAACATCCCACCGCCACCATCATCAACACCGATATCCTAGTCTCTCTACGGATAGGCTACACACATATCTCCATAAGTGAGACTCGTGTTGTGATACCTCATCTCACCCATCGCCTCACCAAATACTGCCACTATTGGCTCCATCGATGCCTCTGATGAAATGGAATATACTTGGCTCCCAACACTAGGAAGTCGCGGGATCCTATAAATATCCTCCAAGGTGACGATCATCTCACCCATTGGTAAGTGAAAGGTATTGGTTGTGGAATCCCATCTATTGATGAGAGAAGACATCAAGCTATGATCCTGGCTATATGCCTATAGCATCGGATCGCACTAAGTCCAACATCGGTCATGTGCTCCCACTCCTCTGCGGTCATGCTAGGCCGCATTGTAAAACTAGGTGTGGTACTCTATCCCTCATTCTCAGTTGATCTCTTGCCTATATCATCTAACACGACCTTGTCAAGACTTGACCACCTCAAATCACCTATTACCCACCACACAATACCCAACCACATCAATCATGCCTACCCCTTTACCTAATTCACCTATAAACCTATTGTCCCTTATCATCATTACCCACTAACTTAGTTCATCTCACCTACTTACCTATCCCACATCACCAAAATAACATTTTACCCTTTTCCCTCTACATAAATCTTCACCTACCCCTTCCTCACCTATTTTACTTTCCTACCTAGCCCTTCTTTCACTTATTTACTCTTAATCGTGACTAGTATCGGATGCCTTGACCGTCATCGGTCCTCTTTGATTGACTTTGATCAATCAAACCTTAACCCGATCGCCGATGAAATCCCACAAATGTCGGCTAACCCATGTCGACGTCATTATCATTTCACCCAAAAACTATAAACCCCATCCCATTATCAACAAATTCACAAAAAACCTAAATACCTACTCCCACCCACCCAAACCTATCCTAGCTTCATTACCAACCCTATTTAAGCTACATTGGACCTTCCCCTCCCTCATTTCATTCATTTTTAACCATGATTTCACAAATTAACATTACACCCAAATTTTACACAAAATGATTTCAACAAACTCTCTTTCAATCAAATAAAGATTCAAATTGAATCCTACCTCATCTTGGTGCCATCTCCATGGTGGCACGTCTGGCCGCTACGTCGGTGGTCCACCTACTCCCTCTCCTACCTCTACCATGCCAAAATCAACTCCTCACCTCATAACTAATCAATCGATCAACTTGATCTCGTGGACCCGCCAATCGAATGTCAATCACCCACTACGTGGCTCGCCAACTCAGCTAGACGTCTCATATTGTCATTTTCCACTCCTCAACTTCTCCTCTGTCATTTTATAAAAGTGGAAAGGTTAAAATGAATCCGTAAAAAGTAGATTTTTCTTTTTTAACCCCAAATTGACATGACCGACATCGGTCATATCGATCCCTAGCCAACCGATGTTGGTTTCACTATAACCGACATCGGTCACCCTAAATAACCATTTGACCTACCCTATGCCCATTTTGCCTAAAAACATTATTCCTCTAACAACTTTTGACCTTACCAACACCTATTACACCCTACCCACAAGCGTACATTACCTATACATTTCCTTAACTTCATTTTGGGACATGTTATTTACCTATATCTATCTCGGCCTTACATGTGCCTTGACCCACATACCTAACCAAAATCAACTTTTATGACATTTGAGTTTGTATACTCGCTTTACCTTACGATGTTGTTATTAGTGTTGGTTTGCCTAATGATGTGATGACCTTACCTTTGGTGCCATAAAACAAAACCTATTACCCGTTCCTACACAGACCTCATTGTGATTCATGACCATATCCTATACCTTAGATACCCGAATCACTTCAACCTCATTTGATGAACCTATTTCCTTTTGACAATGTAGAGTTTGTAAGCTCTTCCACTCGGTGATCTTGTATCATAATCTATGTGTGTGTGTGCATTTGATTGCCATTACCCATTACCCAATGTCCAAAATGACCATACCCTTACCTACTAACCCTCACTTTCATCAATCACCTATTTATTAAACCACTCCCGACTACTTTTCCAACCTCATCGGTTTGTTTGAGGGGGATCACCTTTATCCCTACTTGGGGAAACCTAACCTACACTTATACCTGGGACATAAAATCCCTATTTTTGTTAGCATCGCTTACCAATACAAGCTACACGACAAAAAGGGCAAATGTAGACACCAAATTGGCTCACACTCCCCCTGGTCCCTTTCAATCAATTAACGTAATATATTTAATTAATCATGACCCCTTCATCCTATACTAATATTCATCCTCACATTATTAATTAATTTAATTAATTTAATTAAGTTAATTTTACCCTCACACCTCCACCTCATTGTTACACCTCACCCTGGACCCATTCCAGGGGCATTTAACTCACAATGACTGAGTCATCACTCCTCAACACTGAGTCATCACTCCCAGTCTTGAGTCACCCTTACCTAACTAACTAAGACTTTTTCCTAAAACCTAATTGGAATTCTTCTATGACCTTTCCACATTATATCACATGAAATCCACTTCCCTAAGAGGACTTAATCAAAATCACGCCAAAAATAGTAAAGATCTGCCTATTTTTGGTAAACCTAGACTTTCCGCCTTAACCAGGGTGGTTATCCCTCAACCGATGTCGGTGACCTAGCGCCATTAGTTACCTTATATACAGTCTTACAAATATTTACATGGGTTGGTCATTCAATTATTAGACCATTATTACATTCAAGCACAAATCTGAAACCCTCCTGCATCTAGACGATGAACACACACAACCACAAAGTGCAAGACAAACAACCGGTTTCCCTTCGGAGCGTTGGAGTACTCACGGAAGCACAAAGGTTATATTGCATAGACTGAACTCAAGCACTTATTCACGATTAACCATCTACCATCCAAAATCCCAAGATCTACAAGACATCAAGTAAGTATTATGATCCTAATCAATTTGCTTATTCCCTTTGTAGATCTTTGGTTTCTTTCAATAGTTTATTTCCTCTATTGCCTATACATCACCTTCCTCCCATCAATCCACTATTCGATCATCCCAAGACTTTTTGGCATTGTGGAACCTCATTCTTAGTATCCCTGAGTCTTCTTAGCCATATTACAACCCAAACCATACTACCCTCACTCTCTGTGTAATCACAAAGAGCTTAAAAGCTTTGTTTAATAATTTGCTACCAAATTTCCCCTACCGACGCGTCGTGGTCACCTTAACTATCATTGGTTTCCCCCCTCTACCAACATCAGTCACTTTGTTTTTTTCTAACCTTCACCAAATTTCCTCTAACATCACCTAAAATCCACCCAAACCTTACTAGATACCTCTGTGACCTTACCTAACACCCCTGTGACTGTCCCAACCAAAAACATACCTTTCCTAATGCTAGATTAGTTTAGATTTTAATACTTTGCTTAATCTAGTTTGTTGATAACGTTTTGAGATACCTAAATCAAAGTGTTAGCAATAGGACCTTTATTTCTTGTATTTACTTTCATTAATTTGATAAAAACAATGGATTGACAACCATCTAGGAAGTATCACACTTCTCAAAACTAGCAATCGCTAGGTAGTCCATTGTCATTTGTTATTTAATATCATTTGGTGGTCTTTCTTTGTATCTACAGGTAGTCCTTCCTAGAAAAAAAGATTTCTCCATGATCAACTTGGATAAAGTCGATGTAACGCGTGCATTCAACCTTTGACCAACATAATCATAGGTATTCCTCCTTGATCATTACCTTATATGTTTTATCATGTAACTTATTCAATGAAACACTTCCATCAACCTCCTTACCTATTGAACATCAACCCACCTACCCATTTCCACATAAATGTGTGACAAAAGAACATAAGGTGCAAGATTTTTAGGATCTACTTCAAAAAGGAGCGTTGCTTGTATATACTCCTAGCCTTATATATTTATGTGATCTACACGCACCAAGAAAACACATCCATACAACCACTACAGGTTTAATTGCCATTTTGTTTATAAATTTTAGAGCTTCTTCAAAATAGCCAGCATGGCCAAAAATGTCAACTATACATACATACTGAACCATTGCAGGCATAATGAAATAAGAGACACCCATGCACACAGAGTATTTACAAATCTCATCTACCAAACCTGCATGACTGCATGTAAATAAAACATAGATAAAGCTTGAATGGTCTACATTTATTTTAGAGAGATTCATTACTTTAAAAATTTTGAGAGCATCTTTGTTATATCCATGTATTGTGTATCTTGCAATCATTGCATTACATGAAATTGCATCTTGAATAGATATTTTTCAAACAATTCATGTGCCTTGTGTATGTTTCCACAATTTGCATACATGTTTATCAGGGTATTTACAACTACAATCTTTTACAATTACCCACTTTTGATTATTATTTGTTGAAACTCCATACTGTGTTCCAAAGCACCATTTTGGCACACACTAAGAGGATGCTGACAAAGATTGTGGACTTTGGATTCATGCTTGACAATTGCATTTTCTTGAAAATCCTCAAAGTTTTTTTAAGAAATCTATTTTGTGAATATCCTTCAATCATCACCATACCAGATTCTCGTTGTGTCATATTTAGCTTTCCAATTGGCCTCATATACCTTATGGAAGATATCTTTAAACCTTCCATCATATTTTTTCAAAATTTTGTTTTTAATTTCGAGCTAAAGTGGCCATTTCTTCTATTAAGTCGTGGGTAATTGATGAATGTGTATGAAATTCATTTTTATTTGTTTGATGAATGCATTAAAACAATTGCTATCTCTTTGGCTGCGTGGGAGATCCTTTATTTTTACAAATGCATAGCCTATGGCTGTTCTCTACTTGTGTGGGCAATAATGTTTACCTCTCACATACGTATGGATTTTTATATGGCAGTTGTGAATTGGTTTTATTGCTATTTCCTTGGGCTGCGTGGGATCTCCTTTTGGAAAATTGTGAGTGGATTTTTGACCTTGAATGCGTGGGCTGTCATCCCTTGCAAATGTGTGGCCTTATTCTTTCTTCTGACCTGTGTAAGCTTGTATGGCTTTGGCTTGCGTGGATTTTTGGCTCTCTACCAATGCGTGGACTGTCTATTTCTGCCCAAAGCATGGAATCTCCTTTTGACTGGTGCATGGGAGTCTTTGAGTTGTTTTCTGGTTGTGGCATGGGCTCTTGCTTGGACAATACATTTTGGACTGATTTCTCCCTTTACCTTGACTATGCGTGGTAGATCCTTTTCCTTCTATTACTTCTTTGTGAATGCATTGAAACAACTACATGTGTGATGGAATAATGATATGTGGAAATAATAGGCTTTGAATATTCTTCTTGTAGAGTTCTTGGAGAAAGATTATGAATATCCCAGAAGCTTCCTTGATTTGTAAATCGCTTCTTAATTTCTTAACCAATCCCTAATTTCTTCGGGTAGTGGGCATCGATTGCCAGGGATAATAGTGGGGAATTTGACTGTTTTCCCATGACAATGGCAAAGTGGGGTGGAAATTCCCCTCCATTTCCCCACATGGGGAAATGGGAGATATTTTTCCGTTCGTGCTTAGGTTGGGTTGGCAAATGACAAGAAAATTTCCCACAAGTAGGGAAAAACAAAAAATTTGCTAGGAAAGGGAAAAATGGAAGTGGAGAGCCAATTTGGCATTCGAATAATTGGAAGAGGAATTTTAATTGCTTACTTAAAATGGGGAAAATGAGAAAATTTCTTTCAAAATTTTCCATCAACTTTAATGAGGATTAAATTAATATTTATTAATAAAAAACCCCAAAGTTTAATAAAATTAATTTTAATAAATAACAAGGTAAAATATTAATTAAATAGTTGAAACACGGTTTGTGACTTAGCAGAGAATGAATTATTCGAAATGGATGAAAAAAAGGCCAAAATGATCGGGAGAATAAAATGACCACGATGAAGGTAATAAATCACGGGAAAGGACACTTTCTTTTTTTTTAATTTTTCGCGCTATAATTTTGCGAAGTCAAAATTAGCTAATAACAGATGGAAAACATGTAAGCCTTAAACAACAAAAGTAATAGTGATGAAGCCATAATATAGATGAGGATCATGAGTAGGAGGATAAATGTCCTCAAAATAAAAACCAAGTTCAAAGCAAGACCATCGTGTGAGAAAATGGCGTCATCATAAGTGGGATCAAATGGAATATGTTCCCAATTTAAATCATTCATTCAAAGTGTACAAATAAATGGTGGGTGTGTTAGCGGAGGTGGTACATGTGATGGTGTACGTGATAGAGAGTTGTCCATAGATTAGACAAGCCCCAAATAAAGAATCATAATGATGTAGTAGTAGTAGGTGGCGTAGAGGAGATTGCATCTATCACACAAATGGCACCTTCAAGTGGTGGCAAATGAGGTAGTTCGTCCATTGGTTGAGGGTCATCTTTAGTATCAGTGTGTGGAATAGGAAGGGTAGTATTAGGATCTCGGTCATAATATTGGAATGCATCATGGTCGTGAAGTACAATATATTCAATACCTTCATGTATAAATTTGAAATAATGATGTACATGAAATGTAAGCAATTGCATGGTATGGAGCCATGGTTTACCAAGTAAGTAGTTATATGAGACTAGAAAATCAATGAAAAATAAAATGGTGTTGAGGGTTTTGGTCCTATAGTAATAGGAAGAACAATGTGACCTACACATGGGTGGAATGAACCATCATATGCACGGAGTGAGAGGGATGATGGACTAACATCATGAGTGGAAAGACCTAACTTTTCAAGGAATGACATAGGACATAGATTAAGTTTAGATCCATTATCAATTAAAGTGTGCTTAATACCCATATTGAGAATGCAAATCATAATATGCAAGGGTGGGTCATTATCAAAAGTGTTTAAATTAGCGAGAAGATTAGATTTGAATGATAAGTGTTGAGAAAATGCATCTACAAAATTTTGATACACTGAGTCAGGATGCATATCAACATAAATGTGGGTAGTAGCTAGAAGATGTTGGACTTTATACCTTACATTAGGATGCACAAGCAAATAATCAGTGATTGATATATTCATGATGACTAGAATCTAGGATGACAAAGAGTGAGGATCTTATAGGCGTGAAGATGGAGTATGACTTCACCAAAATGATTAACTAAAATGTGATGATTATTCTAATTCTATAACGAATACAATATTAAGGACATCATTAAATAGCAGATAATTTCATAAAGAAAATGACCAAGAAAATAAGAAAGTAGAAATGTAAAACCCTAATATATGCAAGGAGAGTTAGAAAGATCCTAGTTGGTTCGGTGATACCTCGGGACGTGTCGCATGAAATAAATTAGATGAACACAATTCGAGGAGCGAACACATGAGAAGCTCCGGAAAGCATAGATGCGGGACACCAAGATGGGGTGAGACTCCGGAGAGGTACATGGGTACTGTTGGCACCTTAGTCTGTGAAAATCTCTACAAACCTCCTCCAAGGTATTGTTGGATGTTCGTTTTCCTTCTATTCCTATCACACTAGCTTTGTTGGTGATTAACTAAAAATGGGAACTACACTCTAATACTATGAAAGTATAGCCACTAGTTAATCAAAATAAGAGGACTAAAACATTGTATAAATGCACTAAAGTAGTATGGAATAATTGTAAATAATTATACTAAGTGAAATGAAACCCTAAGTATGCAAAGAAGTAAGGAGAAATGACTTAGATGATTAAAGAAGAGCATTGCAGTCGATAATAAAATCCAGGAGAAGGAACGAACACTCAAAAGTCCCAAAAAGATAAGATTTGGAAGATCTAAGTAGACTTAGGCACTTGGGAATGTACTGGGGCACCCCGAGGCACCCTGGTCTACATATTAGGTGTCTTGGTTTTACAGTAAAAGCTCTTAATATGGTTTTCACATGGTGGTAAGGTATCTGAAGTGTTCTCTTCATCTATCATGCATCGATCTGCTAGAGCTGCATCGAATGTGTTGAATAGTGAAGTGATGACCTGTAAGAAAGAAGGAAGAATCAAAACCCTAGGAAAAATAAAAGATGCAGAATGAATGGATTAGATTAATCTCATATGCCAAACTAGTGGTCTTATCATCGAAAAGCGCACTACATTTCGGGCACGAATGTAGTTACGGTGTGTGCATATGTTGTGCCCTAGGTGATCTTGTGCCAATCAAACTTTGTGAAGTAGCGAGCAATATGAACTATAGAAAATTTAATAGCATGTGTGCATGAAATATAATATAATCCCTCCACCTATGCCATGTGTGTTGATGTAGATCTCCTAGCCTTGATGCATGACACTATGTGGATGTAAGTGATGCAATGATGCAACTCTAGATGGAGTGATAGTAGTGTGTGATGCTAGGACCCTCATTATGGTCTCATAACTTTGTATTTATAGGGTTCTCTTGCTCTAATTTCATAATTAACCCCGACATGGCTGACTAGGAAAAGATAAGGATGAAAAATGGCTAGAAAGACCCCAAAAAGAAGCGGGAAAGTGGAACATGGATCGAGGTGCCCCCAAGTGGGACCGGAGCACCCAGGGGTGCCTAGTACATGCCTAGGTTCCCGGTTTAGGCTAAAATGATGGGAAAATTGTGAAATAGGTGGATATGTGTAGGAAAATATGTGGGAATGACGAAATAAAATATAAAAATAAGATGGCCAAAAGGTGGGATTAATTAGTAATTTCTTCACTTGAGAACCCTCTAAATAGTAGTATGAGACCAAAGCTAAACAATTCCTAAAGTAGTTGATTTTGTGTCATAGTTGGACTACACGGTATGTCATTTGGAGATTGGTGATGAAGGAGAGACTCAGTAAACCCGAAGAAAAGTATCAAAACCCTAAAAAGATAGATGCATATGAAGGGGTGGGTGTCCTTAGTGGCCTGACAATGGTGGACTTAGTAATGGCCCGAGTGCTACACTACATATTATACCTAATGTAGTTTTATGTGTGTGTGTGTGCAATCATTCCCTAGGTGATCTTGTGCCAATCACACTTTGTGAAAATAGCGAGTAATAACTATGTGTAGAAATGTAATAAAATGGTGGATGGAATAGAATAAACTTCCCTCATATGCAGTGTGATGCAGATGAACTAGCCTTGTGCCTTGTGATGGAGCTAGATGGATGTAAATGTAGCCTTTGATGGATGTAACCTTAGGTGATGATATTAGCGCTTAGTGCTCGGTCCCTCATTATGGTCTTATAGCTTCATATTTATATGGTTCTCTTGTTCTAATTTCACAATTAACCCTAAAAAGGCAAACACTAAAAAGATAGAAATATCAAATGGCTAAAAAAGTGCCCAAAAAGTGGTAGAAAAGTGTAAAAGGCTCAGGGAAACCCAAATGGGACCATGACACTTGGGGTGCCCCATTATAGGGCAGGGCACCCCGATCGAAAAGATAAAATGACGTCAAATAAGCGGGCCGGTGGGTAAGTAGATGCGTGAGGTCGATGGTAGTGAGCTGACAATACACAAAGTAAAATGGCCAAAGGACATGGGTTAATTAAAAATTTCTTCACTCAAAAAACCTCATGAATAGTATTATGAGATCGGGAATAAATAATGTCTAAAGTGTGTGGTTTTCACTACAAAAATATGATGCTACTTTATTTGTGAAGCGAAAAGTAAGCGTCGGGTGACTTTAAAACTTGAAATAACTTGTTTTAGCTTCAATTATTCATCCAAGTTTGACCTTGTTACAATTTGTGAAACCACAAACCTGTAAAAAAATCATAACACAAAAATCATTCTAGACAATCCACAAACCGCTAAAACAAAGCTTTTTCCACGATTCTCCATCGAAAAAGATGATTACAACAAGCTATTCACTGATATTTCTCATCTCAAGCTTCCATATGATAACTAAAGCTTTAAGCCTCAACTAATGGTTGTCACTATAACACAAAATCTGAAACTTGTGCCCTATAATTTTCATTTTATATTTGCAACAATTCTAACAGGTGAGATACACCGAAAATGGAGCATGGGATAACAATGCGAGATCCAAATCCGATGATGATGTTTTCATTGAAAAAAAACACTAGTACATGCACATTCTAAAAATACAAGTATATGATGTTTCCACTTACTAAAAATATCAACTCTCCAAAAATATTAAGGTCTCTCTACTCAGCACATCCATAAACAATGAAGATGACAAACTTGGCAAAACAAATAATTTGAGAAAAAATAATTTTTCCAAAAAGTAAAAAAATAACTTACTAAAAATAGAAACTCACTAAAAATGGTAAAACATCATCAGTGAATTTTAATTGAGTGTTCAGGATTAAGAAGATAAAATTTGATTAAAATAGGCAAAATTTCCCAAATAATAGCTCCCTAATCCACCTACTAAAAATAGAGTCTTAGTTTTGGTGCATAAAGTTGTAGTTGGCTTTGTTTTCACTCATATCGATGTTTTTTTCCATCCTCACATGGTTTTAAATTTGTCTCACAAATAAAATGAGAATAATCCATCCTTCACAAGGATCTTGAAACATCATTTTGATCACTGGTGTGTCGAGGAGCGAGAAAGAGCATATTGGGACGCTTGATAGGTGAAAGTCAGAGACATTGTGCAATTGTAAAGAGTTTGAAGAGAGCCAAGAGCCCCATTGAAATCCAAGTTCATTAGAAGATTTCATCATAATCATAAGTGAAAGAGGAACTCATGTAAATATCGAGCACAAAGGTATGCAAGAATCCAGTCGACCTCATTCAAGTACTCTGAAGTAACAAAGGATAAAAAGGTGATCTTCATGTGAATGTAAGAAAAAGGAATCATCCTAGTTTCACTTGATGTCATAGTGTTCTTGAACACTCAATCCAATACCTGATAACATGATCAATCCATCAGAGGAAGTCATCTAGCTGATTGGGCAAGTTGAAAAAATCATGTCTCACATCCATTGTCTTCTCTCTGAAAAGTAAACCAAAGTGAGCATCATGAGTCAAGAAAAGGTGATCCATCACATCCTGCTTCTATTTTTGAGCTCATCATTCTCTTTAGGAACATCCAAGTCTGTCTTCCCCAATGGCAGAGATTTCCCATAATGAACAAGAAGTGATCTTGTATCAAGTTGTTGAAAGTTCTCCGGTAACCAACATCATGTCAATTATTGAAGATACATTCTTGTAGATTCACACATGTTGTCATGCCTAACCTTGGAGCTATCACAAAAACCTTGAGATCTAGGTAGATGAAGAAATCCCATAAAACTTCTCACTTCTTCAATGGTGTATCAAGAAACAAATATGTAGAAGTTTCTAGGCCTAAGAATGAAAATATTGTTGAAGAGATGACTCCATCGGATTATGAGTTGATCCGCATCTCATTGGGTCAAGCTACACATGAGGGAGAATCTCATTTGTTCAAGGAATCCTCTTCCCACCTTCTCACTCAAAACGAAGAATACAAGAAAACAATTGAGAAATTGGAGGAACAAGTGAAAAATCTTAGTGCTTATATTCAACCTTTCTTGGATCCCAATTCAACATCTTCTCTTCTTGTAGAAGACATTCCTTTGATCAATAAATTTGACCCTGAGGTGATCAAGAAGGCACAAAGTTATATAACACAAGGGAAGGCTATCGAGAGATGGATTGAGAAGATCATCGAGAAAGGTAAGACATTGTTTCTTGAGGTCATCTCTCTAATCAAGTATATTCTTGTCAGCTGATTAAAATAAAATAGAATAGTTGAGTGTAATCTAATGCTATAGGAGTAGTAAAATGAAAAAAATGAAGTAATAAAATCCTGAAATAATATCCCAAGCAAACTAAGCTAAAAAATATGAAACCCTAATGCGCATGCAAAGAGGATCGAGAAGGGCTTATTTGATTAATAGATGTTGTAAGATTGTGTCATAGTGTAGACTTGGTGAACAAGAACAAGAAACCTTTGCATACGAGCTTAAAAAAGTGTAAAACTAGACTGTCTTGCTAGATTGGGGCGCTGGAGAGGAAAGGGACACATGTGGGTGCCCTGGTCTGAGAAATGGCTAGGAAACCTCCTCTAGAGTGTCACTAGATGTTCACCTATGTTCACTTCCTATCGCATGAATGTCATTGTATAATCGATGAAGCATCGATAAACTTGGAATGGAAGAATCACTTGCAAAACCCTAGACAAAACATCAAAACCCTAAAAAAGAAAGATGCATATGAAGGGGTCAAATTGTCCTCAGCTACCAAATTGATGGACTTATCACTAAGCAATGCACTACATATCAGACCCAATGTAGTTCTAGGTGTGTGTGTGTGTGTAATTGTGCCCTAGGTGCTCTTGTGTAAATCACACTTTATGAAGTAGCGAGTAAATAACTATATGTAAAATGTAGTAAATGTGTGCATAAAAACAATAGAATCCCCTCCTATAAAGTGTGATGTAGATGAACAAGCCTTATGTGCCTTGTGATGGAGCTAGATGGATGCAAATATAGCTTTAGATGCCTTTGATGGATGCAACCTTAGGTGGTGATAGTAAGTGCTTAGTGTTTGGTCCCTCATTATGGTCACATAAATTTATATTTATATGGTTCTCTTTCTTTAATTTCATAATTAACTTGAAAAGGCCGTTTGTGATCGGTCAGGACCCTAGACATAGTAAAGAAAATACAAAAGGTTTGCACGGGAGATAAGAGTGCATTCAAAGGCATGGAAGTATAAAAAAGGCTAGCGTACGAACAGAAGCGGTTCGAGGACTTAGCCATTTTCATGACAAGGATCTATTTTTGGAGATAGCGTGCGGAGCACTCAAACTGATTGGAGACTTGCGCGTCACACATTGGCTATTTTGGAGGATAAGATACGAAGAAATTTGCATGTACACATGCCGAGGAAATAGATCTACTACTATTAGTTAACTACCAGTAATCTTGTTAGCGCACTTACATGTGTGGCTATTTTTGTAATAGCGTGTGGCTAGTAATAGCATGCGACCTATTTTGGGATTAGATAAGCAGTGAAGGGAAAGTCCCCACCCTTATAAGTATGTAGTAAACTATGTAGTAGAGGGGGATAGATATATGCATACATGGAGATATAGTGAGATTATGCTGCTAAATCTATTACATGCATACTATTGTTATTGTAATGAAGCTTTTTATACTTATTGTATTTAATATAATGGAGGATATTGGTTGAATCTAAGTGTTAGTTCTGTGTATATCTGAATCTAGCATGTTCTTGATCTCATCATGGTTAATACTTAATTCTATTCTCCCTTAGATATAGATCTGGTATGCTTTGTAGAATGATGTGTTAGTCATGGAATTGCATGTGTTAAGTCTTCATCATGCTAACATCCTACAACAACAACCCTAAAGAGAGAGACTGGTACCTTTACGTGCTTGGGTGAGCTCTTAGTCTAGGCTAAGTGATGTACTAGGGTCTTATTGGGCTTGTATTACTGAATTCTAGGCTACATCATTGGTTCCAGTTGCCGAGACCTCTTTTTCAATTATTTTTAGGATGGTTCACGATGAAGACATATCGGTTGACTCTAGAAAGTGTTGAAGATTGGATACATGATCTGGAAGAAGAATACACATGATGGTTCAACACTGGATCTGAGTTTAACACACGTGTGTGGGTGGAACAGAATATGTATGATAGTTTATATGAGAGATTTTTCGCTATCTTTCCGGTAGAATTATACAGTGGCTGATTACTTATGCATCGAGTAGGAATTGGAGGTATCACACACTTGTGCGGATGCAAGAAGAATTCAAGCCCTTTATGATCTTGATTTGATTTGGAATCAAGCTATGGATACATGGTTACGTGGTGTTTGAATAGTTATATCTTGGAGTACTCAATTTCCACTTATTCATGTCCATAGGTAGTTGAATTCTAGTTTTACGATATCAAGGGGAGCTTACCTACAAGGAATTCCACTTGGTGATCAAAACCCTAATAGTAACTTTGAATCTAGAGAGTAAACCGATGGCTAACTAAACCTCACCATGCGTAGGGGAGAATAGGTTTGTTGAAAGATGGAGACCTAGTGGCGAGAAAGGCGAGAGAGGAAAGGTAACTTAAGTATAATGAGGCACACGAGAGGAGATAGAGAAGTAACGTAGCATTATAGAAAGTATGGCATTAAGGAGAGAGATGGATCGTGAAGGATTTGAATCTCACATAGAAGACATAGAACTAGAGCATCATGAACTACCCCATCTTGGAAAGCATGACAGGGATCCTTCCTCGACCTCACGTAGAAGCATGCGGAAAAGAGACTACATAGGCCACGGGCACGTATTTGAATCCATATGTCAACCTTGCCCTTGCATTTGGTTTTCTAGCATCTAGTACAACAAGTAGTCAACAAGCTAGTTCAAGTAGTGGGAGAGTAGGAGCGAGTATTATAAGAGAGCCTGATAGTGGCAACACAAAAAAATTTGTTGTTATATGGGTGTAACTTTTTAGGTGTATCCTCAACATAGAATACAATCGCCGATTTTAGATTAACCACGGGAGTAGTAACACTTCCACAGTGTTGGGGTAAAATTCAACTCTTTGTTGGGACACGGGAAGTATGTCTTATGGTCGACACCCTAGCTATAAGTTCGGGATCGGAAGCATAGGTAGTTCTAGTTCGGAGTAGATCGGGGAGGTTCTAGAGGCGGGGAAACACAAGAGGTTCTGGATCGGGTGGGCAAGGCCCACACGAACCCCATAATATTTACATGGAAATTTCTCTTCATCTTTGAGATTATAGGGGCATAGAAGATCTTTGCTTTGAACATGTGCGCGTGTGAAATATTGTGGTGCAAAAAAGGAATCAAGGCTTCTAAGCGTAGGCCAAACCAATTTTCTACTACGTTCTGAGGGTGCGCATACAAACTGGTACATAAATTTTGACCTTGATCAAACTTACGTAGATTATATAGCTTTAAAGGATGTATTCCTAAAGAGTTTCATATCCCTGAGTTTGAGCAGAAGAGTATAAGTGTGCTCAAGGATATTAAACAAGGAACTATTGAAAGTGTTAGAGAGTATGATGCATGGTTTAAAATTCTGTTATCAAAGCTTTCTTATGACATACATGCAAGCCAACATGCACAATGGTTCGTTAAGGGCTTGATTACCCCTTTTAGGAGGGCATTATCACATAAGACATACAATGATCCATGTGAAGCACTTGAAGCAACCTTGCGCATTGAGGTAGTTGGAAGCATAGATACTAGGGTGAGCCCATTTTTAGAAGCACAAATAGAAACTATGGAAAAATAGTTGGAGAAAATATCAAAAATTCAACACATGAGATGCGCACAAGGATTTGGTGCACAAATTGTGAAGTAGAAGGTCACACAAAGGATAGTTGTCCTCGCGTAGAACAATATGCTCATTGCTGATGGATTATGAAATATGCCATTTAAACCATGATGCTAGCCACTACCCATTATTACAATGCGCGATAAGGAAGAATATTTCAAGCTACTGTAAAATCTATAAGTCCACGACTCATGACACGAAGACTTCGGCTAATTGGACGAGATCCATGATGCTATAGATATTCGTGTATGACAGACAAGAGTTTCAGATAAAGGAAAGAATGAGCATCAGGACCGGGATCATAATTAGTGTGCTATGATCGGAATGAAGGCGGTCATGGCGAGAGGTCAAGGATACCGTGGTGGATTCGAGAGGGACGAGGCCGTGGTGGCGGAATAAGTTAGTTTCTGGCGAACATGTTATACATGTGGATCTCCCGATCACTAAAGGCGTGAATGTCCTCAGAATATTACATGTTCTTTATGTGGAAAGAACCATAGCTATGAGGAGTGCCTAGACTTATATGAGCATCTGAGTAAGCAACATAAACAAGAAAACAAATGCGCGGGGATGGTTAGAATACAACACATTGTTGAAAATTAATGGATGCCTAAGCTAGAGGTAGAATCTACGAGGCCCTACAAGTAAAGATCACTGACCACACTAAGGAGAACATTCTAGGAAGTATTGTAGCAGTGTTATCTCAATTTTTAGTTTATGCCAAAACTATCGGATAACCCCTACGAAATTTTTAAAGTTGGTTTTGCAAAATTGCTCTTATGAGAGAAAATCGAGTTTTCGGGTTTCACTTGACAAAGTCAACATGTGTTTTGAATGTTTTATATCTTGTGTTCCCCGAAAACCGAAACCCCCTTCAAGTAAGTCGAGTCGGGTTTTCGGACCTTGGCGCATCAAAACATGCCTTATCCGAAACATGTTGTGTCCCCTGTCTTCCGATACCCAAAGTCTCGATTTAGTCCTTTGTGTCGGGTTTTCGGAACTTTGAAGCATCTAAACATTTCATGCTTTGTGTCAATTGTTTCCCGCGACCCAGAAACCCGAATTGCTCTACACCTTTGTGTCAGGTTTCGAACCTCTCGAGCATGATGACATGGCATTAATGTCGAGTTATGCAGTGAGTTGCACGTGCACGGCCGAAGTGTATTAATTGCAAATTTTCTTATAAATATGTGGATTTCCACATCATTCTTACAGACGTATTTTTAACTCGTGGATTTTCGCGCATGTTTCTCAACCTTGAAACCCAAAACTCACCTGTGCCCGATTGAATTGCCTTTTCGATCTTTTCTTGCTCTGGTTGAAGGTATTTCTCTCTCCATTCTTTGTTCTTGGTTTTTATGGATTGATTATGTATGGAATTCTTCCCATTCCCTTACCAGGTTTGTGGGGTTTTTATTCTTTTTCCTTTTGGGGTTGTTTTCCAAACCGGGTTTATGTTTTAGGGTTT
This sequence comes from Taxus wallichiana var. yunnanensis, assembly GCA_018340775.1. Taxonomy (NCBI): domain Eukaryota; kingdom Viridiplantae; phylum Streptophyta; class Pinopsida; order Cupressales; family Taxaceae; genus Taxus; species Taxus wallichiana. Next base: position 922,366,595 of record CM031235.1, read on the forward strand.
ATCTCTTTGGAATTACCACTGTGTGTTATTTCCCCAGATTTTTGTTGTAATTAAAATGTGTTTGGTATATGAATGGTAAAGAAAGAACTTGCATGTTTTAAATCCAACAAAAACCCTGTTCCCTCTTTTCGGGTTTTGAAGGGTGTTGTGCAGTATTAAAGACCTGAAGTATATCAGAAGATTCGAAGTGTCGGGTTTTCTCAAGATTCCGACATCTTCAAAAGTGCCGGGCTTTCCAAAGTTTCCGACATCCTCAGCGCATCGGGTTTTCTGGATTCCCCGACATCCTCCTCAGTGTGTCGAGACTCTTCCGTTCTTCCGGCATCTCCAGTAGGTCGGGATTTTCATAGTGTGCAACATCTCCTGATCTCCGAAACTCTCTTCCTTCGACATCCTTCATGTCGGACCCTGGTCCATCACAAGAAAAGATTGAGAAGTCAGGAAGGATGAAATACAAGTTCAGAAAGGTGGAGTCTCCATCATATATCGATTGCAATTATGACATCCGAGATACAGAGCTCGGGAATATAGATATTGAAGATTTCTGGAGTAGGGTAAGGAGTTCCTCCCAAACTCCGTGGATGAAATCGATAGCCGATAGTGGCTTACCTCTTGCAGCGGGTTTTCCCATGTCCGCTCAATGCCCTGAATTCATCTTAGCCTGCGCTTCCAGTTATGACTCTATTTCTCGTTCTGTGAGAAATCAGTAGAGAAGTAGTGATCAAATTGGACGGAGGTTACTTTGATGACCTCCTCAAACTGCCCAATTTTGAAGAATATGGAGAGTTGGATGTCAAGTCAGCTCAGAAAGCCTAGGATAACGATCAGGAAGATTGTATCAAGCATGTAAATAAGAAGTTCTGATTAAGTCCAAACATTGTCTCAGGATTCCTAAGACTTATCCCCTGGAGTGATTTCATCCAGGAGATCAATGACATCATCACTTTGTTGAGTCAGGTTTTCTGTTTACCTGAATCAAATGTGTTCCAAGGGTGGATGTATCAATTCATGATCACCATCAAGAAGAATCAACAAGGGATTGGTAGGGCACTCTCATTAGTAATGAGATAGATTCCTAAATGACTTGATCTTGTCCACAGGGAAATTTTATATGTCTTCATATGTCACATATGCAGCGGCCTGGGATGAGGAACTATCCGGGTTGGATACCAAGGGAAGCAGGATGGGGAACCATGTGTATCAATACTTCCCTCAACTGACAAGAAAGGGATCCCAAGACCAATTCAGAAGGGTGAATGACGCCTTCTTTTATGAAAACATCTGCAGATAAACCTGAATTGAGGAAGACAAGAGTCTCAGATGAGGCCTGGGCTGAAGTTTCCAAATGGGGATGTGTCTTCTTACAATTCAAGAAGTTCACATATCTTCGGGTAGTCATGTACTGGGGATCCTTTCCGTCTGCCTCGATATCCAGGGGATAAACTGATATTGATGGAATTGGTTAGGCAACTGTTGGATTTCCATAAATTCCAACAAAGTAAACATAAGGCTGCTGTATCCTTCCCAATTTCTATTGGAAGATACACTTGTTTGATAGTGGTGAAAGCTAAAAATGTTATCCATGAGCTTCAGGACAAGTTGAGGAAGCATATGAAGCCCCGAGACGGGTTTGACATTCGAGGAGTCCTCAGGGCGTATGGAACCACTGCACCGCTGTGCCAAACATAGAGGACATTTGGATTGACTGCGTGATGAGGTTGCTTATTCATGAGAAAGGATCATAGTAGATTGATAATTACCGAGATTCAAACACTTGAGCTTGCTGATTTACCAGAAGGTACTAGTGACAATGAAAGTGTTTTGGATCTTTCCTATGATGGACTAAATGAAGATCAATATGTTTTCCCACCTATTGATTGGTCAATCAGTGAAAAAGCCTCCATCACAGATAGGTCGGCTTTGATTCTTGCATCCACCAAAGCGTGGCTCTCCTCTTGGGGAATGAGTTTTAAAGATGATAAGTTTTCGAGTTGGTTGCTTCTGGAGGCGTGGCCCTCAAAAGGAAAAGGATAGAAAATCTTCTAGGGGGCCTATAAAGGTCAAGTTTGTCAAAAAGAGGAAAGAAAGAGAAATCTCTTCAATTATTTCTCCAGTTGAAATGGTGAATGTGCCAGAATCACCAACACCACCAGAAATAGGAGAAATTACTTTGGAAGAAGAAGGAAGCCAGCCTCTGGTTTCATCATTTGTTGATTGCCCAACTGAAGGGACCTTATCTCTTGCATCCCAGGCTTTGGAGTCTGAATCTGTGCCTCCTCCCTCACAACCACTCCTACCTCCTCATTCTCCATCAACTTCTTCAGTAATGGCCAGTATTTTCTCTGGACTTTCACCCCTCTCTGCTGGGACCCAAGTGATCACCAACACGCCCCCTCCTGTGCCTCTTTTTATTGGATCTACTACCACATTGGTAACTATTCCCCCTCCACTAGTAGAATCTTCTCCCCTTGAGAGTATGATACCAGCTGCTACAACATTGGCAACTTCCTCTGATACACCACAATGGCTACTCGAACAAACTCGAGGAAGAGGAAGGTGATTGTGCCCATACCAGCCTTTGATTTCAGCTCACTCAAGGCTTCTACTACTAAATCAGCCAAGAAACCTAAAACAGTTTCAAGGGTTTTGGTGGACGCTTCAGGGGATAAGTTTGAAAGATCGCCACTCCCGCAAGTGGACAAAACTAAAGAGGACATAATGACCTCGATTATCGGATAACTAGGGTGGCTCTAGGAAGAGTGACATAGAAGAGAAGGGCGCAACAAGATCGCGGGATGCCACAAACGTCTTTGTGCCTGGGAAGTTGAAAGAAACAAAAGACAACAGAGATGAGCTTAAAGGAAAGTGGAGCGAGATGGTGAGGTTTTGCTTAAACTCTCAAAACCCCTTGAATCCATACCATCTTCTTCTGACCCTGTCGGATTCGATTTCTCATCCGTACCTACAATTGAGAAGATTGCTAAAAAAGGAAGGGTGGTCGATGAATGGATCCAAAGGCTGCTCCAACAAGGGAAGGAGGTGATTCAAGACGTTGTGAAAGTTCATCAATCTTTGAGGGATATTCAGAAGGAGGGAGAGAAGATGGACGATGATTTCTCTCAAGAAATTGGACATCTTGATTTGACTTATGAAGCTCTCCAGGTATTAAAGCAAATACCATCACATCTCTTGGTAGACGAAGGCGTCATCCCACATACGGATAAGCATTTCCAGCTGACTAAAGCCATCAGGTTCAGGGTGAAAATTCTCAACGAAGCCTGCAGTAAGTTGAGAGAATCAAGGGATAAATTGATTGATGGAAAAAGTGATCTGGAAGAAGAGTTGCTGAAGGTTTGTCCAAAGGTGACAGATTTGGAAACTCAGTGTCCTATCGTGAGATGATCTTTTCAAACAAGTCCAAGAGTCCATTCAAAGCATGAACCAGCGCACGGATTTGGTATTGAGATCATTGATCGATTTGTAAGAATTGAACATTCTTTTGAGGCCTTGAGAAAGCTCAGTAAAAGATTGAAAAATCTTCTTGGCGGTGCTAGTGATACCCATGAAACCTACAAAATTTGGAATGATCATTCCACTTTTTGTGAAAACAAAATGCAAGGCATAATTCGAAGGTTCAAGAATTTCGAGAACAAACGAGGGCAGGCAATTGGAGGAAGAGAAAGATGAAGGAGCGAAAGATGATGATTGATTAATTCTTGATGTTTCATGTCATTTTAATCTTGAAATCGACATGTATTTTTCATTTCTGTTTCGTCATATAGGAAGTAAATTTTGACTTGGTCTCTGTGTGAGAGTCAAGCAAAATAGAACTCTTTTAAAGAACACTATTTTCTAGGATTTATCCTATTTTCTCTCGATCCCTTTTATTATAAATAAGGGATGCTTATGCATTCAAAGGTCAAGATTTTTGTAATATTGAGCTATTGGAAAGAAGAAAAACTTTGTGTTTTTGTTGATCATTTCGAAGAATAGGAGATGATATTATTCATGCAAACTTTGTGTTGTGGGATATATCTTTCTTAAGACATTGTTCTTACGTTCATGATCTTAAGCTATTCTTTGCATGGCATCTTATTGTTTCTAATCATCTCGGACATTATATATATGATCTAAAGCTCGTATGATTATTTCGTGCTCTGCGTTTACTCGAAAGAAAATACGTTTCTCTCATTTCCTTTCCATTGTGCTTCTTTCATTGTAATAGTTTCTAACCCTGTTCATTTACGAAAGAAATACCTTTGAATTGTGTGAATGCGGATTTGGGATTCTATCCACCCCCAATGGTTAGATTAGTGTGAATCGTATATATTGTTTTTCTTGTGTTTTAGATTAGTAGTAACAGCAGCCTCACTGTCTTTAAGGAGGATTTAATCCCATATCACGTGGTTGAACCTCATATTTTGGATTGACAAAATATCCAACCAACAATGTAGAAACCTACCATCACTAAAGAATAAGTTCTTCATGCACGGTACCCAGATCCTACCTATTAGAAGGAGGTTTATTAAGAAACCATGGAAGTTCTAAGGAATATTTAGGGTGAGATACTAATACTTAAAAGAGCAATCATGAGAAGATGGAGCAAAAGAAAGCATCAGAGATAGTCCAAACTGATATAGATGACTTGAGGGAAGTGTGTAAAATGTTGTGCTAGGAAAACATCATTCCACTATTAGGGAGTTGGTTAAAAGGAAACACTCCACATGTAAGTACTGAGACTAGACGATAGATCCTGCATGTGAATCTTCCCCCTCATAGCCTAGATTATGATAAGGAAATCACTCTGAATGCTATTGTGGATGGGTGGTTATTGAGTAATATCGATTTATACTGAGTGCGGAAGTCAATGTTCTTACCTTGGATGCATGGGTAAAAATGGGAAGACCCCATTATAGCCATCCTCTAATGTATTATTCATGGCTAATCAGACTAAGGCCACTCCCATCAAATTTTTGAAAGATGCATCCATTACCATACAAGGAGCCAAGTTCAATGGAGACTTTGAAGTTTTAGCGCTGGAAGAGTCAGATAACTTCCTAGCTCTATTGGGGCATCCTTGGTGCTATGCAAATAATGCTGATCTTGAGTTCAAAAAGGGCTATATCAGTTTTGAAAAAAAGAGGAAAGATTTATTATCCCTTTAACGAGATGTTAAATCTACACCCTATGTTGAGCCCTTAAGTGAAGAAGATCTAAATAGGATTTAAGTACACACCATCCGAGATCTAGAGATAATTGAGCCAACTAAAGATGGAATAATTCAATGGGAGGATGCACAATCTATTAGCGATACTACAAGTGTTGCTTATGATAATTGGGCTCACAGAACTTACGAGTTGGTAGGCGCGAAGTAAAGAGCATATTTCCTTGAGGCATAAAACGTGCTTATATGTCAAGAGGATAGGTAATAACTTGGTACATTGTAACACGGGGAGAAGGAGATCCTATGGTATTCACAGAGTGCCATGGAAGAAAAATGGATAAACCTACTAGAAAGAATAAATATGCTAACATATACACTATGTGGGATAATAACATCACTGGTGGGTGACCCACGAGGATAATCTTGTAGGATGGAATGAAATTAGGATTGCTCTTACAACTAGGTTATTTAGGATCAATGCACTTACTCAAATAGGTACTTATCATGGTAATCAACCTATACAACACCACATTTAGAAGTGTGAGAGACTTTGGATAGAAGGGAAGGAAGCTTGATGAAGAACTAGAGGCCGATGCAACATTACTTCAACTTGTTTTCCCGAGAAAGAGAAAGGAAAAATGGTATACTTAGTGGATGATGGAGAAGTAGATAGTCCGGATGTAAACCATTCAACGGGAGGCGTGAAGTATTGGATAGTGTAGATAAGACCACACATGCCTATCATGAACCTATGAAGACAAAGAAGGTGAATATTGGAACAGATCATCGAGCACAAGGAAGTCGTAATTAGAGACTATTGGTTAGAATTTGAAGTGGAAAAAATCATAGAGTTACTAAGGGATTAGCAGGAATTATTTCCTAGGGGGTACTATGAACTTAAAGGCATGCATGAATCGTTAGGGGAGATGAAGATAAATATTAAAGAGGGTGTGTACCCAGTTAGAAAGAGACCTTACAGAATGAACCCCAATTTGCATGAAAAGGTCAAAGAAGAGATTGATAAAATGTTGAAGTATGGAATTATCAAGCCCCTTGATGAGTCAGAATGGGTTAGTCCAATGGTGATTAGTATCAAGAAGGATGGATGGATTAGAATATGCATGGACTACAGGGAGTTAAATGCTACATGTGTAACTAATCCATTTCCTACACCATTCACTGAGGAAATACTAGGAGTCGCAAAGGGGCACAAAATCTATTTGTTTATACATGGATTCTCTAGGTATCATCAGGTTTGGATTGCCTAGGAGGATCAGGAAAAGACTACGTTTACTACTGAATGGGGTAGCTTCACCTATATTGTAATGCCTTTTGGTCTAAAAAATGTGCCTATTATATTTTCATGCATAGTTGTCCAAACGTTCAAGGAATTTATTCACAACTTCTTACTGGTGTATATTTAGATGATTGGATGGTGTATGGATTAGTTAAAGATCACTTTGTGACAATCTGTGCTTAATGTTTGAACGGTGTAGATAGTTGAGTATCTCTTTGAACATCAAGAAGTGAATATTTTCTACACCATATGGGATTCTTTTAGGGCACATAATCTACAAAGAGGGTTTTTGGTTGATCCAACAAAGGTTGCGGTCATTATAGGCCTAAGAAGCCTACCACCGGTCAGTGAGGTGCACGCTGGATTTACTGATTTTTGGGTCATACGGGATATTATAGAAATTTTATCAAAGGATATGCCAAAGTTTCCGCACCATTGGAAGAGTTACTTGAAATGGAAGGGTACATTATCTTGGGGAAGACAACAACAACACACATTTGAGACATTCAAGGAGAAACTTACTCTGCGCCTATTCTACATTTTCCTTCATGGGACCAACCATTTCATGTGCATGTTGGCACCTTTGGGATGGCCATTAGAATCGTGTTGGCTTAACTCGGGAAGGTATTGTAGATCATCCTATCTATTTTCTAAGTAGAAAGTTGACTCTGTGAGAACAAAATTACACAACTATAGAGCGTAGAGCTTTGTCGTGATCTATGCACGCATAAATTCCTCCAACACCTACTAGCTACACCATTCATCTTTTATACAGATCACATGGAATTGAAGTATTTGGTAAACAAACTTGTTTTACAAGGAGCATATGTTGATGGGTGCTCTTATTTCAAGAATTTGATTTCACAGTTGTGGTAAAACTAGGAAAAATTAATTCTAGACTAGACCATCTATCAAGAATACAGTTAGGAGAAGAAGCACATGAAATTGAGGATACCATGCTAGATGCACAGTTATATAGGTTATAACGAGCACCATCAGAACTAGAGGACATTGTTGTCTTTCTATGAACATGGATGACACCAGAAGGAATGAAATCCTTAGAGAAGAAATAACTTGCTATACACGTCGCACCTTATATGTTAATCAGTGGTGACTTGTACAAATTGGGCCGAGATGAGGTATTGCATCGTTGTGTATTGGAACATGAGTGCACATATATTATGGAAGAGGCTCATAGTGGTATTATAGGTGGCCACTATGCCGGTGATGTCACTGCGCACAAGATTCTACTCTATGGATTATGGTGGGAGACCCTCTATAAATATTGTAAGGAATTTTTGTAAGGCATGTGATCATTATCAATGTCTTGGAAAACTAGGTCAATGAGATGAAATGCCTCTGAGACCTATTACTAGCGCATAGCCATTTGAGAAATGGGTTATAGATTTTGTGGGTCCTATTTCACCACATGTAGCAGAACCGGATAACACTACATCATAACTTCGCACAGACTATTTGACAAGATGGGTAAGCAACACCTACAAAAGACTGTCATAAATGAATACATCGCGGATCAGCTTACTATGGGAAAATATTATTACAAGGTATGGATGTCCTTTGAGTTTGACCAATGATAGGGGCACACATTTTCTTAATGAGACAATCGAATTTTATTAGATGAGTTCATGATTGCACACCATAAGACTACACCCTATCATCCTCGGGAAAATGGAGCATTGAGGATTTGAACAAAATTTTGAGCTAAAAATTGACAAGAATCATTGTCATGTTGAAAGGAAGGATTGGGATAATAAAGTATCTATAGTACTTTGGGCATATCGAAAGAAAACATATAAAAGGTTGAACAAAGCCACACCATTTCAGCTTAGTGTTTGGACGTATAAAGCGATTATTCTATGGGATTTATGTAACCTTCTTTGCGATATTTCACATGCTAGAGGTCTAGCCGATGAGTAAGCTTTAGAAGACCGGATTGAAAGATAATTAAGTTGGATGAGCGATGAGCCATAGCACGTTGGAGTCAGAAGAAAGAAAAGGCCGGCAGAAAGCTTGGCATGATAGAAATATAAGGGACAAGAAGTTTGAGATTGGACAAATGGTACTTCTCTATGACTCTAAGTTCTTGCGCCATCCAAGAAAACTTAAGGTACATTGGTTGGGGCCATATGTTATCACTTACATCCTTGAAACATGCGATTTCCATTAGAAGCACTTGATGGAACACAACTACCCAGTTACTTCAACGGGAGTAGGCTGAAGCCCTACTATAAATAAGTCTTCTTGGTGTTTGTAATAAGGTAGTATTGCCATTTAGATTAGGTTTTCAATTCTGCATTCCCTTAATGTGTTTCCTTCTTTGTTTGCTATGCTTTTTCAATTTAGTTGGTGTGTTGTGGAATAAGCATGTTTACGTGCCAGAAGCTAATTACTATTTGAAGAATTTTTATGTGTAGAGGACTGCACATACTTTTAGTGTGGGGTGGATTAGTTGGTATCTAGGTACAAGACTATTGGAATTAAATGAAAAAAGGAATAAGCTGTTATGGGTGCTATTCAAGTCAAAGGATTGCTTCTAAAAAGTGACCAAAGATGGAGATGGATGAAGGGACAGATAACGTGAGGTAAGTGGAGGCCATAACAACTACTAGTGGAAGGTGCAGTTGACAAGGTGCTTGGGCGCAAGGAAGCACGTTGAAGAGAAGTTTGTGACAGAGGGTAGGAAGGCATGTTAGAAGGTTATATTAGGGGCACGAAGATATACTTTGCAAAGAAAGAACAAAGTTGGTCAATAAATGAGAGGACATTGGGTAGGTGAAGGAGTAATAAATGCATCAAAAATTTGAAAATATATATAAGGATGGGATGCGAGTTCATTCTTACCATTGTGATTAAGAGAATTTGACAAGATCTAAGTTTGAAAGAGCGAGAAATCATGTTGAGGTGTGAAGAGTGTGAAACCAAACATGGAAAGGAGGTTTGTGCGAAGGAGAAGCTTGCATTCCCATAGGAGGAGGGTTTGAGTGAAGTAGACACATTACAACCAAGCTAGGGCACACGATTTCCACTAGGGCATAGAGATTTGAGCTAGGGTTTGAGTTACATGTTGTAGAAGTCAAAAGATGAGTATTTTCAGAGGATTACAGGGTAGAAATGGCACCAAAGAAGGCAATTGTAGTAGGAGTTAAGGGAAATAAGAAGGTGGTCGTGGAGAAAGAATAAATGACCCAGAGAGAAATTTTTAGATATGTAATATCCAGCGAGGGGTGATAGTAGGCCAGAATGGGATTCCCACATCTGGGAGAAGTAAGATAAGTGAGTACAACCATCGTACCACAAAAACAAGGAGTTGGATGCACTTTTGAACATGAAGACAAACAAGCACACGACAAAGGACATTCCTGTCTATGATGACAACACTTTGGGAGAAGTTATTGAACAATATTGGAGTATATTAGTTATATGAGATCCCCTTTTTCAGAAAATATGAGCCATTGTACCAATGGCTCATGAGCAGAGTGCACGAAGACTTCTTCTACTTTGTAGGACACAAAGTAAGAATTTCAGTGCGCTAATCTCCATAGTGGACGAGGTTTAAGGCTACTGGTGAAGACCTCAAGAGGACTTAGCGAAGATAAGGCCAAAATTCTAGAGACTAGGAAGGAGTAAAGGGTACACAAAGGTTTGTGCGGCAAAGATGGCCATAGATAAGCTAAAAAGTACCCAAATTGTAGGCATCCGTGGCACACCTTGTGACAAAATTAAATGACCAAGAGAGGTGGTCACAAGTGAACACCATGTGGCTGCATGTTGCTAAAAGGATGTTTGAAGGAGTGATCTATAACATTTCAGGTTACATTGCAAAAACTATCGTCGAAGAAGTGTGTTCAGGAGGAAAGATCAATTTTGGGGCTGTTCTATTGTCTTTGGTATTCATGGAGATTGGGGTGCTAGATGGACCAAAGGAGAAGGTCTAGGAGTATCCTATGGAGAAAAAATCACCTGCAGAATGATTCATAAAGTACTTGTGTGAAGGATCGATGACATTTGAAAGAAAGAGTCAAGTAGAGGGTGATAAGTGGTATGATAGGATCCGTGCGGTGTTTGAGGAAGAGTGGTGCATACCAAAGGATTTACCATCGGTGGTGGGTAAGGTAGTTCAGTTTTCTGTATACCAACATTTTTGCATCACATAATTTGTGATGAAGGATGGGGCTTGGAGCCCATGGTGCAAACTACCGTATGCCTTCACAGTGAGGTATTTTCAGGCATTGGTTCACAGGTTCTCAGACACACACCACCTGAAATTCAATGCAGACAAGGTAGACTGTGACTACCACACACTAAGGAAGAAGTATGTATATCTAGGACGTAATGCATATATTGAAAGACTCATCTCAGATGTGTTAAGTAAAAAACCAGTAAATTTGGTTGTTGGAGATGGTCTAAAGAAGGTCTTTGGTGTACCTCCAACTGAAGCCAAAGTTGGAGAACGACAAGTATGTGGAAGATGAGTTCGCACTTCCATGACCATCAAAGGGTAAGCATACCATGCCTAAGCCCATGAGACAATTGAAGTAGAGGATAAGGAGGATGAGCGCGAAGATAGTGGTGGTTTAGAACATATAGGTAGAAGACATCCTATGAATAAGGATGAAGTTGAGAGTGTAACTACACCACCTCAGCCACAAGAGGGGGATGATGAGGAATTGGATGCATTCCAAGGAGAGCATCAATTCAAGAGAGTGTTTAGGAGAATAAGGAACCAAGGTGCTACTCTGCAAATAGTGTGCAGATCACCTTGAATCTCTCCATAGAAGGAGACAACTGAGAAAAGGAGAAGGAAACTAAAATTGAATGAGGAAGCAAAAGAGTTAGAGAAAAGCGTGCCTAATTATCCTACACCTAAAGAGAATGTAGAAGGAAAATAAGATGAAGAAATGAAGGAAGGAGAAGAGGAAGATAAGGGAACAAATGAGACAACTATCGAGACTGCTCAGGACATAGAAACACATGTCCCAAATTTGGAAGATTAGGTTCGTAGAAGCCTAGGTCAAGAAGAACAAGTGGGGAGCACATTCACTGACCATGGGTTACGCTGAGGACACATGTAAAATTTTCCGCACCCATTACTAAAGCACTGCTGACACAAAAGGAGTTATATGGCTGGGAATTAATGGATGAAGATATGGCAACAATGTGCACAAGGAAGCAATTATCATGGTTGATGCACACACATATGGATGAACTAGATTTTGATGTGTGTGAGGATTCATGCATGTCGAGGAGGTTGAAAAAGACACCTCAGGCTAGACACATAATAATAAAGCCTACTATTATGTCAGATGAATAGGTGAGCAATGCATTGGTAAAAGTATCGATAGAGGTGGCATGACGGAATATGGACAAAGCTACCACAATTAGGGTGCTAAGGGAAGAGATCAAAACTAAGGATGAGGAGATAGCATTCCTAATGCAGGAAAGAGACTTAGCACAGAAGAAGAACGTTGTATTTATTAGCATCACAGAGGAAATTGGTGATAATGTCATGAAGGCTAGGCCACACTTAGAGCCAAAGGTACCAAAGATGTTTCCTTCGGAAATACACTATGTAAGTACATTGGTGGAATTAGTGCTTGAAGATGAACCTTTGTGCATGTCGGCGCGAAGGATCCAACACAAGATTCGAGTGAGAAAAATATTTAGTGATGTGGAAGATTGCATCATATGAAGGACTGTTGCAAGTGATGTGGGAAGAACTAAAGAAGGTAGACCAAGCCTTGAACATCTGTATAGCTCTAGAGGTACTCATCAACATTAAAACCCCGGAGGAGAAAAATGAGGTTCGAACGTGATGAAGGACGACACATTGGGCCGTGCGCAGTAAAGATTAGCAATGGTTAAGCAAAGCGCGAGGCCTCACACATCGGCGACCAAAACCACACAAAAATTAGCTAGAGGAGCTTGGGAAACTCATTACGTAGAAGATGGATTTGCTAGAGGGAAGGATGACTACAATGTCCAGCATTATTTTGGTATTATAGAATGAGAAAGGAGAGATGTGTAGGATGAATTGGTGTTCATTCTTTGTGGACATTCTAGAAAAAGCAAAGGAAGCACTCATTGAGTGGCAGACCTTGGAGGCCGAGATAAAGGAGGAATATCTTGAATTAATTTTTCAGGTTGTAGAAGAAGAAACTACAGTTAAAAACATTATTTCATTCATCCAAATTATTTCTATTCTTCTATTCTTTGATTCATTTTGGAGACAACCATTGCAAGGTGACAATACAACTAGTGTGGGGTAATGTTGATCAGTTAGACCCTAGCACTTAGTAAAGAAAATACGAAGGTTCACGTGGGAGAACAGAGTGCATTCAAAGGCACAAAAGTATCGGAAAGGATCACGCGTGAGGAACTGAAACAGGTTCGAGACTTAGCCATTTTCACGACAAGGATCTATTTTTGGAGATAACATACGGAGCACTCAAATAGATTAGAGACTTGCACATCACACATTGACTATTTTGGAGGATCAACTACGAAGTACTTTACATGGACATACACTGAAATAGATCTACTACTATCGATTAAATACTAGTAGTATATTGGTAGCAAGCACTTGCATGTGTGGCTATTTTTGTAATGGTGCATGGCTAGTAATAACATGCGACCTACTTTGGAATTAGATAAGCGGTGAAGGAAAGTCCCCACCCTTATAAGTATGTAGTAAACCTGAGTAGTAGAGGGGATAGATATATGCATACATGGAGATATAGTGAGATTATCCTACTAAATACATGTATAATACTCATTGTTATTGTATTGAAGCTTTTGTATACTTATTACATTTAATATAATGGAGGATATTGGCTGAATCTAAGTGTTAGTTCTGTATATATGAATCTAGCATGTTCTTGATCTCATCATGGTTAATACGTAATTTTGTTCTCCATAGATATTGATCCGATATGCTATGTAGAATGATGTGTTAGTCATGGAATTGCATGTGTTAAGTCTTCATCATGCTAACATCCCGCAACAACAACCCTAAAGAGAGCACTGGTACCTTTTCAGGTGCTTCGAGTGAGTTCTCCCAGCCGAGTGATGTGCCAACATGCCTAGGGTATTATTGGGCTTGTATTATGAATTCTAGGCTACATCACCAATGACCAAAAATATAAGAAGCTCATCGGCTAGAAAGTACCAAAAAGTGAGAGGAAAGTACAAAGAGGATCATGACACCCAAAGGGGACCAGGGGCACCTAGGTCACCCCCACTTAAATAGGGAAAACATAGTATGAAAATAAAGACTAGGAAAGTATGGGTATAAGATCTAAAATAACAACAAAAGCAATGCAAAATGGCCAAAGACATGGGTTGATTATTACTCTTTTCACTTAAGAACCATATGAATAGTAGTATGAGACCGAGACTAAATAATGAATCAAAGTGCATGATTTTTTATCTACATTTTCCCCCACTTTAAGTTGGTGAGTGGAAAACTCGGTAACATAAAGTAGATAGAGATGCGTACATGATAATCCATGGAGAGTGATGTAGAAGGTGTTCCAAAGGACTAGATGAAGCATGAGTGATAAAAACATGGAGCATGGAGACTAAAGATGTAAAAAGTGACGAAAATTAACGTAGGGAGAAAGTGCATGTAGATGCCAATATGTGTAGTGTACCTACATTGTTAGTATCATGTGTGTGATGTACCGCCATGTGTGTGTTGTTGACTACTTGCTTCCCATATAAATGAACCTACAAAAGAGAATACGATCAAGTAGTCAAATACACATGTATATGTGTAATGTGTAAAAACACATGTATATATGTAAAAATCATGTAAATAAAATATATGAAAAATGAAAAAGGAACATGTGCACTTAATCCGTGATGAGAAAAAAGGTGTAGAAAGTATCACGTTGATGTTGTGTAGATTTTTGGGAGAACTAAATGAAGAAGTGTAGGGAGAAATTCTGATTTATCCTCCAACTCAAGTAATCGTTTCCCGAGAGTGAAGAGATATCTTGATTGGTTTTTGGGTGAAGGACACCATGACAATGTAGAGATCTTCAGGAAAAAGTTTATCCTACATCATACATGTGTGTAAACCCAAATGATTCCCCCTATTTGTATGGGGCACAGCAAAATGTAAACATCAAGATAGGATAATGCGGACAAAAAGAGGACCCATGTGAATATTGTAAAACTATTTCCTATACAAAGGGGAGGGGATGTGCTTGGTAGAAACCAAGGCACAAACAAACAAGGTAGCTAGAAAACAAGTGTTAGTATGAACATGCATGTAGAAAACAAGTGTAATCTAAACAAAGAATGTGTAAGCTAAAACATAAGAAAATAATGTAAACACTCAAGAAGACAAATGTAGGCCACACAAAATAGGTCATAAACATGTGGACACCACTCACGGTGTCACACAAGACACTCAAGGCCGCAAATAAATAAGTGTGTATAGAAGATAAAGGGAAAATCCCGCAAATAATAAAAATAAATAACAAACAAGCATGGAAACAAGTATCCCTTCTTAACAAATGTTATACATGAAGCACCCATTAGCATGTTAGAAAGATAAAGCATATGTCAAAGTGTGTATAAACCAAAGTAGTGTAAAACAAGAATGAAACAATAAAGAATTTAGTATATGAATGTGAATGCTCCCAAGAGCCGCTGTGGGACCTGGTAGTCAAGCATCCATGTTACGTGTTAGTATCAATGTATAGTCTGTGATCACAACTAGAAAGCAAGTGAATGCACATGTGTGTATGATAATAATAATGACATACAAGATATCTATCTAGCACGTGTAAGAAAGTGAACATGTAAAAGTAAATAAATGTAAGAGTAAATACAACCATAGAATACAATATGTTGTGGATGGATGGAATGGAATGTAGAGTGAATGATGGGAGCCATGTGCCCCCCAAGTGAATGGAATTTTATGTAGTGAGGTTCATTTAGTATGCCCCCTCAATAGTCAAGAATGAACCATAAATGAGAGTGCATCATTGGGAAATGGTCGAACTATGTGTTGTGTGTAATGCACTATGTGATGAGTGTGTAGTGATGATATGCGACCTAAAGATGAAGTATGCATGACACTATAGCCTAAGCGTATATCATGACAAGATGAATAGAAATGAGTGGTGATTTATCCTAAAGCATATACCACTAAATGATGCAAGTGAAAGTGATGATGTAGCCTATGATGAGATGATGCTAGAAGAAGTGACCCTATAGCCTAAAGCGTATATCACTTAATCTAGGTATGTCACATGAGAAAATATTAAATGATGAACATGTAAGGGTGATGAGGTCCATTTGTGATGTATACCCTCAATAGTCCAATATGGACTGTGATACTAGAGTACGTCATCGGGTACTAAGTGCAAACATGTAGAAGAGAATATAAACATGTGTGATGTGCGTAGTAGGGTGTATGGTATGTAATGCAAGATGTGTAGATGATCTAAGATGTGCATATGCATAGTAGATGTAAGACTAAGAAGTAATATGTAAGGTGCTGAAAATGTAAAATGTGAGATGACATGCATAATATGTGAAAAGTGTGTGACAAGTGATGGCTATGGTGTAGTAGTGTGTGAAACATGAGAACATGTATGGTGTATATAGGAAGACAAGCTATGTGTATAACCTACAGATGTAGTATGTAATGTGTAGATGATGTAGGATTGTGTGATGCTATGTGGTGCCTAAGGTTTAGTGACTATTGTGTGCAAGTGTGTGGGGTTCATGTTCAGTGAATGCCCTCAACAATCAAGTGTGAACTGAAGCACAAGAGTGTGTCATCGGGTGATGGTCGATGTATAGGTGTATCAAGATATATGAGTAAGGTGAGTATAAGACACATGTGAAGCATGTTAGGGGATATAGATGTAATCCCCCAAGTGTACTATGATGATGGAGATCTAGCTAAAGATGCTAAATGGATCAATGTAAGGAGTAGTTTATTTAACGAAAGTGAGTGGGTGCTAAGGTGATAAAGGTGTGTGGCCATAAAATGGTTCATCGTTGTTGTAAGCTTATCCTGGGTCCCGTAATCAACATAGTTATTTTCAGAGAAGATGACATAATTACAAGTTTAACTATAGGAGGTGGTTGCTAAGCATGACCTGGTGATGTCACAGATACCTTTAATGGAGGAGGAGTGAGCTCAACCTTAAGAGGAGGTTGCTGAGTTTGACTTGATAGAACTATAGATGACTGAGGAGAAGGAGGTGATGGAAGACAAACCTTAAGAGGTGATTGTGTAATTTGAGTGAGTTGAATAGATGGTGGTTGACTGACAAAAGAAGGAACATGAGAAGTGGTAGCATGATGCTCATTAGATGTAGAAGGAACAAAATTAGCAACCCATTTGGGTATAATATTCAGAGGTGTACATGCAAAAAAATGTTGTGCAAATGAATAAGATAAAGCCTTGATGCTCAAGATGTTTGATTCTTCATTGTAAAACATAACAATCATTGTCATTATGTCCATTGATGCGATGATAATTGTAATATAAACGACCTTGATATTTTGTTATTCGATAAGGAGGATAGTAATGAGTAGGTGGTAAAGTGATCCATTGATGACTAAGGAGCTTAGTAAGAACGTCATGTTGCTTAATATTATGATCAAAGGTAAGAGGCTCTAGTAATGGTATGAATTGAGGCTCACTGATATGAGCACATGTAGTAGACATAGAATGAAGATGAGATGGAGAGGGAGAAGAAACATGAGACTAAGAGTCCTTACGATGTTGAATTTTAGATTTGAGATATGTAATCATGGATTTCATAGCCTAAAATTTGTCTTGAAATAAAGAATAAAAAGCTTGAATGGATTTCAACATGGGTTAATTAGACGGAGGATCACGAAGACTAGGGTCATCAAATAAATGATCAAAAATAACATTCACTTGATGTGGTGGTGTATCGCTAGGTATTTTTAAGAACAACTTGGAAATTATAATGCATCTTAAGAAAATTAGAAAAAGAAATTTGAGGAATTTTGAGAGCCATGATTGAAAACAAATGAGGATCCTACTCATGAAAGCGTTTGGGGTTCACCAAAATGATTAAACTAGAAATAGAATATTCTAGTGTAATCTCATGCTATAGGAGTAGTAAAATGACTAAATAAATGAATTAATAAAATACTGAAATAATATCCCAAGCAAACTAAGCTAGAAAATATGAAACCCTAATGTGCAAAGAGGATTAAGAAGGGTTGAGTTGATTCACATATGTCATGGGACTATGTTTCGCAATGTAGACTAGGTGAACATGAGGAGGAAACCTTCACACAGAGCCTGAAAAATTGCAAGATCCGGGACTATCCGGCTAGATTCGAGGTGCTTGGAGAGGGATATGGGTGACCGTAGGCACTATGGTCTAAGATATGGGTGCCCTGTCTATGGAAATGGATAGGAAACCTCCTCTCTAAGAGTGTCACCTGGATGTTTTCCCTATACACTCCTATCACATGAATGTCATTGTATGATCACCAAAGCACTGGTAAACCTGTAATGGAAGAATCACCTACAAAACCCTAGATAAAGCATCAAAACCATAAAAAAGAAATATGCATATGAAGGGGTTAAACTATCCTCAACTGCCAAATTGATGGACTTATCACTAAGTGTTGCACTACATCTCAGACCCAATGTAGTTCTAGGTGTGTGTGTGTGTGTGTGCAATTATTCCCTAGGTGCTCTTGTGCTAGTCAAACTTTGTGAAGTAAAGTGAGCAAATAAATAGATGGAATGTAGTAATGTGTGCATGGAAAAATAGACTCCCCTCCTATGAAGTGTGATGTAGATGAACTAGCCTTGTGTGCCTTGTGATGGAGCTAGATGGATGCAAATGTAGCTTTAGATGCCTTTGATGGATGCAACCTTAGGTGGTGATAGTAAGTTCTTAGTGCTTGGTCCCTCATTATGGTCACATAACTTTATATTTATATGGTTCTCTTGCTTTAATTTCATAATTAACCCTAAAAAGGTTGACCACCAAAAATATAAAAATCTCAAACGACTAGAAAGTGCCCAAAAAGTGAGAGGAAAGTACAAATAGGATCAGGGTGCCCAGAGGGGACCAAGGGGCCTAGCGTGCCCCGTCCTGGATGCCCGGGTGCTTGAGCTTGTAAATAGGGAAACACAATATGAAAATATATACTAGGAAAGTATGGGTGTAAGATCTAAAATGATGACAAAAAGTAATGAAAAATGGCCAAAGACATGGATTAGTTACTCTTTTCACTTAAGAACCATATGAATAGTAGTATGAGACCGAGAGTGAATAATGACTCAAAGTGTGTAATTTTGTGTCTACAGTCACTTTAATGAAAGTGAAGAAAGCAAAGGAAGAGACTGTAAAAGAAAAGATTCACTAGGATAAGGTGTTCCCACTTGTGTCCAAGATGAGCTCCTTTGACTCTCACACCCTCATGAGTAAGAATGTGTTTGTATCAGACTTTGAGAACTTTTCTCTGGTTTGGGTCTGCATCATAGATGAAAGATACAATATGATAAAAGATGTCATCTCTGAACTTAAATTTGGTAGACAAGAGGATTTTGAGATTTGAATGAAGTCTATAGCTATGTTCAAAGTCTTGGTTTCCCTCCCTAATCGAGAATTCATCATCAAAAGAATTCATTGTCTCTTCTAGAAATTAGTCAAGAAATAGGTAGGTGACTCTCTCTCCTAGAAACCCAAGATAGTTTAGAGTCCCTATCCAACATCGGGGACTCCATTTGTGCAAAGTGCTAAGTCTTTGCAGACCTCGACGCCTCTGCTGTGTAGTGTTAAGTCTCTTGTAGACCTCAATGCCTCAAAGTGTGAAGTGCTATGTCTCGCAAATCTCAACGCCTCTATCATGGCAAAGTCTGCTAAGTCTCTTTCGAGACCTCAACACCTCTG
Source organism: Taxus wallichiana var. yunnanensis (assembly GCA_018340775.1). Taxonomy (NCBI): domain Eukaryota; kingdom Viridiplantae; phylum Streptophyta; class Pinopsida; order Cupressales; family Taxaceae; genus Taxus; species Taxus wallichiana. Next base: position 922,385,988 of record CM031235.1, read on the forward strand.
CTGGCCGTGGCAAAAGGCTAATTCTCTTACAAACCTCAACGCCTCTGGCTATATACGAAAGCTAAGTCTCTTGCAGACCTCAATACCTCTAATACATGTGTAGACAACAAAATTTGGTCACACACTCCTTAAGCCTTTGTTAAATAATCAACTTAAAGACACTCACCTAACCATGGCCCCTTACACCCTACACTAATATTAATTTACTTAATTTAATTAAATTAATCCATATCCTCACAATATTTATTATCTAATTATCCTAATTTCAACCTCACCTAGACATCTCATCCAGACACCTCACCCTAGACCTATTCTTGACATGTTTCCATAACTAAGACCTAATCCTACTTGCTTTAATGGGCTAAGATTTGGCCTAACCCTAAAAATCAATCCCTACAATCTCTCTAACCACATTCCCACCCATTAGAAAAAAAACATGTTTTAATCCATGAAAAGAAACTAACTGGATCCAAGAAATCAAGAAGATCTACCCATTTTAGCAAACCTAGGGAATCCTACCCTAACCGACGCTTTGGTCACCCTTGACCGACATGGGTTACCTTTTATTCCCTTTGGTAACCTTATTTTGAGGTTGGCACATTCAAAGAGCAAGGAGAGAATAATCACATCTGCATGCAACCAAAGTGAGCATCCATTCACACCCAGACATCCACAGCCATCCAAGCCAAGATCTAATTCAGCCAAGCAAGAAGGAAATCCCAGAGGTAGCTCAAGCAATAGTTTCCTATCAACTGGTGACCCTCTACAAAAGAAACCTCCAACTACCATCTCCTATCTTCACCCAATGATCGATTGGTAGTAGATTCCAAAGTAAGTACACTTGTCTATTCAATACATTTTATTTAAATACTCTCAAGTATTGTTGGTTTGAAAATCATTGGTTAGGAAGATCATGGGGAAACATGCCAATTAGTGCAGGGCATAGCCCCTCTTTGAGACAACAAAGCAAAACTGGTTTATTGCTATTCTATCAAGTAGGAATCTATGTAAATCTACACTATTCTAACTTCAAGGGTTTGGGATCTCATCCCAGTAGAGGTAGTTCCAAATGCGATCAGAAATATAAGAGGGAAGGAATGGAGGAAGGTAGATCTAAAGGGAGAAAAGAAATGAATTCCAAAGACGGAAAGGTCGGAGGGTTTATGATTTAGGCTAGTAGTAAATAGAGCCAAACTTACTTGCATAAACAAACAAAGCAATATTGATGAACATATGACAATAAAAGAATGAATCCAACATAATAGAAACACAAATCTAACTTAAGAAAGATCTGATGCAAATAACACATATATTGAGCACAAAGTCTTAACATATATATTAAAATCTCTTATGTTACAAGAAGGCACAAAGTCTTTCTCTCTTCACCTCTTTTTCATACAAAAATGTCCACATGAGAATACAACAAGTATTCTGTATTTATAGAAGGAGAAGGAGAAAGAAGACAAAAAGAAACCAACCACTATTTACAAAATATCTTACAAGATATTTACAAAATATCTAAAAAGTCAAAAGTTGACTTTGGGCAAGTTGGTGGATGGCAACATCCCATGGTGCAACATGGATGATGTCATTATAAATGCCAACATACTTTTTAAATATTTTTACAAAAAGATTGAAGCGTACACAAGAAGAGAAACTATTCGTCATCATCTCTTTGCTTGAAAGGAGTGTCTTGCTTCCGATCGGGAGAGGTGATGTGACACTGAGCTCAGTACTCCATAAACTTGCTGATCATTATTTGAAGTTGATTATGATCAGGACCCTTGAAGTGGTTTCTGAAGACTTCGCAAGTTTATTTCTCAGTCTTGAGCTTGTCGGGTAGCCCTGCAGTATACATGTCGCATGCCTCGATCAAGTATCTAATGAAATCGAGGCAAGCTAGAAATTTATTGATAGACTCTCGGTCAAAAGTGACTTACGTGCGCTAAACCTTGGGTTGCGATATCCTTGAAGAGTTGGATTGTATCGTCCGCTTCCCTCAAGGTGAACATTTCACTTAGTATCTTTGGAGCCATCTTGGTGACAATCTGCTCCATTTTATGTTTTGCATCTAGGGCTTTCTGTTTGATTTTATCTATCCTTTCAGGATAAATTCCATTTGATCAACCCGGTAATCTAGTGCAACAAGAGCTTTGTGGTGTGCCCATGAGTGATCAATGATGCTGACCTTTAATAGGTCGGCCAATTTGAGCGATTGACCATTGCTTGAAAAGTTTCATGTTGTAATCTGGCATTGTCTAACTCCTCAGAGAGGGATCTTGCTACTGCCTGCAACTCCTTGTTTTCCTGATCTATACTCTGGTAGAGTCTTGTGAATTTCATGATTATTTCCTCACTATCTCTGAGGACTCGTTCTATCTAGGAGGACATGGCCATGCCTTGCTCACCAATCTTGGTGTATTCATTTATCTTGTCCTGATTGAGAACTTTAGGAGGCTCGGCGGTTGTCATAGGAGGTGCGTTGCCCATTCTTTGCAAAGCTTGGAGAAGATGTTTTTTTGTTCCTTTAGTATCCTCTCCTCCTCCTTTGCTTCTTGAAGTTTCTTGCAGAGGGCATCTACACGAAGATAAAGCCTCTCCTTGTAGGCTCTCAGATGAGGTTCCCATTGTGACTTGGGTCACTATAAAATCTGTAGGAGACTAGATCTTTCTTCTCTTTGGTGGGATTAGGATATGCAATCTCCATGACCCTTTCTCTTGAGATGCTCTTAGAGAAGCAAGTTATAGCCTTTTACTTCTTGGTCCCTTCTTTGGAATGACAGAGAAGTCCATGGGTGCTATGGTAACCTTTCTTTTGAGTTGATCCAACTTGGAATTAGGAGAGAGGAGTGAAGGGAATGGAAGAAGAAAGCGGGAGTGAAAGGGGAAAAGAGAGAAGAGGCCACAGGAAGAACGTTGAGTCACTTGGTGGTGGCATTGACAAGTAGTCTAACGCATCGCCGCTTATCGGTCCTGGAGTTACTACAGGGGAAGAAAAGGTCTTGGAGGTGGAAGGGATCTGTAATGGGATGGAGAGAACACTAGGTGACAGATCCATGAGAGAGGAGAAGATGGAAGAGGTGGGAGATGGAAAGGAGGAAGGGAGAGAAGAAAAACATCCATTGGGATAGATGTCTCAACAACAGGGGAAGAGAAGGAGAAGGTAAGACAGAATGGTGGGTACCTCGGTGGTTGTAGCTATGACCACATCTTGAGTGGATGTGTTTGTTGAGACTTTCGTGGTCTCTTCTTATTTTCTGGAGAGACTAGGTTGTTGACCACCGCTTCTCGAGAAGTATTAGGTTAGATTTGAGGAGATTATTCTTTTTGCTTGATTCTCCCTCCTGTATTTCCCTTTTCCTTTCAAAGACACTTGGGCTGACCTTGGAGGTGCTCTTCCTGAAGGAGAAGCAGTGAAATCTATCTTGAGGTAGACGAAACCATTCTGTTTGCACCAATGTTTGGTGCACTACAACGTGTGCTTGAACCTTTCCTGAATGGTATTTAGTGCCTTGGCTCTGTCAATTTCTGCGAACGACCAATCATCCCCATCTGTGTCTAGGTAAACTTGATCAATTTCTTGATAAGGTTCTTGGAATCCTTTTTGAATGATGGCCATGCCATAATGTTTGATTTCTTCAAGGCCTTACCGGCACAGAGTGATCCTTCCGCCTGAGATCTATTTCATGTGTCAGGTCAATGTAGATGTCCTCGATCTCAGGGACATGAATAGGATCAATTTTTCCTTTGGGAGGTAACCTTCACAATCAAAAGTAGGCCTGGCTGGGAAGTTGTGCTTTAGGTTCAAAATTCAAGTTCGGCATACATTTCCGTGCTTTGGCTAGTGTGGTGCAAGTGTATCAGCCCACTATAAGGGGGAATGGAGTACCTCCCTTCTTTCTCTTAATGCATCTCTCATGATATGTGATTAGTTGCCTTGACAACTCTAAGAGAATCGACTTGGGTTCTACATACCTTGGTAGCTTGGTCGGTTCACCCTCAAAATTTAGTGCTCTAAGATAGTTGAATATGGGAAGGCTGAGTGAACAATGCCCCCACTTCTTTGTGTGTAAATGACCACACTAGGCTAGTTCGACCATGTCTCATATTCGGCCTCACAGGTAGATCACCTCATAAAAGAAGGCGTCATTGATTTTTAGAACCGAGGGATCTTTGTTCTCGAGCCTTAGTTCTAGGTAGTATTCATATATTTTGACTTGAGGCCATACTCCATTTCGTGCAGGCACGAAATCACTCGGCGATCTTTGTGAATGTATATAACATAGGAATTCATATAGAACTTCCTAGTTATCATGACCTTTATTGAAGATTCTTTGGGGAGATGGTGTCATTTGATGATTTCCCTAGCCAAAACGCTACTCAGGCACATTCTTACTCATGGTCTCTAAGTACCTCAGCATCCATTTATGGAAATGATGGGCATTAGGAAGCCCATACACTTTGCTCAGGAAGGTGATTGTATCACTCAGTTCCTCATTGAAGTCACTGTGGTGGATGGTCTGAGGCCATCGGCTCACTAGATTTTTGTTCTTAAGATATAACTCGTTCATCATTTACATACACTTATCCTCATTGTTGTCCCATGCCTTCTTACAGCCTTAGGTCTTGGTGATGGCAACGTATTACCTGTGATGAGGGATGCCCAGATTTATTTCAAAGTGATGAGTAGTTAGGTCAATGATCATCTTTCCATCTTTATCCTCGACACATCTTGTGTCCTTGTTATAGCATCGAGGCACCAACATGATGAACTTGTTATTAATAGCAATTATTAGCGGCAGTTGCGCAAAGTGCAATTTGATGCCTACTAGTTTGTTCATCCAGGGACCACTAGTGGCCTGGTTGGTTCTTGCCCAGAAGTCCTCCATATCAATGTTCCTGAGCTCGAGTCTCTGATGTCGAGATCACTCTCTACGTATGAGTCGGGCATCCGACTTTCGGTATTTATAATTCATCTTTGTTCCACTAACTTAGCTTTACCTTAGAATTAGTGGGCTTCTTGCTCGATGAAGACATATGTGGACTCGAGGATAGTTGTTGTTGTTCTGCAAGGAGAAACAAAGAGGTCCAACACAGAAGAGCCATGTCAACTATCATGTTATCCATAATGAAAGCTTGCATAAAGGAGAATGAGAAATTATGAGGCTTAAGGAACAAGTTTGTAGCATGCTACAAAGGCTTAAAAAGGTTGGGCACACTTTTGGGGATGTCAACATGCAAAAAGGTGCACTGTGTGTTGCGGGGAAAAGCTATGCCAAAGGATTATAGAGGGCACACTTTTAAGAGTGTTGCACAAAGGTTTAGTGCCAAGGAGAAAGGTGCGGGCGTGGGTTTACAACACACAACATGCGTGTTGGCGTTAAGGTTCATGCGCCAACGCCTTATGAAATTTGCATTAAATGGGTGCTGTAAAGATGGTGTTGCATGGCTTTTAAGTGGGCCCAATGCATAATTTTTGAAGATGTTGTAAAGAAGCTTAATGCACCAAAGGGTTAATAAAGGTGTAGATTTGGGGAACACAACATCAAATGTTAATGTTGCTTAGGATGTGCCTGCACCTTTAGGATATTTGTTGTGTTTATACTTGGAGCAAAGTTATAAATATGTTGCATGCGTGAGGATAGTGTGCTTTTGGCATACTATGGGGTTCATGCAACATGAAAGGGTAGTGTGCCAAATGATAAGATGATTCTTACATTGTTTGCTTTCTTTTCTCTTTGCATGACCCTTTTCTCTCTTTTTGATTTTTGCAAAGTGACAAAGAGAGGATTGGTGGGATTTCTCACAAGGCGAGCCTTCTCAGATTTGTAGATCGGAAGGAGGAGGGATAAGGTAGTTTTCCGGATGGTTATGGGGGAGTTTATTCATTTTAGTTTTTATAATCGTAAACCAAACACAACCAAAAACAAAACCACAAACACCAATGAGGAATAAAATCCACTTACCCGATTTAATAAAGGATGAAGGGCGACTTTGGGGCACAAACTTGAAAAGTGGAACGTAGGCGTGACAGGATAGGTGATAGGCCAGAGAAATACTTTCAAAATTTTCAAATCGTGAAAATGACAGTGTTAACCGCATATTTATAGAAAATTTAGCATTTATTACCTCACCAAATTTTCTTTGGCACACTTTTGAAGTGTCGACATGGATTTGGATGCACCTTGGTGCAAGTTCTTTAACGTTGACATTTAAGTTTCAGCACCTTAGCACACATTTTGTTGTGTCAACATCTCAATTTTCATGCCTTAAGCCCATTTCTTTGGCGAGGTTTGAGTATGTTGACACATAACTTTTAGCGCTTAAAGTGCTGACCTTATAAACGTTGACATGTTATTTGTTGTGCCAAAGGTTTTTCAAAGGGGCGCATATTTCTATGTGTCAAGATGTCAATTCTTGCACCCAATTCAAAAAAAGGGCTGAAAATGGCCAAGTTCTTAAAACTTAATTTTGGAAGGGAATTTTAGCCATTTGCACGTTAAGAGACTTCCTTAGGGGACAAAAATGGAATTTTTGATGGTTTGTAAAATTGCCCTTGTCAATTTTACGGGATAACAAATTAGCTCTTTCTGGGACTATCCTTAAGTGAAACTTAGGGGTAGAGAATCCCGATCTTCATGTGCCTATCCATTGGGTTGTAGAGAGTCAAAACAAAGGGTAACCAAAAGGGAAGAAAGGGAACACACAACAAGCAGAGAAAGTAAACACACGACAAAAGAAAACACATAACAAAAACAAGTTGTACACAAAAGAAGAGAGCAAGCTCTAATTCACGAAGATCTTCAAGTGCTTCCCATTTTGTAGGGAAGTGGGAGCTCGATTCTGTCTAGATATGAGAGATAAAAACTATTCTCTCTATGGAGTGCTTGATTTTGTATGGCCCTCTCCAAAGAGAGTCAAAATTTCCATGCATACCTTTCGGTTCTCTTCGTTTGTCCCATAGAGGACAAGATCTCCTACCTGGAAATCTCTCTACCTAGCTTTCTTGTCGAATAGCCTCTTAACTTGATTATGATGTTGGTGATCTTGTCGACCACCTTTACTCACTTTTCTTCAAGTTTCGTCAGGTACATAATTCTCTTTTCCAGAGAACTCTGAAAAGTTTCATCTTCGATTGCTCGAGCCAAGCACAGAGTAGGAAGTTCTACGAGAGATAGGGATTTGAAATCGACCCATACAATACACGGAAAGGTGACATGCCGAGAGATCTCTTTGGAGTGATACGATCTACCCACAAGGCATCATATAATGACTTATGCCAGGATTGCTAGTTCTCATCAACTAGCTTCCGTATGATAGTTACTAGGTTCTTATTGCTAGTTTCTACCTGACCATTTCCCTAAGGATAGTAATCAGAGGCATGAGCCAAAGTTATTTTGTATCTATAAAAACCGATTACTTCTTGTGAAGAAAATTTGGAAGCATTATCAAGTAATGATATTGTGTGGAATGCCAAATCTCACAATAATATTTTCCTTGATGAAGTTGCAAACAACTTCAGAAGTGGCATGTTTGATAGGTATGGCCTCCACCCATTTCGTGAAGTAATCCATTGCTGTTAGGACATAGCTATGTCCAGCACTCGATTGAGGATTGAGTGCTCGATGAAATCAATTCCCATTGCACGAATGGTTTGTCATAATAGCAGGGCACGAGGGGAAATGCAAACAACTTTGGTTTGCCAACGAACTATTGGCAAAGTTCACATTTCGCTACCCAGGTGGCTGCATCTTGAAATAGCGTTGGCCAATAGTACCTGGCCCGAATGATCTTATGTGTTGTCACCAATGAGGAGAAGTGACCACCACTAGGCTGAATCGTGAAAAATCTTTAACAACCTTATCTACTGACTTATCAACACATTACGAGAAAAACATCGCCAATCTGTGTTTGTACAACCCATCATCCCATATGACATATCGTGCGGCTCTGAGCTTTACTGCTCACTTTTCCTTAGTGGTTAGATGAGTTGGGAACTCTCCATAGGTGAGAAAGAAAGCGATGTCAGAATACCATTCATTGTTGGTCGCGACAAATAGAACCATGGGTAAAGAATCCACTTTCTCTAGTTCACTTTGTTCTTCATCAACATGAGCAACTTGCTCCTTAGGTGCTGTATGCACGGGTCTTTATTTTAGCCATTAGTTGACACAATCCTTACCCCTTACCAACTTGGTTGGTCCGATGTCAGATCATATTCTTGGACCTTCACGATCTAATTCCCTCGTAAGCTTCCTAACTCATGTTGAGTCAGGATAGACTTAACTCGTGTCGAACCAACACTACTGTATGAGAATTTAGTATGTAGTAGCAGAAACTTTTGACTACTTTGACCACAACGAAGGCATGTTTTTCTAGTTGTGACATCTTTAGTTCATGAGGCTTTAGAGGAGAGCTCATGAAAGTAATTGGGGATTCAACATCCTCAGAGTTCTTCTGCATTAAGATAGCCGATACAGATATGCGGACGCATAACTATACATGATGAAATCCTTGGAGAAGTCAGGACATACCAGGATAGGTGCATGAGCGACGGAGGCTTTTATATCCTCGAATGATGTCTTGCCTTCTTCACTCCATCGAGAACATTTGTGACCCTTTCATCATATTGGATATATGATGAGTCTTTTCAGTGAAATCAGGAATAAAGCATCTGAGAAAATTTACCTTTCGAAGAAAGAGTGAACACCGGTTTTCTTGTGGGCAAGGTAAGGCTCTAAATAGCCTTGACTCTTTCAATATCTATCTTTGTCCCTTCTTTGCTGATGACGTGTCCTAGCAATTTACCTTTGGTGACCCCTAAAACTGAATTCTTCGGGTTTAGAGAAATTTCGTGTTTTCGGCATCTAATCAAGACTTGCTCCAAATGATCACGGTGATCACTTCATTTTTAGAGAACATGGTAAAGTCATCTAGGTAAACTACGATGACCTTTCCCATCATACCTTTGACGCAAAGTCCATTGTTTGTTGGAAGGTGGCACCAACATTGGTTAAAGCGAGCGACATCCTGCTTTATAGGTGAAGGTGCCCCAAGGAGTGGTGAATGCTGTTTTGAATTTGTAACATCCTCATTTTTATACATTAGAACAAGTAAATTTTTTTTTGATAAATGCTTCTGGTTGTAAATACATAATTTAGAACTCACAAATCAAAACAACCATTCTCATAATAGATAACCATATGCAGAATTTTGTAATGACTCGAGTACTCGATCTATTCATTCCATGACTCGGTAATCTACCGATCTATTCATGAGTATTAAGAGTTGGCATTTTTATTTAACACTTCACTCTTGCGGTTCTCCTCCCTAATACGGGATTCGAGAATGCTCTGTCGAGAACCTATACGAATAATTGTTACCATTATTCATTGGCATCTCATCCCTTAGACTAGGTGACTTAGGACAATGCAATCAACGACTTGCGATACTTTGGCCAAAGATTTGAAACATCTTGCTTATGTCTCGTATTCCTTGACGGCATACAAATCGAACTGGAATACATCCTTCACCCCATTCTATGTTATGTAGAATGTCTTATATTGACCTGTCGAGACTCTCTGTCCCAAGTTATTCACTCGGGAGCGGATTAGTAAGATGACAACGTTATAGGGATGCTCCGAGGGACTAGAGATACGTTGACATCGGGTCAACCCTAGTTAATCCGGTGTGTCAAGATACCCACGAGTCTCCTAGGGCAGCCTTATAACGTGACCACATTCCTAATCAGTCCCAGAGTAACTTGTTCGAGTTTAAAGTGTAAATCTTAGCGATCAATGCAAAGGGTGTCGTCATAAGTCACCTGCATTGTTGTATCTTTGAGAAGATCCTAATCTTCTCGAAGGTACAACCCTACCGATTGACTTGTAAATCAACCTTTAAATCTGCCTTGATAAGATCTACTAAATTTTAAGGTGTTACATACGTTGAGTTAAAATTATACTATAAGACGCTCCCTTAAGGGTAGTCTTTCCCAATCCCTGGGTTCCTCACCTTAGAATTACCTTTCTTAGTAAAACCCATTACACAAGAGAAGTTATTAAGACTAGAGGTCCCATCAAGGAGTTCATAGAATATACATAATTCTAAATCAACGAAGCTGGACACTAACCCTCAATCTTCACATGAGATTGCTAACCAAACCCCTTTTTTTTTGGTTTATATCAGTTCTCATAACTGAATTTATATCTTACTTGTTAGTATCGAGATATAGTGATTAAGAATCCAATTAAACGTTGTATTGACTTAGATCAAGACTTAGGAAGTAATGATTTAATCAGCTCGTTTAGCTCCTGCTCAGATTTATTTTAACCTTAGCTTCCCGAAAGACAATGATCTAAGTTCCAATTTAGCTATAAATAGATCATAATAGAACTACTAAACAATCATAAGTATTCAGTCACATATCCTTGCAAGCTTGCTTAGATATTCACAAAAGTCTCCAAGTTATACAATAATAACAATGCTCTCAAGATCATTCGAACCGAAGAAGATCAAACCATCAAGATACGAATACAAACACATAAGTAACAAATATCTCTTTTCATTCCTTTCAAGCTAATCAAATACATTTTATGCATTCAGCATATTCGATACAATACTCAACAGCAAAAGAACATCTTTCTTCAAGTAGTACATTCAGAGAATCAAGTTGGATTTCATCATAAAACCAAATTAAACAATCTGAACATCATATCAGATTTGCGTGCCTTTACCACTTACGGCAATCATCTGCAAAATTTTCAACATGGGTCGATTTGGTGGTGAGCATGATAACACTAAATCTTAAAACAATTGCAATCCACCAATTGTTTTCATTAAACAACCTGTTTAAATGAAATTAATTCACCAAACATGTAAACATATTTCAGACTATGCTCTTTTGTAATTCAAACATGACTATAATGCGTAACTCGTATTATAGTTACTAAATAGTCCTAGATACTTTTCATATATTTCTTCATAAATGTTAGTGACCAAGAAGAACAAATGCATCTAAAACAACTATCCATCTGAATCCCAAGGACAACAAACATCGACAGGCCATTATATTCAACAAAATGAATATCCTAACAATTCATGAATCCATCAGTATGTTTTACAAATCCAACAATTAAATATAAATTTATCAACATATACTTTACAAAGAAGAAAGAAAGCGAGACATTGATTTCCCTTCCAATCATGCTCATGACTGTACCGTCTCCTCAAAAGTAAAGCATTCACATTATACGCATGTAACTAAGTCGAGACGAGACCCTGAAGAAGAACACAACTTCATCAAAATTTTAATATAAAAATTTCTGTAGCTTACTAAGCAATACAGTAGCTCTCGTGAAAAAGCAACAGTAAGTAATCCAAACTTAACAGATTCAACAATTCCTTTTCCTAACATTCAACAATATGAATATACCCATCGCCATTGTTTGATAGAGCACGAACTTCATTCAACTAGGAAAATCCCAATAAATTTTTCCTCAAGGTTTCATTTGAAGTCGAGTTCTTCTACAACATATAACGAGGGGTATCAACAAAATCGAGTTGATAAAGAAACCCCAACCTTTAATTCATCCGAATCGAACATGAACATAACACAACGATGATAAGAAAGAGTGAAACGATATGCATGCTCAACAATTTGAAATCGAGAATCGAGGCCAACTCACTGACATATCATGGACTCAACGATGCCAAATCCAACCAATACTTATATTAAAGGTTTAAATTGAAGTTGAATTCATATGACAACAATCAAGAATCCTAAATGTATTCACGGTAAAAACTTCTCTGAATTCTGACATAAATTACCTTTCGGTGACTCCATCAAAGTCGATATAATTTAGTATTCATAATAAAACAACAACATTCATAATCCAAGCTTGATAGAATTTTAAAATACTAGATACATTTTAAGGACTCTCCGAGTCAATATCGTAGTAATCACAAACGGGCTTACACACAGTAGCAAACACCGATTACATATCAAGGACTCAAGTGAGTCCATAACAATGATTTTCACAAGCGAGATTATTGAGGAAGAGAATACATAATATACGCTTCGGGATTAAAAGGAGTCTTACCCATGTAGTATTCTTCAAATAAACTCTCTGAAAGTAGAAAGATACAAGATACATATTAAATTCAAGAATTCCAACCAAAACAATAACATACCGTATTCAGTTGAACTCCTGAAGTAGAAACGTATGGCATTCATGACTAACTTCTATGAAGCTGAAATACAAGATATATATATATTAAGGATTCAATAGCCAATAATAATAAGTATTCACAACAAGGCTTACTGACGAAACACTTGGTTTCATAACAAGGACTCAATGAGTTCATAACAACAATATTCGCTCTAAGCTTATACGGAAGAGGAAAACATAATATACGCTTCAAGAATTCAAAAAGTCGAACCCACGTAATATTCTCAATCTAAACTCCTCTGAAGTCAAAAATACTATCAACTCAAGGATTCCAATGGAATTCAATAACATATGTATTCACGGTTGTACTTCTTGAAGCCAAGACATAATTTCATTTCAAGAATTCCAAGACATCAATAACATATATTACTCACGACATAACTTATACAGAAGTTGAAATATCATGTACATTCAAGAATTCCAACAGTGCCCTTTTTAACAAGTGAAATAGCAAGGTATCGACGGAAGTCTGAATCAAACAAGAAAATAATTCATGGACTCCCACAAAGTGAACCACACGTATATTAGCCTTGCAAGCATTTCTACGAAATCTAACTGAAATGCAAAACACAGCAAGATAATTCAACAGTATGAAACAAAATGCACACCCATCAAGGGTTCATTTGAAAAATCGAGCCAGTAAGAAGATACAACAACTAATTCTTACAAAGCTACCTTAAAAACCAACTGAACCCAAAAATCATCTGAACAGAGTTGTTCTAATGAAATCATTTGAAAGAAAGCAAGATTTTTAAAAGTTAGGGCCTAACATGCCTGGTAATGTTGCTTAAAAATCTGAAGAAGACCTCTGAAAGAGCTCGAGCCTTCTCCTCTTTTTCCACGTTAGATTCAACAACAATAATTTGTTATTTCCATGCCTTATAAACTTTCCTCGACAGAGAAAAGAGCTAGTTATTCTCATAGTTGCCATGCAACACCAAGTAGACTGGTGCGAAGAACCAGTGATCAAACAGAGGGAAACCCGGAGCGCATGAAAAACCAAATAAACAACCAGTTTTCCATTTTACATGTCTTCCCAAGAAATCCGAGCTTGAAGACCGAGTTCATTAATTGCATTAACTCCAAAATTCCCGCTCAATCTCCATTGCCACCGACCGCCATAGTTGGCGATGATGGAAAATGCAAATCAAAGACCATTTCTAAATTTGGCGACTCTGCCACATCGGCCTCGATGGCCGTTTGAAACTTCCACCAAATCCCTCATCCTTCATACTTATCCATCCCATTTAATGCCATAGAAACTACCGCCCATGGCTCGCACCCCTTCATAGGTCCCTTTCCTCCATGTTCATTAGTTAGGTTAGAAACATAGGTTAGAATTTAAGGTGATACTTAGTCTAACCTCCTTAGCGCTAGGTCACTAACCTTAGAACATTTAGTTTATAGTTTAGGCCTAGGTTAGATTAGCACTAATCTAACCCATAGGTTATTAACCTTAATAAATCCAGTTTAGGTCTAACATTTAGAATGTTCAGAATAAGAACCAACAGATATACATTCCCGTAATGGATTCAATCCAGCACTGATAATAAGCTAGTAGTATAAATGTATCTGAATTTATTACCTGGCCCACGATCAAGACCTTCCTGATATTACGATATCGGGAACCAATTCATTTAACACGATCAGCCTGAGTTAGACTCCGGAATAGCTTATTCCAGCACGCATTCGGACGCTTACTGACCTACGTAAGGTCTATAATTTTTGTTCATCCCAAATAAACTTAAAGCATCTCTTGGATCAATGCCACTGATCCAAGGCTGAGTCTTATAGATGGATAAATCCACAATTCATTCTGAGATCAGATTAAACTCAGGTGCAAAATGAAAGAAATAAAAGAGTCCAATCATATTCCGACTCAGTCAAAGATCTTCAATTGTAAAGAAGATACAGTCCATATCAAGCATGACTTCACAATCAAAGGAACACATCCTTTTACAAAAGAAATCATATATCAACACTTGAATGCTCAGGAGGAAGTAACAATAGTTCAGAGTGTTACAATTGGTCTTCAAGCGTGACCTCAATTTGATTGTAACCTAAAAAATCATCAAGCATGGACAACAAGGTGAACGAGTTCAGTTGCTGCGAGAACTTGATCCATTATGGGCGGTGGATAGTTATCCTTTAAGGGCGCTTTGGTACAGTTGTGAAAGTATACCCATATGTGTATATCGCATTACGCTTTTAAAATGCAGGCACAATATTACCAGTCTTGTGTGATGAATTGGAAAAATGATTCTTGCATCCAGTATCTTGAATTTCAGCCTAGATGGTACTTGATATTTTGGGGTTGTAGTGTCTTTTCTTTTGACAAAAAGGCTTAATGCGTTGTCCTTTAAGCGGGATGTCATGCTAAATGTCCTTAGGCTTGAATGACTTTAGATCGACATAAGACCATGCCAATACATCCATATATCTTTTCAACAATTTGACAAATTTCTACTTTTCCTTGGGTGCATAACACTTCCCGATGTTCAATAATGAATGAGGATGTTACGTAGTACCCAAATTGATTCGGTTTACGGAAAGAGCGGGGTTATTTGCATTGCTTTTTCTTAACAAAGCGGTCATGCTTATCAAATAACCGTTCAGGAAACCAAACCTTCCGAATCTTATTTCCCCTGAGCTAACATATGCCACGACCTTTAATGATTCTTGCACTTAGCAGTGAGAGACTCACGACACGTGAGAAATCGATCCATAGAAATGGAGCTCTTTGAAATTATCACCTTTCTCCGAAGAAAAGTGATAAGGCTGATTGTCATCATTGAATACCTACCAGTCTTTGTGAATTATACGGAACACTCGAGGTGGAAAACTACCTCAATGGTATATGTGTCCATCTTTAACCACAGGTGAGGAGCATGAGAGAGGCGAGACAGGACTTTAAAAGAATCAGCCATGTCATTTTGAGCTCATGAACAAAATTTTGATTGAGAAAGTGTCAAACTCCTCGATGTTGTCCCACCTTTGCATTGTGGTAGTGTCACGAGCATGTTGTTCTTTACTTAGTATACCCCTTTCACACGATTGATAATTATCTCAAGCATCACCTTGTACTTTTAAATTCTTGACTCCCCTTTCCTTTGTAGCTTGCATACCAAGTAACAAAGATTCATACTCAACAGTGTTGTTTGTATTGAAAAACTACAATTTGAAAGAAAGAGGAAAATCTTCTCTTCAAGAGATATCGAGAATGACCTAAGTACATTAGTACCCACTTGTTGCTGCCACAATTTGCCATCAAGTGCAGTGTCCATATCTTGTTAGGTCTCGTCTTGGAATAGAACTTCCATCTTATCGGAGTCGGTGGACAAGAAGTAATTTCCCATCATTGATGATTCAAAGAGAATAACTGGGCCTTGGGGTCGTCAGAGTTAGTGACCAAGTATTTCTTTTGTGATTCAGGCTCCAACATCTGCATCACCCCTTTGATAGGGATTCTGGCTTTGGACCAGTCCATATGGATTTCTCCACCAACTTCTCTGTAAAAACTCCTCCTAGTAATACAAGTATCTGTTGGAATATCGGCTCGAGGATAGTCATTTTACTCTCTTCTCGGGGAATGCTGCCAAAATGCGAAATGTGCATCTTTGATCGATCTATTAATGGTACTGCTTGGTTTCCATGGAGTAAAATTTGCTTTGAAAGGTTTAGTGAGTGAGGCCCAAAGCATGGGTGACCTTCATGCTAGCATGACATTGTTAGATCCTCGAATCAATTATGCGATTGCTTAATTTGTGGCCATTAATCGGGAGAGATAGGTAAAAAGGTTTAATTTTTCACGGCGTAGAAGTCGAGGCAACGCGTTTACGTGAGGCGTAGGAGTGTGGAAAGATTTTTATAGAAACAGGTGAGAGATGGTAGCTTGACTTTGAATATACTTGGTTAATCTAACAAGTACTGCTCGGGGTTAGGCGAAGGTATTTGACCTCGAGACATTTGGATCTTGGTCCTTTTGGCATGATTGACTATATTGAATGTGACCAAGGGTTACGCTAACGAAGGAATGAGTCCTTCATTTCACGATGGTAGAGGAGTGATATTGGTCTTTATGAAAATGGAGGGAGGTTGATTCGGAGGAGAAGCAAGAGGAAAATATTTCTTTCTGAAAGGTTTGATAGGAGGTTCATCAGCGGGAAGGAATTACCTCTTTTAGCGATTGTTGGAGGGTATTTAATACAACCTTTTCCTTTTGTATTTTAAAGAATGCAACTTCTACTTCTTTTCCTTGTGAGTGGTTGAAAACAACATATGTATGTTCCCTGTATGCATACCTTTGGGTACCTTCCTCTTCATCGATTCCTCATCCTAAAATTCCATATATACGATTGTATAGTCGCCGGTCGATTCATTTGACATCTTGATCATCTTCGCCTTGCAATGAAGGTTTTCATAAATTTGCTCATCTTCTTCAATCACGACCAAGGCATTAACTAGAGGGGCCTCAAGTGCTAACCTTGGAGTAGCTCAGTAGGTAAATGCGACCTTTGGGAGGAGGTTGGGAGTGAAGTTCCTCCATGGGATATCGATGACAGAGTGGTAGACGAAGCTTGAGCTAATTGCTTCTTTAATCACTGAGTAAGTCATTTTCCATCTTACGGAATCTTTGGATCGATGAGGTGGCTTGAGAAGGAGTGAAGCCTTTGATTTTGTGACTCTCGTCTTAACTCACAGAGATAAGTAGGTTATCCTCTATCCGAATGGCGCAGCTTGAGCGAGGACCAAGGTAGTAATTTGTTCTTGTAAAAGTAAAAACTTACTCTTGAACTTATTGCATTCACAAAGAAACACTTTTGGTTCTCTGGTGTTGGCAACATAGGGCGACACATGGTTGATCGATGAATTAAAATGGGTGAAAAAATTTCACATGGTTTCATTGGCCTCCTTCTTCAAGTGAGTGATCTTTGGTTGTAATGTAAATGCATCTTAGAGGCTTATACCTATCTTGAATGCATTTAGTAATGTGGCCCAATGGTGATGGATCCACTAGTAAATGTTGGAACCACTATGATGCGAGGCCCTTGCAAGGCCTTGAGAAAAGGCATACGAGATACATCCTCATGAATCACGTCGAGAATAATGCATGACATAATAAATGCAGCAATATGCACATTCATGCTTTGATTTCCACTCCCATCAAATTTGAGAAATTATTGTGATTTCTAATGAGGGAGGGCATGGCTGGATGTGGCAACACTAGAGGGCCCTTGGCATTTCCCATGGTACTACCATTTGAAAATATAGAAAGAGAACATGAGCGAGGGAGTGTAGTCCCGTTTAGCAAAAGAGCACTACAAATAGATGTCGAGGCACCCTGTGAAATCTAGCTCCTTCATGGAGGCGAGACACTTCTTGCTGATCGATATGTGGAACTTAGTGATGCGAATCATCTTTGGAGTAATACTAAAAATTGTGCCTTTGAAGTATATCGAAGATTGGATCAACTTCTCCATGAGCTCTTCTACCATGAGTAAATGTTTCATCCACCGAGTGTATCCGTTCGAATCTGCTGCAATAATCAAAGCAGATCTACAAGCAATCTTTTGTTTGTACTTGCTGATTTTCTGATTTTTTTGGAAAAAATAAAGCAGCATGTAATTTTCAATATTTTAATTTTATCCTCTTTTAACAACCGATTGCGGTTTTCTTGAAAAAAGATTAGCATGGTTAAAAGGTGGGTTATTTAGGAAAGCTGATTTTCAGATCTTTGAAGCTGAATTTTGCAAGGTTTTAAAAATATCAAAAATGTCGATTCTCGAGATCTATAGAAATATAAAAGTTTTTGTAAAAACTCGGTGAACTAAAAGCTCATATCTGGTCTAGATATATGGATTTACCTAAGAAATATTCGATTTTGATCATACGCAAAATTTTTAATTTTTAACAAAAAGTTAAAATTTGCAAACCGGTAGTGATTTTTACAGCTTTTAAATTATTTCCTTAGTTTTGGTTCCCAGAGAGTCGCCAAAAATGTTGGTTTGAAAATCTATCGGTTAGGTAGATCATGGAAAAACATGCCAAGCGATTAATGCGGAGGCATAGCCCTCATTGAGATAGTAAAGCGAAATTGGTTTATTGCTATTCTATCAAGCAAGAATCGTGTAAATATACACTATTCTAACTTTAGGGGTTTGGGATCTCATCCCGGTAGAGGTAGTTCAGATGTGATGAAGTATAAGAGGGAAGGATCGGAGGAACGTAGATCGAAGGAGAAAAGAAATGAATTCCAAATATAGAAAGGTCGGAGGGTTTATGCTTTAGGTGGTAGTAAATAGAGCCAAACTTACTTGCATAAACAAACAAAGCAATCTTGATGAACATATGACAATAAAAGAATGAATCCAACATAATAGAAACACAAATCTTACTTAAGAAAGATCGATGCAAATAACACATATATTGAGCACAAAGTCTTAACATATATATTAAAATCTCTTATGTTACAAGAAGGCAAAAATCTTTCTCTCTTCACCTCTTTTCATACAAAAAAATGTCCACACGTGAATACAACAAGTATTCTCATATTTATAGAAGGAGAAGGAGAAAGAAGATAAAAAAAGAAACCAACCACTATTTACAAAATATCTAAAAATTCAAAAGTTGACTTTGGGCAAGTTGGTGGATGGCAACATCCCATGGTGCAACATGGATGATGTCATCGTAAATGCCAACATACTTTTTAAATATTTTTACAAAAAGATTGAAGCGTACACAAGAAGAGAAACTATTCGTCATCATCTCTTTGCTTGAAAGGAGTGTCTTGCTTCCGATCGAGAGGCGATGTGACACTGAGCTCGGTACTCCATAAACTTGTTGATCATTGTCTAAAGTTGATTATGATCAGGACCCTTGAAGTGGTCTCGATGACTTCGCAAGTTTCTTTTTCAGTCTTGAGCTTGTCAGGTAGCCCGGTGTACATGTCGCATGCCTCGATCAAGTATCCAATGAAATCATGGCAATCCAAAGAAGGTTATTGATAGACTCTCGGTCAAAAGTGACTTCTGGCGCTAAACCTTGGGTTGCGATATCCTTGAAGAGCTGGATTGTATCATCTGCTTCCCTCAAGGTGAACGTTTCACTCAACATCTTTGGAGCCATCTTGGTGACCATCTACTCCATTTGATGTTTCACATCCAGGGCTTCCTACTTGATTTTATCCATCCTTTCCGGGGATAAATTCCATTTGATCAACTGGTAGTCGGTCAAAGGCAATGAGAGCTTTATGGTGTGCCCACGGGTGATCAATGACATCGACCTTTAATAGGTCGTAAATTTGAGCAAATGGTCGACCATTGCCTAAAAAAATTTCATGTTGCGATCGGCATTGTCTAACTCCTCGAGAGAGGTATCTTGCCTCGCACTGCAACTCCTTGTTTTCCTGATCTATACTCTGGTAGAGTCTTGTGAATTTCATGATTATTTCCTCACTATCTCTGAGGACTCACTCTATCAGGAGGACATTGCTGTGCCTTGTTTTCACCGATCTTGGTGTATTCATTTATCTTGTCCTGACTAAGAACTTCAGGAGGCTTGGCGGCAGTCATAGGAGGTGCATTGCCCATTCTCTGCAAAGCTTGGAGAAGATGTTTGTTTTGTTCCTTTAGTATCCTCTTCTCCTCCTTTGCTTCTTGAAGTTTCTTGCAGAGGGCATCTACTACAGATAAAGCCTCTCCTTACAGGCTCTCAGATGAGGTTCCCATCATGACTTGGGTCATTGTAAAATCTGTAGGAGACAGATCTTTCTTCTCTTTGGTGGGATCAGGATATGCAATCTCCATGACCCTTTCTCTTGAGATGCACTCTTAGAGAAGCGAGTTATAGCCTTTTGCTTCTTGGTCCCTTATTTGGAATGACAGAGAAGTCCATGGGTGCTATGGGAACATTTCTTTTGAGTTGACCTAGATGGTCCGAGATCCAACTTGGACTTAGGGAGAGGGAGCGGAGGGAATAAAGAAGAAAGCAGGAGTGAAAGGGGAAGCAAGTGAAGAGGCCGCAGGAAGAACATTGAGACACTTGGTGGTGGAATCAACAAGTAGTCTAACGCACTACCGCTTATAGGGCTGGAGTTACTACGAGGGAAGAAAATGTCATGGAGGTGGAAGGTATCTATAATGGGATGGAGGGAACACTAGGTGACAGATCTGCGAGAGAGGAGAAGATGGAAGAGGTGGGAGATGGAAGGGAGGAAGGGAGAGAAGAAGAAACATCCATTGGGATAGATGTCTCAACAACAGGGGGAGGAGGAGTGGAAGAGGGAATGGTGGGTACCTCAGTGGTTGTAGCTGTGACCACATCCTGAGTGGATGTGTCCATTGAGACTTCAGTGGTCTCTTCTTCTTTGCACGAGAGACCAGGTCGACCACTTGCTTCTCAGAAGTAGTAGGAGGGATTTGAGGAGCTTCTTCTTTGCTTGATTCCCCCTCCTTATCTTTCCCTTTTCCTTTCGGCACTTGGGCGGCCTTGGAGGTGCTCTTCCTAAAGGAGAAGTAGTGAAATATACCCCGAGGTAGATGAGACCATTCTATTTGCACCAATATTCGGTGCTGCTATGTGTGCTTGACCCTTTCCTGAATGGTCTTTGGTGCCTTGGCTCTGTCACAATTTGTGAATGACTAACTATCCCCATCCGTGTCTAGGTAAACTTGATCAATTTATTGATCAGGTTCTTGGAATCCTTTTGGAATGATGGCCACACCATAATGTTTGATTTCTTCTAGGGCCATCTGGAGTGATCCTTTTGCCTAAGATCTATTTCGTGTGTTAGGTCAATGTAGATGTCCTCAATCTTAGGGACATGAATAGGATCAATTTTTGCCTTTGGGAGGTGTTTCACTCGAGAATGTTTCGTTCCTTTTAGAAGCAGATAAGGTTAGGGGCTAGGAGGAATACCTGTAGAATTTCGAGATGGTGTGCGCGTCATCGTAGAGAAAGATCGGGGCTGATTGTGAAGAACTCCTTTTTGTCTTGGAAGGACTACTGCAAATAAGAACACACGACCACAAGATTTTGATTAGACAATAAATGAGGAAAGCGCTTGGAGCCGGGAAATATAAAACTTCCTTTGAAGGTGGTGGTTTCCCTGCTAATATGAATTAACACAAAAGACTGTAAAATATCAATTAAGTTGCTTCGTTGAACTGGATAGGGGAAAGGCTGGTTTTCTGGTTTTGATCAGAGGAACCGATGCCGATTACTGATAACCGATGTCGGTTACTGATAACCGATACCGGTGGGTTCTAGGATCTGTAGGTTGGTCGCTTTATGGGGTAGTTGTGTTGTTTGTAAGCTGTATATAGGTGGTATTAGGAAATAGGGTGATGAGAGGTAGATGAATGACATTTAGATGTAATGACACATTGGGTAGTGGATCAAGGATGGATTTGTGGAATTTGTAATCCAAAAGGCATAAGAAATGTTATAATGAGAGGACATGCAAGATGTGACTTCTTTGGTTTTGTGAAGATGCAAGTTGATCTCCTTTGTTGTAACACTTACAGTATTTCCACTCATCTCTGCTCGGTCAAGTGAAGATCTGGACTCTGTTCCTCGCTCCCGATGATCTCTGTTGATTCAAAAATCCTTTCCTTTGATCCAAAAATGATTTTTTTTTTTTTTTGTTTTTGGTTTGGGAGGCCATTTACGAGAACCGATGGCGGTTACGTAACGGGACGGCGGCGGTCGAGTAGAACCGGCAGAGCATCGGTAAGGAAAAAGTAGGCTATTTTTAGTAAAATAGCCCACCTTCCTGCTTTTCCGAGAGATTAGTTGCGGGCTTGGTCAAGTGACTAGAAGGTCGGTTTGGAGTGCGAGAAAGGGTTCATTAGTCATGGGTGCGCAGGTGTGGACCAAGTTATAGGTCTTAATTAGGTTAGTTTAGGGTTAGGACTAGGTCATGATGAGGTGGCGAAATGAGGTGGCGGGTAAGGTGATGTGGATTTATCAATTACAAGGTAATTAATAAATAATTGTGTAAGGTTTAGGTGATGAGGTTAGGTTGCGAAATGAGATGCGGGTCACTGAGGGTCGTAAGACACAAATTTGGTGTCTACAGAGGCAACCTTGGCGATCAAAAGTAGGCCTAGCCAGAAGTCATGGTTTAGGTTCAACAATTCAAGTTGGGCATACATTTCCCATGCTTTGGCAGTGTGTGGTGCAAGTGTATCGGCCTGTAAGGGGAATGGAGTACCTCCCTTCTTTCTCTTCATGCATCTCTAGTGATATGTGATTAGTTGCCTTGACAACTCTAAGAGAATCGCTTGGGTCTTGCGTACCTTGGTAGCTTGGTTGGTTCACCCTCAAAATTCGGTGCCCTTAGATAGGTGAATGTGGGAAAATGAGTGAATAATGCCCCCTACTTCTTCGTGATAGTGACCACACTTGGGGCTAGTTTGACCATGTATCATATTCGGCCTCAGCAAGCGAGATCACCTCATAGAAGAAGGCGTCATTGATGTTTGAGAAGCGAGGGATGTTGTCCTCGAGCCTTAGCCACAGGTAGTATTCATATATTTTTACCTAAGGCCATACTCCATTTTCGTGCTGAGCCTGCAAAATCCCTTGTTGATCTTTCATGATGTACACAACATAGGAATTTATATAGAACTTCTAGTTGTCATGACTTGTTGAAGAATTTCTTTGGGAGATGGTGTCATTTGATGATTTCCCTAGCCAAAATGCAGCTCGGGCACATTCTTACTCATGGTCTCTAAGTACCTCAGCATCCATTTATGGAAATGATGGGCATCAAGAAGCCCATACACTCTACTCAGGAAGGTGATTGTATCACTTAGTTCCTCATTAAAGTCACTACGGTGGATGGTCTGAGGCCATCGGCTCACCAGATTTTTGTTCTTAAGATATAACTCATTCATCATTTGCATACACTTATCCTCATTGTCATCCCATGCCTTCTTGCAGTCTTCAAGGCTGATGGTGACATACTGCCTATGATGAGGGATGCCCAGAGTTATTTCAAAGTGACGAGCAGTTAGGTCAATGATCATCTTTCCATCTTTATCCTCGACACATCTTGTGTCCTTGTTTTAACATCGAGGCACCAACATGATGAACTCGTTATTAATAGCATTTCTTGGTAGCCCACATGCAAAGTGCAATTTGCTACCTACCAATTTGTTCATCTAAGGACCACTAGTGGCCTGGTTGGTTCTTGCCTAGAAGACCTCCATATTAATGTGCTCGAGCTCAGAGTCTCTGATGTCGAGATCACTCTCTATGTATGAGTCGGGCATTCGACTTTCTGGTATTTATACTTCATCTCTTGTTACGTAAACTTAGCTTTACCTTTAGAATTAGTGGGCTTCTTGCTCAGTGAAGACATATGTGGAATCGAGGATAGTTGTTGTTGTTCTATAAGGAGAAAGCAAAGAGGTCAACACGGAAGAGCCATGTCATTTGTCATGTTATCCATAGTGAAATCTTGCATAAAGGATAATGAGCAATCATGAGGCTTAGGGCGCAAGGTGCAAGTTCATAGCATGCTGAGAGGTTTAAAAGGTTGGGCACACTTTTGGGGATGCCAACATGCAAAAAGGTGCACCTATGTTTGCAGGGAAAAGCTGCGCGAAAAGGATTATAGAGGGTGCACTTTTGAAGAGTGTTGCAAAAAAAGGTTTTAGCGCCAGGAGGAGAAAGGCGTGGGGCATGGGTTTGTAACACAACATGCGGTGTTGGTGTTAAGGTTCATGCACCATGACACCTTATTAAATTTGCGTTAAATGGGCACTTTGCAAAGATGGTGTTGCGTGGCTTTTAAGTGCACCCAGGCGCGATTTTGAAGATGTTGCAAAATAAGCTTAATGCGCCGAAGGGTTTATAAAGGGCACAAATTTGGGAACACAACATCAAATGTTGATGTTGGTTGGGATGCACCACGCCTTTAGGAGATTTTTAAGTGTTTATACTTGGTGCGAGGTTATAAATATGTTGAATGCGAGGAGGACTGTGCACTTTGGCGCGACTATGGATTTGCTGACATGAAAGGCGGTATGCCAAAGGAAAGATGATTCTTGCATATTTTGATTTTTTTCTCTTTGCATGACCCTTTTCTCTCTTTTTGATTTTGCAAAGTGACAAAGAGAGGATTGGTGGGATTTCTTGCAAGGCAGAGCCTTCTCAGTTTACAAATACGGAAGGAGGGAGAAGGTAGTTTTCTAGATGGTTATGGGGGGGAGTTTATTCATTTTAGTTTTAACCTTTTATAACAATCCTAAAACCAAACACAACCAAAAACAAAACCATAAACAACAACGAGGAATAAAATCCACTTACCCGGTTTAATAAAGGATGAAGGATGACTTTGGGGGCCACAAAATTGAAAAGTGGAATGCGGGCGTGACAGGGATAGCTGATAGGCACAGAGAAAGACTTTTCACAATTTTCAAATCGTGAAAATGACAGGTGTTAACTGCATATTTATAGAAAATTTAGCATTTATTACCTCACCAACTTTTCTTTGGCGCACTTTTTGAAGTGTCGACATGGATTTGGATGCACCTTGGCGCAAGTTCTTTAACATCGACATTTAAGTTTCAGCGCCTTAAGTGCACATTTTGATGTGTCGACATCTCAATTTTCACGCCTTAAGCACATTTCTTTGGCACAGGTTTGAGTATGTTGACACATAAATTTTAGTGCCTTAGGGGCACAACCTTATAGATGTTGACATGTTATTTTCTGCACCAAAGGTTTTTCAAAGGGGCGCATATTTCTCTGTGTTGACATGTCAATTCTTGCGCTTGATTCAAAAAGGGCTGAAAATGGTCAAGTTCTTAAAACTTGATTTTGGAAGGGAATTTTAGCCATTTTACATGCTAAGATACTTCCTCGGGGACCTTAACTTGGAATTTTGGTATGGTTATATGCAAAATTTCCCTTGTCAATTTTATAGGATAACAAGTATTTACATCTTTTTTGTGTCTTTATTGCTTTTCAGCCACTCACTACTTCTCTCGATAACTATCCCCTATACCTCTTCCAAAACCCCTACTGACCCTATCCTAGCAATCCAACATCCCATTCCAACCTACCCAATCCTTTGTGCATCGTAAAGAAGATCTAAAATCCATTACGCAACATCTTCCATTTTCCCATAGTCATGGCATTGGTCTTCCCAAACTACCGTCAGTCGAGCCTATACGAGCGTTGGTCTACCTACGATTGGTCTTTATTCTTTGTTCATCAACTTAACCAATAACTCTTCCCCCTTTGACCGAGAACCCCACTAGATCGCCCTTGCGACGGCTGCATCCCTACCCACACCTCGTAGACACCTCACTCAGCTCCCCATCAACTTGGAAAACAAACCCATACCCTTGTTTCTTGACCCCTATCACTTCTTGACGTGACCAACATCGGTCAAAATTAGCGACATCGGTCGGACATGACCAACATCGGTCTCTGTGTCTTTCAACATAGTACAGACTAGCAACCTACCTACTTATTCCCAAGTTACCTAAATCAGTTTGTGACCTTCATTAGAACTTTATCGGACTGCAAAACCCGAGAACCATTTACCCAAACTCTGGATCTGATCCTAACCTATCTGTTAGATTATATGTTAGTTATTGTGTTTATATGAGATGCCTAAATCATATTGACTATAGTAGGACAATATTTACCTTATTTATCACATTAATTTGTTTACAATAGTGGATTGACAACCTTCTAGGGAGTATCATACTTCTTGGATCTAGCATACGCTAGGCAGTCCATTGCATATGTTGTTTAACTTCCATTTGGTGGTCTTGTTGTTTATTTTAGGTAGTTCCTCCTAGCCAAAAGGAATCTCTCACGATTAGTGTGGATTGAGAAGTCAACTCGCATGCAACAACCTTCAACCAGCTTCAACAGGTATTCCCCCTAGCCTTTTACCCTTATCTATTTCGTCACATTCCAAGAAACGTTCTAAGAATCAGGTGAAACATTTTGGTATGCCCAGGACCCATTCGGGGTTCCTTACATTTCTTCATTCCTAGGTAAAAGTTGCATGTTTGTTTCCTTTCCAAAAGGTTCTCACATTAAATTTCTCCCCTGGAATCTTCTCTTCTTTCTATTGTCTCAAAGAAATCATGTTTTGGTGCTATAAAAAGAACTCTTCTTCTCTTTCATTTGTACTACATTAGTGAAAGATCATATTCTCTCATGTTCATATTTTATGACATCAAATTTAATATTTTGATTTGGGCTTAAAATTAATGGCATTTCATTCTTGTATGCTGCATTAGTGCACATTAAATGAGGGCAATCTATATGCTGGAAGTCATGCCAGTTGATGGTTGACAAAAGAATCATAGAAAGCACATTCTCTCTCTCTCTCTCTCTTTGAGTCTTACCAAACTACACAAATTCAAATTAACACATCTTTCTTAAACAACACCCTACAGGAAACATCTGTCGGTGATCACATGATTTGATTCACGGGTACTCCTCAACTAGTTGCCTTTGTCGAGTCATTATCTTAGAGGACAGACCTCGCCCCTACCATAACATACCTAAAACCTCTCCTTTTAGATATCCTTCTTCATAGGATGCCTTTCAACCAAAAAATTATGTTCTAAATACACATAGTTAGTCCTTAATAGTGTAAGCTGAACAAACATAATAGAAAGAACACTTTTAGGATCGTATTTTTCTTAGTGTTTCTACTTGGCTTGTGTTTTGAGGTGAGAGGACACATTCTTCATATTTTTATTTCTCCTTGCATGCTCCTCATCATAGTTGGTGTATTCCAACTTCGTCTGAGTGTGTTTAGACCCCATTTTTATCATTCTCAGAGTTTTGGGTTTGATTCCACACTTGATTTTAAATCACAACCACATTTTTCTTCATCTCTGTTTCAATTTCATAGTAACTAGTGTCGGTCCCAATGACCGTCATTGGTTACCCTACGGCCGTCACCGATTTTATCCAACTGGCATTGGTTTATTGTTTTTTTGGTTAACCTGCCCAAAAGGACACCTACTTCATCTTCTTTGCTGTTCGAGAGTCTCTGTAACTCTCAGTATCTTCTCTGTTATGATAAAATCCATCCTACAACTTATCTACCTAGTAGACTATCGAGTCTTTTGCCTTGTTGGTAAAGCCGATCTTTTTCACAAACTAGTGACCGCGGTTACCTCTAACCGACATCGGTTTACCTTAACTGGCATTGATTAGCCTGTGTAGTTTTCTAGCTGACATTTTAACCCAATCCACCTACCATTGCCTATTTTTTCTATTTTTGTGTCATTTATAGAAAGCAGTCCTACCAAATCAGCACTTGTTCACATGGTGCTGACTTGTAGCCAAGAAAATTCCCTCATATTCCATGCTAGTTGTCAACCACTCCCACCTAGTCCTTCACCACCTTCCATTATATCACCCATGGATCCTACCCAAACGATCGCCATAGGTGACAAGGAGTTCGCCACGACTCCTTGATCGAACCCTGTTGCCTTACAATTCTATCTTTCCCACTTGTCCACTCGAGATACCTCAGGTCGGTTGAAATACGACATTTCCATATCTATCCCCCGACACTAATTCCTACTTCTCGTTAGCCCCTTCTAGCTCCGTGCTTTACCCTTTGCCTTGCCCCAGTCATTTCGTAGCTAGGCCCTATACCTGCTATGACCGCCACATTTGCCACATCTATTGCACCCGCAACATCCACTATACCTTCGTGACCACCGAACATAACCTCATCCATACTATTGTCTCACATATACCCATAACAACACAACCACCCCTAGTGATGTTGACCCCTAACCCATTATAAAACATTGTCCTTTCCATTCCACGGTCCTTAGCCCCCATTGCTTATTAGAGTCACCTCGACCCTTCCACCTTCATATATATGTAATATCAGCGGCGTCCCATTTCATGTATCATTCATTCGGGTATGTGCCCCCTATATCTTTGCCTCATTCTCAATGCCTATTCGGCATCACCATATACTAGAATACCACCTCCATCATATGTCCAACACCAACCCTCTTATGCTATAGGAGGTACCCATTCATCACCACCTACCAATGACCTCATCAAGTTAATGATGGAAAATATGTAGACACTAGAGGCATCGGTTTTTGGCTCACACAATTCTCTCACCTATGATGAAATTTGTAATGATCCCATATACCCATCCATTCCTATTCGTCCATATCCATACATTGGGAGATGCCTAAATTTAACCGCTTCAACAACAAAGAGGACCCGTAACAACATTTACAGTATTTCAAACATGGGTGTTATCTGATCGCCCATGATGACACTTTACTTCTGAGGACCTTTCCCATGTCTTTGTTTGAGCCCGCATTAGACTAGTATAGTGGATTACCTAGACATTCTATCTAATCATTTAATCAGGTAGCCCAAGCCTTCTTGGATCACTTCTCCATTAACATTGTTAAGAAGGTTACCATGATTGACCTCTACTCTGGCGTTAATATGGCGGCGATTCTATCACGATTTTGTCACTCATTCGCGTAGCTTGATCAATCAACTCACATTCCAATTACCACATGCAGAACTCATAGAGCTCTTCACTCGGGCTTGTGATAGACATATTTTGCTGACCCTGTAGGTGTATAATTTTTGAACCTTTGATGAGGCATTCACCATGGCACAAAAACTAGAGATTTAGGCCATCGAAGAAAAGAAAATCCAACTACGAAATAAGAATGCGACATTTAAGTCAAATGATACCTCTTCTTCTTGAAACCATAGAATAATTATTCAAAAGCCAAGGGAACCGCTAATGTGGTGGTACTCAAGGCTGTCCAACTCATCCATCAAATCAAGCTAAGCCCTCATCTAATATTTCCCCTATCTAGAATTTTCAATTCAGACGAGAACAATGGAAATACACCCCAATTGGAGAGCCTTATTCTTCTATTTTAGAAAATATCATTAAAGCTGGAGCCATCACCCTTCATCCTATAAAACCACACACTTTGGTTTTGATTCGCTCGCCCCACACCTGTGTGGTACAAAGACCACGATTTCCATAACTATCATTGGGTAAAAGGTCAAATGATGGAAATTATATCAATTTCAAGAACATTGTGTCAGAAATCTTCGAGAATAGAGAATTAGTCTTGGATAATCCGAATGCACCTACCAACCAAAACCTACACATTTTCAAGAAACCATTTCCTAATTCGCCCTTCTTCGACCAGATTGGGAGACCTCAAATAATGATAGAAATACTCGTGAGGTCCATGCTATTTTTTCGGTGACGTACTAGTTACTTCCCAATTGCCTCCTATTCCTTCCATAGAGGAAATCCTATCCCAAGTACTCCACCTACACATGAGCCCACTTCACCTATTCCTCCACCCACGAAGAATACCCTTCATCTCCTCCCTCACATGTGAAGGAGCCTTATGTTAACATCAAGACCACTTCACCTTTTGCTTCTCCACCTGAGAGAGCCGTCACTAGTAGTACTCTCTCGACCTATAGGAGAAACTTGTTCATCTCCTCCACCCACCGAGGAGCACCCATCATCTCCTCCAGCCTATCAAAGATCCAGTAGAAATGTCATTACCTCTAGGTGACCATTCTCATCAACCACCCATC
Source organism: Taxus wallichiana var. yunnanensis (assembly GCA_018340775.1). Taxonomy (NCBI): domain Eukaryota; kingdom Viridiplantae; phylum Streptophyta; class Pinopsida; order Cupressales; family Taxaceae; genus Taxus; species Taxus wallichiana. The sequence continues at coordinate 922,415,825 of CM031235.1, forward strand.
TGATTTAATTTTGGCTCCACCCAAGATCTAGTGATTTCCCTATTTATAAACACATTTTTAATTTTGGCTCACCTCGGTGTTGTTCCACAAAGTTGATAGAAGCCTTAGTGATTTCCCTATTTATGGAGAAAACACATTTTCACTATGTAATCGCTCGATCCACATAGACCTCACTCTACAACGAAAGTGTTGTTCTCACACTTAGTCGATCACTTGGATTATGTTGATAGAGCCTTACACACTTCCTATCTCAACACAAATGGAGATGTCACTCACTCGGCAAATATCTATCCAAAATTGTTTCGTCAACCAAACCAAACACAACCAAAACTATTAAAAATTCTCCCACGACACCACTCATGGCCCAAATCACATCTCTACCCATAACCCAACATGTATCTCGCATCCAAACCCACACCTACATCATCTTCCTTGCTTAAACCTATTACTACTTTAGGTCATTTCACTTTGATTCTAGATCGTTTCTTCAAATGTTGACAACAAAAATAAGGGTAATGGGATAGGAGGAATACTGTTGAGATGCCATTCATGGGTTTTTGCACTTGTATGACTTCTGAATCCATAGCTGATTGTGAGAGCTTCCTTTTTACTTGGAGGAACTACTTGAAATGGAACACAAGACCACCAAATAAAAGTTAAACAATATATGTAGTGGACTACCTAGCGTGTGCTAGATTCGAGAAGTGTGATACTTCCTAGATGACTATCAATCCATTGTTTAAAACAAATTAATGTGAGAAATAAAGGAAATCCTACTGTAGTTAAAATGATTTAGGTATCTCATTCGTCTACAATAAGCAAATTCGTTCACAATAGGCTAGCTATAATTGAATCTGAAGGTCAAGGTCATTGTCGTGGTATTGGCATGGTAGTGGGAGTCGGAGGTTAAGGTATCTTAGGGTATTTGGTGGAGACTTTAGCCTCGATATGGGTTTATGGTAAAAGACACGAGAGACTAATGTCGGTTCGGGTTAACCGCTGCAATGGTTATGGATCGGTATGGTCGGGGTACATGAAACTCAATAAAACTTGGTTGGGTGATAGATCCAGGGGTTAGATGAAGATGGAAGGGCAATGGCCAGATTTGTATGGATATAAGGTATGCACAGGAATGATTTAGGTCTAGGTAGGGGCAATGTAAGGATGTGGATAAAAAGATGGTCAAGTTTGCATGGAGGTAAATGATGGGGGAATAGAAATGAAAGAAGAAACTAATAACAGATGTAAAAGGATCTACCAAATGACAAATGAATAGGTGTTGGTTAACAAGACTTACTATTTGTATGAACTTGATGCCTAGTTGGTAATGGTGGGTGATCAAATGGAATGGACTTGATGTGGTGTTGGCACTTCCCTGGATGCTCCCATGAAGACAAATGGCTTCATGGTTACTTCAAGTGCTAGCTATGGATATTTTGATGCTTTATGACGATGCTAGTTTACTTGCATGCAACTCTTGTTTCGTCACTTGTTCTCAAAAGATGTCTCTCTCTCATAAATGTACCAACCTCAAAATAAGGTTGTTTTTGGGATTAAATGATAACCGACGGTGGTTCTGGCTTAATCGGTAGAGGTTAAGGGTAACCTGGGTGTCAAGTTAGGGTGGGATTTCCTAGGTTTACTAAACTAGGCAGATCCCCTTGATTTTCTTAGATCTCATTTCGTTTACCCCATGGATTAGCATGGAAGCTTCCTTCTAATGGGTGGGAATATGGTTAGAGGGAATGTAGGCATTGATTTTTAGGGTTTGGGTAGGTCTTAGTTAGTTATGGCAACTTACTAAGAATAGGTCTTAGGATGAGGTGGCTAGATGAGGTGTCTAGGTGAGGTGGATATGTGGGCATTATCTCAATTAGGATATTTAAATAATAAATATGGTGAGGATAATGAATTAATTTAATTTAAATAATTAAATTAATATTATAGTGGGGTGAAGGGGGCCATGGCTAGGTGGATGTGTTCAAGGTATTTATTTATCAAGGGACCAAGGGAGTGTGACCCAATTTTGGTGTCTACATTTTGCCCCTTTTTGTTACGTAGCTTGTATTGGTAAGCGATGCTGACAAAAATAAGATGTGGTTGCCCCATGTGTGGGTGAAGGTGATCCCCCTCAAACCAGGAACTGACGAGGCAAAAGGTAGAAGCGGTGAGTGGTTTGATAAAAGGTGAATGTGATGAAGAGGAAGGTGGGTAACGGGGAAAAAGGAAAAAGGAAAAGGTCTACTCAAGTAATCTAGGTAATGGGTTAGGGTCAAAGGTAGTAATAGTCAAACACACGCACATGTATAAACTACAACACGGTACCAGGTTGAAGAGCAGGAAAAATCTACATTGTCTAAGGTCGATAGGTTTATCCAAACAAGGTTGAGGTGATTCCGGTATCAAGGTATAGGATATGGTTAGGAAACACAATGTAGGTTAGGTGCAGGAATGTTTAGGTATGTCCCAGTACACCGAGGGTTGGGTCAGGATAAACGGTCACGGTAAGAGGCGTAAGGTAAGGTCATTAAGTCAATCAACACAGGTAATAGTGCCACAAGGTTATAGCAAACACATGAGGTCAAAGGTCATTAGCGATGTTCCAGGTCCAAGTATCTAGGTCACGGCATGGGTAGGGTTGAGGTATGGGTAAAATAACGAGTCCCCAAATGAGGATGAGGTTAGGTAGTAGATGATGAGGTCAAGAGGGTGAGGTGAATGGTCAGGGTAAGCGTTGGGTGAGGAAAAAAAGAGTGACAAGTAGATTAATAGGGTGAAATTTAGGCAATGTGGAAGAGAGAGTGTGATGCTTGGTCAAGGGTAATTGATGCGGTATAGGGTAACGAATCACTATAATGTAAGGCACATGAGTGATGCCAGTGAAGGTAAAACCAGCGTTAGTTAGGTGGGGATGTTATAAAAAGAAAAATCCATGTTTTTCAAATCATTTGTCTTTTGCAAATTAGGAAAATGACATGAGAGAGAGAGAGAAAGTTGGAAAGTGTCCAGATGGAACGAGAAAGCTGAGTTGGCGAGCCGAATGGTGGGTGATTGGTAGTTGAGAGGTGGGTCCATGAGATCAGATTGTTGGATTTTATTGGTTGGAGGTGAGGTGACTGATTGGTGATGGCAGAGGCCGGAGAGGGATCGGGCGGGCCACCGGTGTAGTGGCCAGACGTGCCACCATGATGATGGCAGCATGATGAGGTAAGCGTTAAACCCTTTCTATGTTTTTGAGATAGAGTAGGTGATAGGTCGGGTGGGGAAAAATTGGGTTTTTGTTTTGGGGAAAATGATATTTGAAATATGGGAGGGTGAATTGGGTAGAATAGGAGCGGGAGAGAGGTAAGTGGGTGAATAGGGGATGGGATGAGGTTGAGGGGAAGTGTAGGTGAGAATGGGTGGGTAGAAGAGGTAAGAGAGGGAGGTTTTGAGAGGGGAGGGTTTGGGGGTCATGAATTTTCACTGCGATAGTGATCGGCATCGGTCGGGATTAGCAATGTCGGTATGGTCAAACTAGTATCGGTCATGAGATAGGTGGTTGATGCTGATTTAGGGGTGATCGAGGTCGGTTAGAGATAACAAGGCATCGAGGGTTTTGGAGAGTAAGGGGTGAAAGGGTCCTAGGTCAAGTGGGTGAGATAGGGAAGGGTAGAATAGAATAGAAATGTGATAGGAAGGTAGGTTGGGAAGAAAGAAAGAGGTGAGACAGTGGGTATAAGTAAGGTGTCGAGGTGAGATTCTGGGTGGTTTTGGGTATTTGGTGGAGGGAAATTAATTTGATGTGTGTATTAGATGCAGGGGAGAGATCAGCTACGAGATGAGAGACATGGTGTCACCCCTACTCTTGAGAGTGTGAGGTGTGGCAACAGTTGAGGAGTGGCGGCACGTGGAGGAGGTGGGCTGATTGGGGTTTGATGCTAATTATTGGCATGCATTCTAGCAACCGAGTCTGATGGTTACTCTCATCGATAGATGGGATTTAGTGACCAACACGTTCCACCTACCAATGGGTGAGATGGCAAGTCACCCTGGAGGTACATTTTTAGGATCCTACGGATTATTGATCTTTTGGGGACGTAGGTGTACTCAATCTCCTCTAAGGCCTCGGAGGAGTTGATGTTGACAATGTTTGGGGAGGGACTGGCAGACATGACGTTCCATAGTGTTAGCTTGAGTTCTTGAGGGGATGTACGGCCCATCTAGAAGAGATGATGCTAGTTGTTTTATGAATGGAGGCGAGTGTGTTGTTTCACCTTTGAGATGTGAGGAGGGAGATTTCCCTGCTCATTGATGGGGTACTACATGACATGGTGATGGATCGAGACTGTTTTTCGGGTGTCGGCATTCTGGTGTAGTTATATAGAGAGTTGTGGGCATATGGGTGGCATGCGTAGGTTCATCTTATGTTGCACCTTTTACTACATGATGGGCCTATGAGCACATAGTTTGTGTGCGCCTAGTGGGTATGCCTTGAGAAGATGCGTTTCCACTAGAGATTGGTGTGGGTGGGGGTATAGGTGATGGCTACCTATAATTGGAGAGTGTCGATAGACAGGGCTACACATGATGTAGCATACTAGAGTGCAACTATTGGAGGGATTATGCTGAGTGGACATCATATGGAGACCGTATGTGGGTTATCCCTCATACAGGCGGATGCATGATGAGCTAGATGGCCTTTAGCTACTGAGATGGATAGAGGGTGCCGTGTCGGGGAGCACTGAGATGATCCCCCGATTGTGGGGTTGGATGACAATTTGGACTACTACGGGACATACCTCCACCCTCCTGCATAAGTATAGGAGAGATGATGTGGAGAGGCCATTACCTCTACCATATGGCGATAGTGCCCACTTGAAAAGGGAAGGAGGAGCTGGTGTGGTAGACTAATGGATCAATGATGCTAGAGTGACAGATAGATATAGACAATGGTGGGTGGCTCATTTATGAGTAGTACCACCTAAGGTGAGCAGCCGAATTTAGCCATGATCATGGTGCAAAGAGACGCCCTACAAGGGCAGGTGGTGACCCTAATTACCCAGTTAGGTATGGTGCAGGGATAGTTAGCCAATTCAGAGGTGGAGGTGGTCGAGTTACATGCATAGGTGGCCAGTCTTCAGGCCCAGATGGCCTAGGGTGGGGATGGAGATGGAGATGGTGATGATGGTCAGGTGGCTGCCCTACAAGCACAGGTGATAGGGTTGTAGGGCTAGTTGGCCACAACACAAGCATAGATTGGGGCTTACGGCCCAGAGATACGAGCACAGTGTAGAGGCGATGGCACCACCACGAGCATCGAGACAGGGTCCCATTACATAGGTAGGGGTGGGACAGGTCCATGTATGTACTTTGATGTCATTGGGAAGAATGGGATTGATCTCTCTAACAAGATCAAACCCCATTGAGAGAAGGGCCAAAGGTCATAGGTGACTTGTAAGGTGTGATCGGGTTTATGATGAAGGTTGGCATGTTGTTGGCATTTTACACAACATTTGATGTAGTCACATCAATCATGGTTAAGGGTCGTCCAGTAATAGCCTAGGTGAAGAATACGCTTAGCAACAACAAGGCCACTAAAGTGACCTCCACATATGCCATCATGAAATTCCTTAACGGTATAAGGAATTTCCAGAACTCGTGAGGCATTGTAAGAGAATACCATCAAATCCATGCTTATAGAGGAGGCCCCCATGATGACGTTATGAGAGACATTTTTAAGGAAGGTGCATTGTCCATTATGGGTAAGATCGAAGGAAAAATGAGAGAGAAAGATAGTGAAGTATTGTTTATACCAAAGGTCACTTGGGTCGAAGGGGCAGTTCTAATAATGTAAATGTTGTGAGGTAAATAAGAGGGTGATTGGATTCGTTGTATGGTGACAAAGATTTTAGAATCGACATGCGAAGCGGGTATTTGAGAAGCAGGCATGCCATGGTATCAACAAATTTGTTGGTTGAATGTGGGATGGTTTGAAGGGCATAATGGTCAAATGTGGTCCAAAGTATGCCTACATGATGTTTGTACTTTTAAAGTATCTCATTACAACATTGGTATATACCATTGACCTAGTTTATGACCAATTAAAAATCACCAAATATGTTGATTGATTTGACATCTAGGTGTAGGCGGTTTGGAGACCTAATATGAGTGCTTCGTACTCGAAATTATATTGTTAGTACAATCAAAATCAAGTTTGAAAAACAAAGGCATGGGTTCATCATCAAGGGAATGAGGATAACTCCACCTTGCCCCATGGTAACACCGACACTTGGAACCATCGAAGAAGAGTGTCATTTGGTAAGTAGGTTTGTCTAGGGAAAGGGTAGTAATTGACTCATTTGGAAAGTCAAAATTAAAGGGTTGATCCCCAGAAATAGGTGCATCAGCCAATTGGTTGGCGATAGCTTGGCCTTTAATGGAATTTTGATGGATGAATTCGAGGTTGAGGTCAGCCAAAAGCATAAGCAAAGTGTGCGCTACATCGATTTTGATAAGGTTTGTCATACATGAAATGTAAGGGGTCGGTGTTGGTCACAACATAGGTTTTGTGGTTGAGTAGGTAATGGTGGATTTTGGTGGCAACGAAAACCAAGGCTAAGAAAATTTTTTTCAGGATGGGTATATCAGGTTTCATAGTCCAAAAGAGTACAGATTATGTAATAAACCACCTTCTCTCTATGTTGTTCATCATGATGAGCGAACATGGCCCCCAAGGAGTGATTGGTAGCTGAGATATACGGTAGAAGGGTTGATCATCTTTAAGTGGAATGAGTAGGGGTGGTTGAAGAAGGTATTGTTTTAAGGACTCAAAAGATTTGTGGCATTCATCATCCCATTTAAAGGAGACATCCTTCTTGAGTAGATGATGAAATGGTTGACACCGATTAGACAATTGTGGAATGAAACAATGAATAGACTGCAACTTACCTTGCAGGTATGAAGTTGCCTAAGGTTAGTGGGTGGAGGCATTTCTAGAATGACCTTGAATTTCATAGTAGGTCAAATTCTATACCATGTAAGGAGACAATAAATCCCGGGGAGCTTTCCCGAGAGAACTGTAAAGATACACATCTTGGGCTAAAGGTGAACATAATATTTAATAAGGTGGTCAAAGATGGTTTTTAGGACGGTGAGGTGCTCAAAGTGGTGTTTAGATTTGGCAAGGAGGTCGTTGACATAATCTTCCAATATACGATGCATGATGTCATGGAAGATATAAGTCATAACCTTTGATATGTGGTACCAAGTATTTTTAATGCCAAAAGGCATGACTCGATAGCGAAGGTCCCCTAAGGGGTGATGAATGTAGTTTTTTGTTAATCCTCTGGGAAAGTAAGATTTGGTTATAACCCGAGAAGCCATCCATGAGTGATAACATCTCGTGTGAACAAGTAAGGTCAACCATTTGATCAATACCGGGTAGAGGGAAGTCATCATCTTTTGGGCAAGCTAGGTTGAGGTCATAGAAATATTTGCAAATGTGAGTCCCCTTGTCGCCTTAGTGATAGGGACAATGTTAGAAATTTGTGAGGATAATCAATGGGTAATATGAAGGAAACGGAAAGAAGGTGCTGAATTTCTTCTTTGGCGAGAAGGGAAATGCAAGGTGCATTTTCCTTAGTTTTTGTTTGATTTGGGTTATGCATCGGAATGGTTACGATATTATGGACCACTATGGTGGGGTCAATACCAGGCATGTCTGCGTAAGACCAAGCAAAAGCGTGGTTATGATTTTTGAGAAAAGAGGTGATGACTTCCTATTCAATAAGCATCTAAAGATTGACCGATCTTTAGGATGTGTGGGTCATCCTAAGTATGAATGTTGATCTCGATAGTCGATTCATTCAACATGGTTTGCGTCTCAGAGGGTAACAACCGATGAATATATGAGTCTTCTACACCAAGGTAGGTGAGTATAGATTCATCATCCTGACATTGAATGATGTTAATGAAGGTGTATCGTCATCGATCATTTCAGGATATAGGAAGGGAAGAGAGGAAGGAGCCTCGCCCTCACATTGATAAGTCAGAGGCCCCGAGGAAATGATGTTTATGAAAAAAAAGTTACGAGGGATAGATTCTAGATCCATCGACTCCGTCGGTGAAGGTAGTGATGAAGGTGGAGCAGGTGAAGAGGATGGAGAAGGGTTGATGTCCTTGATGAGTTCAATGTGGTCCTACTTGGTTGGTGGTTTATCAAAGATGATACCACTACGGCGTTATGTTTGTGGGTAGTACATGGAATAATAGTATGGTGGACTTGCTCGTAAAAGCTAAAACCAAAACCCTTCCACACACATCGATGTAGGAAGGTGTGGGCAAAACAACGATTGGTGAGTGACTGGAAGTTAGCGAGAAAATGGGTAGGGTAGTGACGGTGGTTTGGGTGTGTAAGTGGTAGTATAAGTCCCCATAGGTGAGACTAGTACGAAGGTGAGGAGGACCATAAAGGAGACATTCTCTATGTGGTGATCATAATGAGGGTGTTGGTGAAGACTTCCATACTCTTGTGGAGTAAGGAATGTGTTGAAACTATATAGGTGATACTCCCCAAAGTGAGGCATTTAAAAATGCCTTCCAAAGGATCTGTGGTTGGTATGTGGGTAGCGGGAATAGACGATGTGTCGGTGGTCGACATGGAGGTGGAGCTAATAGATTGGGAGGCTAATGTTTTAGCCGTGAAGGTTGTGGCAAAGCGGTAGGAATGGAGGAGGCATGTGCGGTAGAGGTAGCGGCTATACTTGTAAGTGAGAGGTGTAGGTGAAGTGGTAGTGGTCATGGAGGTACACGCCTTAATGGGTATAAGCACGTCATTGGGTCGGTAAAGCATGTTGCATGTTTTAAAAGGTGAAGGATTAGCTAGAATAGTATAGTGTGTATCCTTCATGCTCAAAATTTACATAGTGATGCAAAGTGGAAGGAACACAACTCATGAGATGAATCCAAGATCTACCAAGCAATAGGTTATATTGAAATTCCACCTCTAAAATGTAAAAAATGCTGGAAGCAGTCACGGGGGCCCATGCGAATGTGGAGGATGATGGCGTTTAGTGTAGAGGTGATAGCGTCATTGAATGAATGCAACATGACAAGATGTTTATGCATGCAATTGTCAGGTATGCGCATTTGAGCGAATGCATGGGATGAAATGATATTAATTCTTGCGCCCCATCGATCATAACACATCGTACACATATATCATCGATGTGGACAAAGATGAAGAGAGCTAGGTCTAGGTCATCGGTTTGGTGCGGTGCGATCTCTTCCTCTAAGAAGCTAAGGGAGGCTACTTGGTGAGTAGGTTGAGGTGTGGATAAAGGTGGAAATTTGGTGAGAGAGGCTACATGATGGGGTATGATGATGGAGGCTATGGGTGTAGGGTCATTCGGTAAAACCTCAATAGATTGAAGGACCTCCATGAGAGCTTGATGATGGGATTTCAAGGTTTGGATGAGGTCATATAAGGACATTTTGAGGGGGGATTGGTGTAGTTGTTTGAGCATCATGCGGTGTGTGACCCCATTAGAAATAGGATATGTGGGGCTGCAGATAGTGATTTTAGGTGTGGGTGTAGATGGTATGTTGGGTATAGGGTTAGTGGGTGAGTTAGTTGCCTTTTCCTTGCCTTTGTCCTTTAAGCACGGGTAGCAATGTGGATCATGTTGATCTGAGGTGGGGAGGTAGGTGAGGTAGGTGAGCCATGAAAGGTAGAGTGACATGAAGGGAAAAATCCCAGTGGTGGGAAGGAACTTTGTGGGATGAGCTGGGTACATCGACATTTAGGTGGAGGTTTGGAGAGGTCATTCATGAAAATCATGTTAATTTCAAATATTAGAGGTAGTTCTAGGAGAGTGTGGGGTAAAGGTTTGGGTCATTGAGTAGGTAGTGAGGGAAGAGTTGTGGGAATGGGTGTTGGTGAAATGGGGTCCTCATCAAGAAGGTCATCATCGTCAAAGTTCTCGTTGGGAGGGCACTGTTGAATAAGAACATTTTCAAAGCCTTATAGTTCTCCACATCGTGTCTTGGCACACGATGGTAGGCACAAATTTTAGTTTCATCAAACCCTTTTGGCTTAGGTTTGAGAGGGTCATAAGGTCCGAGCGGTGGTAATGTGTTGATGGAAGTCTTAAGGAGGTTGGTTAAGATTTTGGCATAGGACCCTGTTAGTGGGTTGCAATGGGAATTGAAAGTGCGTTTGGGTGTAGGTGCGGATGATTGTTGAGGAATGGTCTTTACAGGAGGGGGAGTGGGTCGAGCTAGGGTTTTGGGTGTTAGCATGGTCTTGGGTGTTGGTCATGTTTTCTTGGGTAGGGGTATGGTAGATGAACTAACAGGAGAGTGTGTTATTGTTTCATAATACCTTATTAGAGGGTAGCATATTTTTGTCTTTGGGTTGCACCTTCTTGGGTAAACATGATATGGGTTTACAAGATCTAGAGGGAAAAGTGGATGGGGAAGAGGGTGAGTTACCCATAGGGATAACGAAGGTCTTTGTGAAGGTAGATGACAGAGGTCAGTGCAGGGGGTGTGAGGAAGGACCGAAGTGAAGTGGGTAGTGAAGAAGTTGTTGAGGGTATTAGAGGTATGGGTGGTAAAGATGTTACAGTGTGTGGGTGTTAGTCGTGTCGGCGCTGGGTATGTTAGAGGTTTGTGAGGAAGGAATGGGCTATTGGGATTTTGGTTTACTAATAGGTGGAGGTTTCTTAACCATATTTGGGATGTTGAGGTCCTAAGATGGATGGAAAGGGTGAAGGTGATGAAGGTGTGATTGGCATAGCTAGAGTATGAGTTCTATGGGCTTGGTTCTTCTATTTGGGTTTCGGAGTAGGTTTGGTGTTGACTTTAAAGGATGTAGCTAAATCTAGTTTGATAGGTGGATGAATAAGGCTGGTGGTTGGGGTGACCCCTAAGGTAATAATAGGTTTAGTTGAGGAAGATGATGTAGGTATAGGTTTGGATTTAGATGTATGTTGGGTTATGGGTAAGGGTGTGTGTTGAGTTATGATGGGTGACGGGTGTCGTGGAAGTTGTGATGGAGGTGGTTGTGCTCGGTTTGATTGGTCAAAATATTTTTGGGTAGATAGTGGAAGTATCAGCAAGTGACATCTACATTTGTGTTGAGATAGGAAGCAAAAGGTGCCCCCACAATAAGGCTCTATCCACATAATCTAAGTGATCAGCTAAGCATGAGAATGACATGTCTGTAGGCGAGGTTGATGAGGACCTAATGGAAATTCCCATAAAATGTGTCTTAGAGATGGGGAATTTTCTAGCTTCGGCTTCCGTGGGTAAGAGAGCCAAAAGTAGGTCTGCAGGATCTTGGGTAGCTGATGGAGAATGGTCACCTAGAGGTAAAGGTATCTCTACTAGATCCTTGATAGGTGGAGGAGAAAATGGGTGCTCCTCTATAGGTGGAGGAGATAAACAAGTATCCTCCATGGACTGAAGAAGTACTATGGGTGACGGTTCTCTAGGTGGAGAAGCCAAAGGTGAAATGGTCTTGATGTTAATGGAAGGCTCCTCCACAGGTAAGAAAGGAGGTGAAGGGTGTTCCTCTGTGGGTGGAGGAGATGATGGGTGATCCTCTGTGGGTGGAGGAATAGGTGAAGTGGGTTCAAGTGTAGGTGGAGGACTTTGGGCTAGGATTTCCTTGATGGAAGGAATATGAGGTAATTGGGAAGTAATGGGTATGTCACTAAAAATAGCGTGGACCTCATGGGTATGGCTATCATGAGTTGAGGTCTCAACGGTTTGATTAGATGAAGGGGCATGATTAGGAAAGGGTTTCTTGAAGATGTGTAGATTTTGATTGGCAGGTGTGTTAGGATTATCCACAGTTAACTCACCTTTCTCGAGCATTTCTTGGACAATATTTTTGAAAGTGATGTAATTGCCGTCACTATGACCCTTTACTCGATGATAGTTATATAAGTCATGTTCTTTATACCATGCGGGTGGGGGCGAGCAAGGTCAAAACTAGTATTTGGCTTTATAGGAGGAAGGGTGATGGCCCCAACTTTAATGAGATTTTCTAAGATAGAAGAATAAGGCTCCCCAATTGGGGTGTATTTCCGTTGTTCTCGTCTGAATTGAAAAGTCTGAACGGGTGAGAGATTAGATGAGGGGCTAGCCTGATTTGACGGATGAGCTGGGCCAACTTTGAGTACCACTACGTTAGCGGTCCCCTTGGCCTTTGAATAATTTTCGTGGTTTTGAAGAAGAAGAGGTATCATTTGACTTGAATGCTGAGTTCTTATTGCGTAATTAGATTTTCTTCTCTTTAATGGCCCGAATCTCAAGCTTTCGTGCCATGGTGAATGCTTCATCGAAGGTTTGAAAGGTTTGGACCTATAGGGTCAGTGAGATATGCCTAGCACAAGCCCACGTGAAGAGTTTGATAAGTTCATTTTTTGGTAGTTGGAATGTGAGTTGATTGATCGGGATATGCCAATGAGCAACAATATCTACGATAGATTCATCGTCATCCGACGCATGGAGTATAGGTTATCATGGTAACCTTCTTAACAATGTTAATGGAGAAGTGATCCAAGAAGGCTTGGGATACCTGATTAAATGAAAATATAGAGTGTCTAGGTAGCCCACTATACCAATCTAACGTAGGTCTAGTCAAAGACATGGGAAAGGTCCTCAGGAGCAAAGCATCATCGTGAGCGATTAGGTAGCACCCATGTTTGAAAGACCACAAATGTTGTTGTGGGTCTTCTTTGCTATTGAAATGGTTGAATTTAGGCATTTCCCAATGCATGGGATATGGACAGATAGGAATGGATGGGTGTATAGGCTCATTACAAATCTCATTGTAGGTGAGAGTGTTGCGGGAGCGTAAACCGATGCCTCAAATGTCTCGTATCTTGTCCATCATTAACTTGATTAGGTCGTTGGTAGGTTGTGATGGATGGGTACCTTATGTAGCATAAGAAGGTTAGTGTTGGGCATGTAACAAGGGTGACATTCCGAAGTATATGGTGCTGCCACATAGGTAGATTGAGAAGAAGGCGGTGAAATAGGCGTGCACGTACCCGTGAGTGAATAATAGATGAAATAGGAGGTTGTTGTGTAGACACCAAATTCGTGTCTTACGACCCCTTATGACCCGCATCCCATTTCGCAACCTAACCTCATTACCTAAAATTTACACAATTATTTATTAATTACCTTGTAATTGATAAATCCACATCACCTTACCCGCCACCTCACTTTGCCACCTCATCATGACCTAGCCCTAACCCTAAACTAACCTAATTAGGACCCATGACTTGGTCAGACTCACATCCATAACTAATGCCTCCTTACTCGCACCGAAAGCCAACCTTCTAGCCACTTGACCAAGCCCGGCCCTGATCTCTCGGGAGAAAAGCAGGAAGGTAGGCTATTTTACTAAAAATAGCCTACTTTTTCCTTATCGATGCGGTTTACTCGACCGCCGTCGGTTGCACGCAACCGCCATCGGTTCCTGTAAATGGGCTCCCAAACCAAAACAACGGATCGGAATTTCATTTTGGAGATCAGTCAAAGGATTTCTATGGATCAACAGAGAGCATTGCGAGTGAGGAACGAGTCCAGATCTTCACTTGACAGAGCAGAGACGAGTGGAAATACCAGAAGTGTTTACAACCAAGGAGATCAACTTGCATCTCGTGCAAAACCAGTAAGTCACATCTTGCATGTCCTTTGTTATAACATTTCTTATGCTTCTTGAATCTCAGTGCTCCTAAATCCGTTTCTGAATCCACTACCCAACGTGCCATTGCATCTAACTGTCATTCTTTTGCTTCTAACCATCCCATTTCCTAATACCATCCAAAAACTAGCCATTACAAACACCATAGCTGCCAAGAAGATCGTAGAACCCACCGCTATCGGTTATCAGTAACCGCCATCGGTTATCAGTGACCGGCATCGGTTATCAGTAACCGGCATCGGTTCCTCTGATCAAAAACCAGAAAACCAGCCTTTCCCCTACCCAGTTCAACAAAATAATTTAATTGATATTTTGCAGTATTTTGTGTTAATTCATATTAGCAGGGCTCACCACCTTCGAAAGGAAGTTTTATATTTCCAGGCCCAAGGAGTTTCCTCATTTATTGTTTAATCAAAATCTTGTGGTCTTGTGTTCTTATTTACGAGTAGTCCTTCCAAGACAAAAGGAGTCTCTGTGATCAAGCATGATCTTTCTCTACTGATGCACGCGCACACCATCTCGACATTCAAATGGGTATTCCTCCTAACCCTAACCTCATCTCTGCATTTCTAAAAGGAATGAAAGGATAGAAGCAACTCTATTCCCGGGAAGCCGAAACATTAGAAGCGAAACATTTTGGCACGCCCGGTATTCCCGAGCTGGGCTAGCATTGCCCTATAAGACACCTATACGTACGTGCTGTACTGTACACAGCCTACTACCCCCGTAAGAGCTGCACTTGACGCTGAGCTGATCCTCTCTCCTATGCGTAGCCAAGTGCCGGTGCGCAGCGGTACTATCTCGCTGCTCTCTGCCCAGCCCACCACACCCTGTATGCTCCCGTGCACCCGGCATCATCCACACCCTCACCTGCTGGTCTCTCCGCTACCCAGTCTGGATCCAAAGGCTGTGGCGCTGGCAGTGGGGCCTCTACATCATCCCTCCTGTACTGAGGGAAGGGAGGTGGCTCGTCCTGTCGTAACCCCATCTGCCTGCGTACCCTCTCTAGGGGTATCCGCTCGTACTCTCCCGGCCTCCGTCCTGCTATCCAGAATGTATACTGGATCAGGCGCAGCTATACGCGGGCTCCTCTGCCAGGCTGGTGACCTCTGTAGGGTCTCCATACAATGTCTACTGCTGTAAGGCCCTCTAGCAAGTGTCTATAATAGGCCACATCCCGACCTGCAACAACTGCTCGTGGCTGGCCCACGACCCCTAACCACCTCTGAAAGCCATATCGGTATACGACCTGTGGCCCTGGCTGCTGGGGTAGCCCTACTGGCCTGATGCATACGATGTGCTCGTATGCCCAACAGTGCAACAAAAATGTAGAACAAATACCAAATCACCTCCTCCGGCGATAGCCCCATAACTCCCTGTATAATTACACCAGATACACTGGTGCCCATGCGAAACAGGTGTGCTCCTCCACCATCTCCAGCACTACCCCCATCAATGCTCGTGGGAAGCGGCCTCCCTCTGAGTCCGGGAGGGCGAAGCAGGTGATCCCTATCATCATCAACACGGCAAGCCGTGTCTCATGTCTGTGTGCGCGGTACATGTCACCATATCCAATGCTCGCGCTATGATACGTAAGAAGCACGGCTGCATCCCCAAAAACCTGCAGTATGCTGTCCATGGCAGTCTCTGAATCTACCTGGAAGACTGCCTCTCCCTCGATCGGTAGCCGCAGGATGCGATACACATCCTCTAATGTGACGGTCATCTCCCGGTCGGAAGATGGAACACATTGGCCGCCGGATCCCATCTCTCGATGAGGGCGACCATCAGGCTGTGATCCCTCTCTATCGCTCTGTACCTCTGGACCCCGCCGAGTCCCACCTCGCGCATGATGGCCCAATGCGCCGCAGATACGTGTGGCCTCATCCGACTCAATAGTGGAGGCATCCTATCACGCATCGTCAACTGCTGACGTGCCTGCAAAACCAACCCACATTCTTAGACCTACTCTTTATTATAACATCTACTTTACCATCTAAACCCCCTTTTGTATCCCCCGACCATACCCTGACTCTCTACCGCCCCCCTCTAACAACCTACCACCCCCACACACCCACACCAAACCCAACCCAACCCAAAAACCCAAAACCTAACCCCACACCTAACCCTTCTCCACCCCTAACCCAACCCCCACACCGACCCGCAACCCAACCCAAAAACCCACAACCCAACCCAACCCAAAAACCCAAAACCTAACCCCCACACCTAACCCTTCTCCACCCCTAACCCAACCCCACTCCCACTCCCACCCACAACCCAAAACAACCAACCCAACCCCACACCCACCCTCAACCCAACCCAACCCCTACATAAACCCACAACCGACGCCGGCCGATACATGACCGACGCCGGTCACCAACAACCCTCCTTTCCCTCAATTGTGCGACCGATGCCGGCCGCTAGTGATCGACATCGGTCACAGTTCTTCTCCTGAGCCGAACCTCGCGGCCCCCAAAACCCATTTTTTACCTATTTCTACCCATCTACCCACCCAAAAACCCTAAAAACTTACCCACCTACCCACCTTAGCCTATCTAACCTATCTACCCTCTCCCTTTCTCAAATTACCTCCATTTACTCATTATTTCCTACAAAATACAAATTCCTACCCAAACCCCCCATTTAGCCTAATAACCATTTCAATGCATAAAATCACGAGTTTAGAACCTACCGGTACGACGACACGTCGTCGTGGTGGGATGGGTGGTGGCGGTCCAGCTGGTCCAGCCCCTCCAGCTCCTCCTGCCTGTGCCATGGCTCCAATCACGATATCCGGGTCCGGGCCAATCACTCGCCGCCTCCTCCTCAATCGGGCCCACTATCAACTCTCTCCGCCAATACAATAGCTCCACCTCACTCAATCCAGCCTCTAATCCCAAGTCTCCACGTCAGACAAGTCGATTTGGATTGCAAATAACAAAAAGTGACAATGACAAGCCGTATTTTTCTTTTTATAGGTTTTTCGACCTTAACCGATGTCGGTTTCATTTTACCCTAAGGAACCGGTATCGGTCTCTTAACCGATGTCGGTCATGTAGAATCGACATCGGTTCACTACCCAACTTTCACCCCATTCTTTGCCCTTATTTACTCCTTGCCTCTTTTTCACCAATATCGCCTCTATCCACCTTTGCTGCGCAACATTTGTTCACTTGTCCAGCCTGACCTACGGCCTCAACCTACCATTCGGCCCGACCTAAGGCCTCAACCTACCATTCGGCCCGACCTAAGGCCTCAACCTACCAATTGGCCCGACCCAAGGCCTCGCCCTACCTATTTGGCCCGACCCAAGGCCTCAACCTACCCATTTGGCCCGACCCAAGGCCGCAACCCTAACCATTTGGCCCGACCCAAGGCCTCAACCTACCTATTCGGCCCGACCCAAGGCCGCAACCTACCCATTTGGCCCGACCCAAGGCCTCAACCTACCTATTCGGCCCGACCCAAGGCCTCAACCTACCTATTCGGCCCGACCCAAGGCCTCAACCTACCCATTTGGCCCGACCCAAGGCCTTGCCCTCACTATTTGGCCCGACCCAAGGCCTCCCTTTACACTTCTGGCCCGACCCAAGGCCGCCACCCAACAACTTGGCCCAACCCACGACCGTACCACTTCCATACCTTACCCAAAATCAACACCATACACTTTATCCACCCATCCGGTAGTTTTTGGTTCAATCGAGCTCACCTGTTCGTGTTTTAGCATGATTAGGGTCCTTGACTTGATCTGTCGACCAGCTTTGCCCAGACCTAGACCGTGACGTTTATCTCAACCAAACCAACCTTTTTGGTACTGCCGAACATGCCTAAACGTTCCTGTACCTTACCTGTTATATACCCTGGAGCTACTTCCTATGCCTTGGATACCAGGATTATATCACCCTTGTTTGGATAAACTATCGACCTTTGCCTGTACATCGCTGGTTTGCTCGTCAAATCATGTACCCTAGTCGTACTATTGCATTTCAACATGCGTCTGCTTCCTTGGACCTACCCCACCACCTTACCATCCTCTCTACAACATATACCCTGTATCAACCCTATCCCTGATTTCCCGTTCACTCAATCTGTGATAGATTTGAGGGGGATTACCTATATCCTTAACATGAGAAACCACTTCATATTATTGTCCGCGCAGCTTTACAGAACAAGCTACACGACAATAAGGGGCTAATGTAGACACCAAATTCGTGTCTTACGACCCCTTGTGACCCGCATCCCATTTCGCAACCTAACCTCATTACCTAAACTTTACACAATTATTTATTAATTACCTTGTAATTGATAAATCCACATCACCTTACCCGCCACCTCACTTTTCCACCTCATCATGACCTAGCCCTAACCCTAAACTAACCTAATTAGGACCCATGACTTGGTCTAGACTCACATCCATAACTAATGCCTCCTTACTCGCACCCAAAGCCGACCTTCTAGCCACTTGACCAAGCCCGCAACTGATCTCTCGGGAGAAAAGCAGGGAAGGTGGGCTATTTTACTAAAAATAGCCTACTTTTTCCTTACCGATGCCGGTTCCTACTCGACCGCCGTCGGTTACGCAACCGCCATCGGTTCCCTGTAAATGGGCTCCCCAAACCAAAACAACGGATCGGAATTTCATTTTGGAGATCAGTCAAAGGATTTCTGGATCAACAGAGAGCATTGCGAGCGAGGAACAGAGTCCAGATCTTCACTTGACAGAGCAGAGACGAGTGGAAATACCAGAAGTGTTTACAACCAAGGAGATCAACTTGCATCTGTGCCAAAACCAGTAAGTCACATCTTGCATGTCCTTTGTTATAACATTTCTTATGCTTCTTGAATCTCAGTGCTCCTAAATCCGTTTCTGAATCCACTACCCAACGTGCCATTGCATCTAACTGTCATTCTTTTGCTTCTAACCATCCCATTTCCTAATACCATCCAAAAACCAGCCATTACAAACACCATAGCTGCCAAGAAGATCGTAGAACCCACCGCTATCGGTTATCAGTAACCGCCATCGGTTATCAGTGACCGGCATCGGTTATCAGTAACCGGCATCGGTTCCTCTGATCAAAAACCAGAAAACCAGCCTTTCCCCCTACCCAGTTCAACAAAATAATTTAATTGATATTTTGCAAGTCTTTTGTGTTAATTCATATTAGCAGGGGAACTGACCACCTTCGAAAGGAAGTTTTATATTTCCTGGGCCCAAGGCAGTTTCCTCATTTATTGTTTAATCAAAATCTTGTGGTCTTGTGTTCTTATTTGCAGGTAGTCCTTCCAAGACAAAAAGGAGTCTCTGCAGTCAGCCTGATCTTTCTCTACGGTACGCGCACACCATCTCGACATTCAACAGGTATTCCTCCTAACCCTAACCTCATCTGTTTCTAAAAGGAATGAAAGGATAGAAGCAACTCTATTCCCAGAAGCTGAAACATTACGAGCGAAACATGTTGATAGTACATATATGGAGGTGGAAGGGTCGTGGTGACCCTAGTAGCAATGGGGGATAAAGATTATGGAATAGAAAGGAAAATGTTTTGAAAAGGGGTAGGGGTCACCGACACCGAGGGTGGTAGTGTAGCTATGGGTATGTGAGACAATAGGGATGGATGAGGTTGTGTTCTAGGTGGTTGGTGAAGGTATAGTGGATGTGGCGGGTGCAATGGATGTAGCACATGTGGCAGTCATAGTGGGTATAAGGCCTAGCTATGACATGACAGTGTGGCAAAGCAGAAAGGGTAACACGGAGTTAGATGGGGCCGATTTGGAGTGGGAATGAGAGTCGGGGGGATAGATACGGGCATGTTGTATATCAACTGACCCGAGGCATCTCGAGTGGATGAGTGGGAAAGATAAAACTGCAAGGTGGCAGGATTTTGGTCAAGGAGTCATGTGAACTCCTCATCTCCTGTGGTGATAGTGATAGGTTGGGTAGGATCCATGGGTGATAAAATAGAATGTGGTGAAGGACTAGGGGGAGTGGTTGATGATTGACATGGAATATGAGGTTGTTTTCTTGGCCGAGTCAACACCATGTGAATAGGTGATCGGGTTGGACTATTTTTGTAAATGACACAAAAATATAGCGAAATAGGAGAAATAGGCGAGTAGGTGGATGCGGGTAAAAATGTCGGTGGAAAATGACACAAAGCAACCAATCTTTGGTTAGGTTAAATCAACGCAGTCACAGGTAACCACTTCCCGGTCACTTTGTGGAAAGTGGACAATTGGTCAAAAATAAGGTATAAGGCCAAATTTACTGTGTTAATGGATATGATAAGAGTGACGGGGACTCGAATAGTTGAAGAAGGTGAATAGGTGTCCTTTTGGGTAGGTTAACCAAAAGAACAGTGAACCGACACCGATTGGGTATAACCGATGACGGTTAGAGGGTGACCGACGATGGTCTCGGACCGACACTTTGGTTATTGTGAAATTGAAACAGTAATGAATGAAAAAATGTGATTGTGAGTTAAAATTAAGGTGGAATCAAACCCATAATCCTGAGAATGTGGAGAATATGGTCTAGGCACACTCGGATGAAGTGGAATACACCAACTGTAATGAGGAGTGTGCAAAGGAGAAATAAGAAAAATGAAGAGAGTGAACTCTCACCTCAAAATGCAAGCCAAGTAGAAACACTAAGAAAAATATGATCCTAAGAGTGCTTTTTCTATTATGTTTGTTTAGCTTATGCTATTTAAGGACTGACTCATGAACTGTAGAATAGAGTTTTTTGGTGAGGATGGCTTCTTCGAAGAATGAGATCTACAAGGAGAGGTTTTAGGTATGTTGTGGTGGGGGTGGGATTTGCTCTAAATTATGACTCGATTGAAGAAATGAGTTGGGAGTACCGCTAATCCTCTAATCGATGCGATTGTTAATGTGTTCCCAGGAAAGATGTTGTTTAAGAATATGTATTTGTTTTGAATTTGTGCAGTTTGGTAAGACTCAGAGAGAGAGATGTAATTTCTACGATTCGTTTGTCAACCATCAGATGGGAATGACTTCTAGTAGTATAGGTTGCCCTTAATTAATGTGAGCTAATGCAGAAAATCGAGAATGAAAATGCAATGATTTTAAACCCAAATTGAAATGTATAATTCGATACCACAAATAGATGAACAGAGAAGGGATGCTCTTTCACTAATGTGATACTAATGAGAGGGAAGAAGTGTTCATTTTAAAGCACCAAATTACAATTACTTTTAGACAATACAAGAAGAGATGGTT
Source organism: Taxus wallichiana var. yunnanensis (assembly GCA_018340775.1). Lineage (NCBI taxonomy): Eukaryota > Viridiplantae > Streptophyta > Pinopsida > Cupressales > Taxaceae > Taxus > Taxus wallichiana. The sequence continues at coordinate 922,436,772 of CM031235.1, forward strand.
CCAGGGGAGAAATTTAAATGTAAGAACCTTTTTAAAAAGGAAACAAACATGTAAATTTTTACCTAGAAATGAATGAATGCAAGGAACCCCGAATGGGTCCCACCGGCGTGCCAAAATGTTTCACTTGATTCTAGATCATTTCTTTGAATGTTGACAAAACAAATAAGGGTAATGGGCTAGGAGGAATACCTGTTGAGATGTTGGTCGTGGGTTGTTACGCGTGTATGACTTCTGAATCCACAGCTGATCGTGAGAGCTTCCTTTTTGCTTGGAGGAACTACCTAAAATGGAACACAAGACCACCAAATAAAAGTTAAACAATATATGCAGTGGACTGCCTAGCGTATGCTAGATCCGGGAAGTGTGATACTTCCTAGAAGGTGTCAATCCACTGTTTAAAACAAATTAATGCAAGAAATAAAGGAAATCCTACTATAGTTAAAATGATTTAGGTATCTCATTCATCTACAATAAGCAAATTTGTTCACAACAGGCTAGGCTATGATTGAATCTGAAGGTCAAGATAAGCTGTCAGTGGTCAAGGTTCGGGGTTAGTTTAGGGTATTTGGTAGAGGCCCTCGATCTAGGTTTCTTGTAAAGACATAAAGACCGACATTAATTTAAGTTAACTAGCGATGGTTATGGGTGACTGGAATCGGTATGGTCGGGGTATAGGAAACTCAATAAAACTTGGTTAGGTGATAGATCCGGGGTTAGATGAAGATGGAAGGGCAATGGTCAGATTCGTATGGATATGAGGTATGCACAGGAATGATTTAGTTCAGGTAGGGGCAATGTAAGGATGTGGATAAAAAGATGGTCAAGTTTGCATGGAGGTAAATGATGGGGGAATAGAAATGAAAGCAGAAACTAATAACAGATGTAAAAGGATCTACTAAATGACAAATGAATAGGTGTTGGTTAACAAGACTTACTATTTATATGAACTTGATGCCTGGTTGGTAATGGTGGGTGATCAAATGGAATGGACTTGATGTGGTGCTAGCACTTCCTCGGATGCTCCCATGAAGACAAATGGCTTCGTGGTTGCTTCAGGTGTTGGCTATGGATGTTCTGATGCTTGTACGGATGTTGGTTCTGCTTGCATGCAGCTCTGGTTTCATCACTTATTCTCAAAAGATATCTCTCTCTCGTAAATGTGCCAACCTCAAAATAAGGTTATTTTTGGGATTAAATGGTAACCGATGGAGGTTCGGCTTAGCGGCAAGTGTGGTTAAGGGTAACCGGCGTCGATTAGGGTGGGATTTCCTAGGTTTACTAAACTAGGCAGATCCCCTTGATTTTCTTGGATCTCATTTCGTTTACCCCACAGATTAGCATGGAAGCTTCCTTCTAATGGGCGGGAATATGGTTAGAGGGAATGTAGGCATTGATTTTTAGGGTTTGGGTAGGTCTTAGTTAGTTATGACAACTTATTAAGAATAGGTCTTAGGATGATGTGGCTAGATGAGGTGGATACGTGTGCATTATCTCAATTAGGATATTTAAATAATAAATATGGTGAGGATAATGAATTAATTTAATTTAAATAATTAAATTAATATTATAGTGGGGTGAAGGGGGCCATGGCTAGGTGGATGTGTTCAAGGTATTTATTTATCGAGGGACTAAGGGGAGTGTGACCCAATTTTGGTGTCTACAGGTGGTCATACCAACAGAGATAACCTTACTCATCCACCCATCAAATTAGATTTATCCATGTCTTCCAAAACTAACACCAAATTTAACCCGACCCCTAAATAGAAGAACCAATCTCCTAGATCTCATACCCCAACCTCACCAACCACACCCTTATCACCTTCACCCCTTTCGTCCATCCTAGGACCTCACCCCTCGACCCTAGCTAAGAAACCCCCATCCACTGGTAAACCAAGAATGCAACAACCCATTTCCCCATCATAGACCTCTAATATACCCAAGTGCCCCACACAACCTCTACCCTCACCTGTAACCTTTTTACCACCCATACCTCTAATACCATCAATAACTTCTTAACTACCCACAACACTTCCTTCCCTTTCCCTCACATCTCCTACCCAACCTATGCCATCTACCTCTAGAACACGCTCAGTTACCCCCATGGGTAACCCGGCCTCTTCCACCATATGATTTTCCCTCTACATCTTGTGCACCCATATCACCTTTACCCAAGAAGGTGTAACCTAAAGGCAAAAATCCGCTACCCTCCAATAAGGTAGTTAAACCAACCACACACTCTATTGCCAGTTCATCTACCATGCCCCTACCCAAGTAGACACGACCAACACCTAAGACCATAGCCCAACCCACTCCCCCTCTTGTAAAGACTCTTCTTATACAGTCAACCGCACCTGCACCTAAACCCACATTCACCTCCCATTGTGATCCACTAGCAAGATCCTATGCCAAAATCTTAACCAATATCCTTGAAACTTCCATCATCACATTACCACCTCTTAGACCTTACGACCCACTCAAACCCAAACCAAAAGGGTTTGATGAAACCAAAATTTGTGCCTACCATCATGTGCCAGGACACAATGTAGAGAACTGTAAAGCTTTGAAAGCCGCTCTTGTCTAGTTGTGTCCTCTGAAGAAAACTTTGACGATGATGATCTTCTTGATGAGGACCCCATTTCACCAGCACCAATTTCCATAGTTCTTCCCTCATTTCCTACTCAATGACCAAAATCTCCACCCCACAACTCTTAGATCCATCCTTGAGATTTAAAATTAACATGGTTTGTATCAGAGAACTCACCAAACCTCCACCCAAATGTCGGTGTGCCCAACTCATTTCACAAGGTTCCTTCCCACCTCTTAGCTTCTACCCTTCTTGTCATTACACCTTTCATGGCTCACCTACTTCATCTACCTCCCCGCCTCAAATCAACATGATCCACATTACTACCCGTACTCAGAAGGACAAAGGCAAGGAAAAGGCAACTAACCCACCAACCAACCCTATACCCAACATACCATCTACACCCACACCTAAAGTCACTATCTGTGGCCCCACATATCCTATTTCTAATGGGGTTACACATTGCGTGATGCTCAAAAAAATTACACCAATCCTCCCTCAAAATGTCCCTATATGACCTCATCCAAACCTCTTGAGTCCCATCGCCAAGCTCTCATGGAGGTTCTTCAATCTATTGAGGTTTTACCCAATGACCCTACACCCGTAGCCTCCATTATTACACCTCATCATGTAGCCTCTCTCACCAAATTATCACCTTCATTTACACCTCCACCTACTCACCAAATATCCACCCTCGCCTTCTCGACAAAGAGATTGCACCACACAAAACCATTGACCCATATCCAACCCTTTTCATCTCTGTCCATATCGATAATATACATGTACGATGTGTTATGATCGATGGGGTGCTAGCATTAACATCATCTCCTCCCATGCATTCGACCAAATGTGCATACCTGACAATTACATGCATAAACATCCCATCATGTTATGTTCATTTAATGACGTTATCACCTCTACACTTGGCACCATCATCCTCCATGTTCGCATGGGCCCCCGTACTATTCCAAAGTTATTTTACGTCTTGGAGGGGGAATTTCAATATAACTTGTTGCTTGGTAGACCCTGGATTCGTGTCATGGGTTGTGTTCCTTCCACTTTACATCATTGTGTAAAGTTTGAGCATGAAGGACACACCTATACCATTCCAAAGCTAAACCATCACCTTTCAAAACCTGCAACATGCTTTACCAATCTAATGACGTACTTGTACCCATTAAGGCATCTACCTCCATGACCACTTCCTCTTCACCCACACCTCCACTCACCAGTGCCACCGCTACCTCAACCGCACCTAAATCCTCCATTCCTACCATTGCCACAACTTCCACGAGACGACCCGTCAGCCTCTCAATAAGTGGCTCCACCTCCGATTTAACCTCTAACACATCATCTATCCCAGCTACCCACATATTGACCACCAATCCCTTAGAAGGATTTTTTCAATGCCTCACTCTGGGGGAGTATCACCAATATAATGTCAACACATTCCTTACTCCATAAGAGTATGAAATCCTTCACCAACACCCTCACTATGATCAACTTTGCACAGAGAGCATCTCCTTTACTGATCCTCCCCACCTTTGCACCAATCTTGCTTATGAGGGACTTGATACTTCCACTTATACACCGAATCACCATCGAGAAAACCACCCCTTTTCTTTGACCTCCAGTCAATCACCAATCACCACTTCACCCACACCTTCCTACACCAATATATGTGGAAAGGTTTTGGTTTTGGCTTTTATGAGCAAGGCTACTAGATTATTATTCCATGTACTAACCACAAGCATAACAACCGTAGTGGTATCGGCTTTGTTTAACTACCTACCAAGAAGGCCCGCATTGAACTCATTGAGGATATCAATCCTTCTCCACCTTCTTCACCTGCTCCACCTTCTTCACCACCTTCATCACCTTCACCGATTGTGGTTGATGGATCTATAATCCATTCCTCCTAACTTTTTTTCATAAACACCATTTCCTTGGGGCCTCTCGTATTATCAATGCGAGGGTGAGGATTTGTCTTCTCTTCCCTTCCTGTATCCTGAAATGGTCAATGATGATACACCTTCTATTAACATCGTTTAATCTCAGGATGATGAATCTATACTCACCTACCTTGGTGCAGAAGACTCTTATATTCACTAGTCATTACCATCTGAGACGTAAACCATGTTGAATGAATCAACTATCGAAGTCAACATCCATACTCAAGACGACCCACACATTCTAAAGATCGGCCAATGTTTAGATACTGCTGAACATGAAGCCTTCACCTCTTTCCTTCAGGACCATAGCAACGAATTCACTTGGTCCTATGCCTTTGGTATGCCAGTATCGATCCTAAAATCGTGGTTCACAATATCGTGACCATTCCTGATGCCAAACCTATCAAACAAAAGTTGTAGAAAATGCATCCTCGCATTGCTCTTCTAGTCAAAGAAGAGCTTCAGCACCTTCTCTTAGTTTCCTTCATTCTACCCATCAATTATCCTCAATGTATTTGTAACATCGTTCTGTCATGAAAGTGATGAGGGACTTCGTATTTGTATATATTTCCATGACCTCAACCTAGGTTTCCCAAAAGACAACTTTCCTCTACCCAAGTATTGACCAAGCTAGTTGACCTTCATCGCTGGTCATGAGATGTTATCACTCATGGATGGGTTCTTAGGCTATAACCAAATCCTGCTTTCCCTAGAGGATCAACATAAAACCACATTCATCACCCCTTAGGGGACCTTATGCTATTGAGTCATGCCTTTTAGCCTTAAAAACACTAGTGTCACATATCAGTGGGCTATGACTTAAATCTTCCATGACATCATGCACAATATATTGGAAGATTACATAGATGATCTACTTGCGAAATCTAAACACCGCTCCGAGCACCTCACCATCCTAAATACCATCTTTGACCACCTCATTAAGTATTGTGTTCACCTTCAGCCCAAGAAGTGTGTCTTTGATGTTCTCTCAAGAAAGCTCTTGGGATTTATCGTTTCCTTACGTGGTATAGAGGTTGACCCTGCTAAAGTCAAGGTCATTCTCAAAATGCCTCCGCCCACTAACTCCGTGGAAACTCCGTAGCTCTGTAAGGTAAGTTATAGGCTATTCATTGTTTCATTTCAGTAACTCGATCAATGTCACCATTTCATCATCTTCACAAAAAGGATGTCTCCTTTAAATGAGATAATGAATGCCAAAAAGATTTTGAGGCCTTAAAAAATACCTTCTCCAACCACCCGTACTCATTCCACCTAAAGACGATCAATCCTTCTACCTATACATCTCTACTACCGATCACTCCTTAGGGGCCATGCTCACTCATCGCGATGAACAACATAGGGAGAAGGCGGTTTATTACATAAGCCATACTCTTTTGGACTATGAAACCCGATACACCCATGCCGAAAAACTTTTCTTAGCCTTAGTTTTTGTTGCCACCAAACTTCGCCATTACCTACTTAACCACAAAACCTATGTTGTGACCAACACTGACCCCTTACACTTCATGTATGCTAAACCTTACCAAAATCAACACGCCGCACGCTAGATTATGCTTCTAGCTGACCTCGACCTCGAATTCATCCATCAAAAGTCCATCAAGGGCCAAGCTATCACCGAGTAATTGGCCGACGCACCTATTTTTAGGTTTCAACCCTCTAAATTTGACTTTCCGATGAGTCTATTGCTACCCTTTCCCTAGACGAACCCGCTTACCAAATGACACTCTTCTTCGATGGTTCCAAGTGTCAACGTGGAGGTGGGGCTAGTGTTATCATCATTCCACTTGATGGTGAACCCACACCTTTGTCCTTCAAACTTGATTTTCATTGTACAAAAAATATTGTTGAATACGAAGCACTTGTATTGGGTCTCTACCAGTCGTTTATGCCTTAGATGTTAAGTCTATCAACATCTTTGGTGATTCTCAATTGATCATAAACTAAGTCAATGGTATATACCGTTGTCGTAATGAGATACTTCAAAAGTATAAGCATCATGTAGACATAATTTTGACCACCTTAGACTGTTACACCCTCCAAACCACCCCAAGTTCTACCAACAAATTTGCAGATACCATGGCCTACTTGGCTTCTCGATACACACTTTGTTTGACGACTCCAAAATATTTGTCACTATACAAAGACTACAATCACCCTCTTATTTACCTCGTGAAGTTTACTCTATCGGAACCGCCACTCTTGACCCAAGTGACCTATGGTATAAGTAATACATAGACTATCTTTCCCTCTCCATCTTACCTCCCGACCTCACTTGTAATGGATAATACACCTTTATCAAAAGGGCCTCTCATTACGTCATCATGGGTGGCCTCCTCTATAAGCATGGATTTGATGATATTCTCTTGCGGTGCCTTACGAGTTTTGAAATTCCCTATACCATTAAGGAAGTTCAAGATGGCATATGTGGAGGTCAGCTTTAGTGGTCTCAGTGATTGCAAGTGTATTCTTCACCTAGGCTATTATGGTTGACCCTTAACCACGATTGTTGTGACTATGTTAAGTGTTGTGTGAAATTCCAACAACATGCCAACCTTCATCATACACCCAATCATGCCTTATAGGTCACCTCGTGACCTTTAGCCCTTCTCTCGAATGGGATTTGAATATTTTCGAGAGAGATCAATCCCCATTCTTCCTAGAGACATCAATGGATCATCACCGCTACTGAATACTACACCAAATGGGTTGAGGCCATACCTCTCATCTCCATGAAAGCTGAGAAAATATGTGAGTTCATCAATCATCACATTATCTATCACTTTGGCATTCCACATCGCCTCATCACTGATAATGGAAAATAATTCAAAAATAAAACCTTGTGAAAAATTTGTGATGCCTTCAACATTCAACTAAGTTTCTCATCACCTTATTACCCACAAACCAATGGCCAAGTTGAATCCACTAATAAAACCCTGAACAAAATTCTCATGAAAGTGGTTAACAATACTGGGAAGGACTAGCATATGCACATTCCTTTTTCCCGTGGGTGTACCGTACTAGTATTCACACTTCCACTACTGCCACTCCTTTTTCTCTGGTCTACGGTATAGAGGCTGTTCTACCTCTCGAAGTCTAGATTCCATCTCTTTGTATTTCTCTCCATGACATGCTCAATGATGATGACTTTTGCCAAGACCATTTAGCACAACTTGAGTTATTAGACGAATGTTGTCTTAATGCTCTTGACCATCTCCAAGTTTACCAAAAATGTATCAAATGTGCCTATGAAAACGTGTTCAAGAACGAACCTTCTAAGTTGGTGATCTCGTCTTGAAGAAAAATCAACATGTAACAAAAGCAGAAAAAATTAAATGGAGAAAATTTGCTCCTAATTGGCTTGGACCATACATCGTGACTCATGCCTATGGATCAGGTGCTTATTATTTATCTTCACTTGACAGTAAACCTGAACTTGAGCCCCTTAATGCCTTGCATCTTCGACCATTCTACTATTGAATTTTAGTCCTACCTCACCTTCTGCCTCTTTTCATGCTTGTCCCTTGAGTGCCATTCACTTTCCTCCTTTGACTATGCCACCCCCAATGATTAAACAAGAATTATGTGCATTCCCATCACTCTTTTACCCTCTCTTAAATATGTGTACCATGGCTCGCACATGGCATGCTTCTCATGGATACTTTTCGTCTTCTTTTAGATGAGATACCATGTTCATTTCATCTTGCTTTCGAATAAGAATCCAATTCTTCACCCTAGTCATGTCCATGACTTAAAAGCCTTCAAATAATTTCCACATGGGATCTAACTCCTTGAGTCAAAATTCCAATAAAAATATGACTCCCTCAAAAGGGACATCTTTCTCTCTAATCGCTGCTATAAATAGATGCTCCTCGAAGGACAACTATATAAAAGCCTCGCTTCAAAAAATAAATAAATAAATAAAATCCAAAGCTTCCGCATCGCTCACTTTGCGAAGACCTCAAGGAGAGATAATTTCCTCATCCCAGATAGACTTCCTGCATCGATCGGTCTATCTCAAATACAAGTCAAAAAAAAAAACTTTTTTGTCATGGACTTGCTCATTGTGATCTTGGATCTCTTGCCAAAAGGCATGCTATCTCATACCATATAACCTAACCATTTTTCACCTTCTCACCCTTTGCACCTTCATTTCATACCACCTCAAGGGACATGCTGAAACTGTGACATTTGGTGATCTATGACTCTTCTTCACCTTTAGAATAATCGATCATGCAAATTCTTTAGGGTATTATGTTCCCTAGCCTACCTAAGGTATGGTCAACCCGTTATGATCCTCACCAATCAGGTGGCTCTCTTACCTCCTCTTATCTTTTAACTTCTTCATTACGTATTGATTATCCTATATAGGACTAGACCCTCGACGCTTATCTCTGGGAAATTTTCCTCTTTCACCACAATCAACTTAAAATCACCCATACCTATTTGCCCACAATTCAACCAAGCCTAAATAACCTAGACTCAATCATGCCTATAACCTACCAACCCATTCTCCTACCTCCTCACATTTTTCCCTAGCTTATGGGAGAACTACATCAGCCTGAGGTCCCCTTTTTCCGGGACTATGTAGGCAGCACTTCAAGGGCATGGGGCCCTTGAAGGTTAGCTTGGCCACTCTCTACCCTTACCAATTTTCCCCTATTTTCCTATTCACATTATACCTAATTTTTCCTTTTGTATATCGAACAACCGGTAAGTACACCTAACCACACACAATAACTAATACACATATCTACCATCCATGTTTCAAACATCATCATAACATTCACCAATTCATCATTTCATATTTCCACACACAATTTTTTTGAAATCTACATCATCATGTATATCTACATTACCATTTGTTATCTATATCACCAACTATTTGTACTCTACACAAAAACCTGACTCAATCCATGCCTATGACTTGACTCCTTCTATGCCTAAACCAAAACCCGAATCAATCCATGCCTATGACCTAACTCCATCCACACCTAACTTGACTAAATCCATGCCTAAAAAAAACCCGACTCAATCCATGCCTATGAATTGACTCCATCCATGGCTAAAGCACCCTAACTCAATCCATGCCTATGACCTAGCTCTATCATGCCTACACTACTTGGTTTCCATCACATATACAAATAATAATAGCAAGTAACACACAAACATATATACATCGTGCCATAATCACCATCATCTCTATAAATAAATCATCCAAACATGTGTATTTATATACATGACTCTCAAATATCTTCGGCATGCACGCTGGTATATATAACAAAATCTCAAAAATGCTCATGCACATCCTCACTATCTTTGACACGCAACCCAGTATATATGTCAAAAACATGATGTCAAAAATAAATTGATCATACATGGAGCTCAATCATCTCCCCATCTGATATCCAAGCCTATCTCATCTGTCTCCTCCTCCACTCCTCTAGCCCGTATCTCGGCCGACCTCTCTCCGCCTCACCCTAGTCCGGCCTCCCGATGGTCTTGCCTCCGGAGCTAGAATCCATACACTAGTGGCCTCACCCTAACCCGGCCCCTAGGCTCACTGGCCCCATGTACTCTCCACACTATGTGTGTAGGATCTGCTCCTCTCACTCGAGGGCTGTTGGCCCGTGCTCGGCATATGATAGGACATACATCATTGTTGCCATCAAGTGATCTTGATAGTATCTCACCTCACCCATGACATCTCTCAACCTAGCAGTAGGTCTGCTGCGGTGGTGCCATCGGCCTCGACACTACCCTACTCCCCGCTTGAACAATGGGACCCCGTGCATGCCCTCGTGGTGGTACTACGAGACTCCAAAACCTGCACCTATACTTGGGCCTCGATGGGCCACTATCTCGTGCCTATGCAGCGGTCAATGGCCCTCTAAACTTGTAACGTATGCCCTAAGATATCGTGGTCGATTCATGATGACCGACATCGGTTAAATCTAACCACCGCCGGTTATCATGCTCACCTCATTTCTACCCATTACCCCTAATATGAATCATGAATCTCCTGTCAACTTTATTTGCACCTTAGATTTCTTACCAAATGTAGAATCTTCAGTGTCTATCTAGGATACCTCAATAGGTGTCATGTGGATCCCTAGGCTCTCGCTCCTCTGCATATGGATCCTCATGGTCTTCTAGAATGTACATGACCTTAGTGTTAGGATCTGGATGATCAACAGGGACATATGAGCTTGAATCTGCACTAGGATTTGCATGATCCTCGGGTACATATGAGTCCGAAGGCTCACTATTTTTCCTTGTGCAAGACAAACAACATGACCTATGCGAACTCGATCCTCTAGTTGTGCCCAATGTGAAGCTCCACTCCGCTCCTGTCATCAATCATATAACCTTGACGAGTAGTTAGGTAGAAGTTTCCTAATACCACTTCGTCCATCTCCAAAGGGATGATGTCAAGAGTGATATTATCAGAAACTCATCTCCCAATAATGAAGCTCAAGATGCAATAACTGGTAGATACTCCATACAAAGTACCATCTTATGTACCAACTATCTTGGTACAAGGAAGTGGTATCATGGGAAGTCCTCAGCAAAGTTGCACCACATCGACGAGCTATATACCCTACTCTTATATTCCAATCGAAAATAAGGGTTACTAACTATCCTCATGCAACCAAAGATAATCCACCTGTCTCGAGGCACTCATATGTTGCTGTATAATATCTAGATGTTCCACTAGTGATCTCCATGCCAAGGGTGCCTTTGATTGGCTAGTGATGGGTCTCGAAATAGCCTTTCCCTTATACCGCATCCATTTAGGCCTTCTTTATGGATATAAATCCTAGCATCACTTGGTATTGTGCCCTTTACCATAATGATGACACATGCCCGATTTTTGTGATTACCTCTCTAAGTAAGCGCTTCCAAAGCTGATTGGATTTAGTCACCTTCCCAAGTGGAGCATCCAAGTTTTTTCAGAACTCTACGATACGTTGTTTCTACCGGCACTAACGCTCTTAAACAATAGTTAGGTGGGTTAATAGCGCCACGATCCGGCGATTATGTTCTCAATGTCAAGTGATCATCACTCGAACCATGGTTCCTAATAAGGCAAGCATAACTAGAAACTAGAAGAAGATGTATAGATCCATTTCTACAAAACCAACTTTGATAAAAAATTTGATTCAAAAAGACCAAATTTTTATCTACTTGATCTTCAAACCTCAGTAGGCTTATCAAATTTCCATTTAATTTTTACCCCATGAAAATCAACTTAAAATGAATTAGAAGAAGATGTATAGATCCATTTCCACAAAACCAACTTTGATAAACAATTTGATTCAAAAAAAGGTTGATTGAACCCTTTAAGTTCAAAAATTGCCTACGTCTCAGGTTGATTACGAAGTTTTTACGAACCTGCTCCACTAGTCAAAACTTGTAAGTTACAATAGTACTTTCACAAGAAAACCTAATGGAAACTATTAAAAACTTTCTTAGAAGAATATCCATACCTTTAGATGACAAGGGTGAAAGATAGCACCCGATTTCCACCTTCCTGGCATATTCGACAAGCTCTATGGCACCAACTTCACTGTTTGGAATCCTCCAGATCTCAATCAGCCTTCCAAATGCTTCATAACAGCCTATGGCACTGGTCGATACTCCAAGATTCACAATAATTTAGTGTGGTGCTATGGGCCGACTAGGTAGTATTAAAACTCCTAGCCACAATAATACCTATTTAAATAAATAGGTCTTCACAACTTTATAATAAGCCTAAAAATAGGTCTTATAAAAAAAAACGCTCCTCCACTCTGCTCGGGAAATATTCCTCAAGATCTTGCTTTGAGCTTCCAAGTTGTGTGTTTACAATGAAGAGGGGTACCCCTATTTATATTAAAATAGGACCCTAAAATAATTTTTTAAAATATTTATCCTTAGGCTATTATAAGCCTTAAACCGTGGCATGTAAAATGGGATAAAATCCCATATAATGGGAAACTTGCATGTTTGATTGGGTAATATCCCACACAATCTTCCTTTAACCCCTTTTACAAATTCCACGTAATGTGGATGCATTAGAAAGTGGGTAATATCCCACATTAGGTGGGAAGGATAAATGTTTAGGCTTTATTAAAGCCTTTCCCACAAATGCATAGTGGTCATGGGGCCACTTGAGGCTGTACCGCCCTCTCCTCCTTCTTAAGTGGAAGCTTCCACGCATGGCTTGGTTTGCCCCAACCACGTGGAATTTGGCTTATCATTAGGAGTTGATGGATTAAATATAGGTTTTTATGTTTCATGTGCCCATTGTGTGGGCCAAGTGGGAAAATTTGAACATGCCACTACGTGGCAAGTTGGAGGTTTAATGGGTTAATATAGACCCCATGAAATATAAATGGTCCCGATCAACGTGGATAGCTCACGAGCTAAAATGTAACTTAGTCCTTGCATGAATCGACTAATAGCTCGATGTTGATCCTTGGTAGGAAAATCGATCATATTCGATTCATGGTGGCAAGCCACATGGTGGCTTGTGGACCCACCACATCGGTGATAACAAATTAGTCCACACGATGGCCGGCTCCCCTCCATTAAAAAAGTTGAGCCTCTTGCTCCCACGAGCTATATCATTTTACGACCATCGAATATCAGCGATTAAAACCTCTCCAATTTTTTCCAACGCCCTTTTGCCACATGTCGTAGTGCGATTGGTCCAATATTGACATGTTGACCATAGAGTTGACTTTCCGTTGACTAAACTTTGACCGGACATAACTAGAGCTCCCAATGTCCATTTGTCGCGTTCTCATAGTCATGGAAATATCTCAAAAATATATTCTACACTGACATAATTTAGGGATGTTTAGGGAACTTTTGATATCAAAAATGATCCCCTGATCACACCTCCCCAATGAGAAAGGATTTTTGTCCCAAAATATTATATTGGAACATTTTGCCATCTGTCCTAATCTGAAACTCGTACTACCACCACCTTGAAAGTGCTGTCAGTAGTATAACCTTTGGTATCTTCCCCTGCAACCTCCTCACTTTGAAAACTTTGTTCCAATCCGGGACCTATGGGTTATGAGCCCACGATGCTTCCATTGCGCCACTCTGATATCCGAAGAAGACCTCCATGCCTCGATATGGTGCTAGGCTTTTAGATATCTAACAACAAGGATATTCTCAAGTAACTCTATAACAAAAATATTGGCTCGAGTTATTCTCAGTAGAATACAAAACAAGGAACTCCATGTTACTTAGAGGTATGATTGATTCGATGTCAATGATGGACAATGAATTTTCCCTTTTGAAGACCTCAACGCCTCATACTGTGTGGAGCTTTATATCTTGCAGACCTCAACACCTCCATTGATGCGAATTGCTAAGTTTCTTGATGGACCTCAATGCCTCCATTATGCAGGCTAAGTATTTTGTAGACCTCAAGACCTCTCTATGTATGTAGTGCTAAGTCTCTTACAGACTTCAATGCCTCCACTATGTAGTGCTAAGTCTATTCTAGACCTCAACTCCTATACCATGTGTGCAAGTGCTAAGTCTCTTTTAGACATCAACGCTCCACTGTGTAGTTCTAAGTCTCTTACAAACCTCAACGCCTCTATTGTGCAATGCTAAGTATCTTGCAGACCTCAATGCCTCGCAACACGATGCTTAAGTCCGATGATCAACTACAATTCAAATGTGTGGTCATAATGCCCACGACTCGAATGCATCCCGAACTAATCTTTTGAGAGATCCTTTTGTTAACAAGCAATATCAAGTACCATTCTGCTAGATGCACATGATGGCCTCTTCAGAATGAAGTTCCAACCCGATGTTCAATGCCAATGGTGATTCAACTACCATTCTAGTTACATGGTCACAATGCCTCTACAAAGAATGAAGTTCCAAGTTGACTCCTGTGAACTCTACTGTCTGCACAAATGGAAGATCAATCTCCAAGCTTTATATGAGTTAAATCATGTATCCAAGCTATAATAGGTACTCACAAATGATTAGGAGATAGGTGCCCTTAAAAGGGTATTTTTACAACTTCCAAATACAAGTGTAGGAAATTATATCCTAATACATCATGCAAATTAGTTGTAAAAAATGCTCCTTTTTGGAGTCTTGGTACAATAAGCTTAGTTACCAATTTATAGGAAAATAATTTTCACATGATAACCTGTCGCGAAAATTTCTCCTACTTGGTGGCCTTTGTACTTGGTCTTCTCCACTACATCGTAATCATGGTTTGACCTTGTTTGTCTCTTTCTTACTGGAAAATAACTCAACAAGGACCAAAACATACTACATCTCCTGGTATTAGCAATTTACCAAAATAATTTCCCTCTAAGGGGTCTTACTAATGCAAGTATATAAGAGTACAAACATTTCCCAAAATTGGGACTTTGACTAATGTGTCTTGATCGGTTAGATGTATACAAAAATTGACCATACAGGGTCTTATTCATACATTCTACCTAACACAAAAGTTTATGGTTTTATTACAATAAGAGAAATAAATAATGCTCGGAAAAACCAATACAATAGTTGAACAAGTCAACTTTATTTGCACCTTAGATTTCTTACCAAATGTAGAATCCTCGGTGTCTATCTAGGATACCTCAATAGGTGTCATGTGGATCCCGGCTCTCTTTCTCCTCTGCATATGGATCCTCATGGTCTTGATGGAATGTACATGACCTCAATGTTAGGATCTAGATGATCAACAAGGACATATGAGCTCGAATCTACACTAGGATTTACATGATCCTCAGGTACATATGATTCTAAAGGCTCACTATTTTCACCTTGTGCAAGATGAACAACATGATCTCCGTTACAAAATAAATCCTCCGTATGTGCCCAAATGAAGCTCCACTCCGATTCTATCATCAATCATATACCCTGACGAGTAGTCAAGTAGAAGTTTCCTAATACCACATTTCATCCATCTCCAAAGGGATGATGTCAAGAGTGATATTTCGAAACTCATCTCCCAATGATGAAGCTCAAGATGTAATAACTGGTAGATACTCCATGCAGAGTACCATCTTTGTACCAACTATCTTGGTATGGGGAAGTGGTGTCATGGGAAGTCCTAGTTGGCACACCACATCGCAATTACGTACCCTACTCCGATAGTCCAATAAAAAATAAGGGTCACTAACTATCCTCGTGCAACCACTGGAATCCACTATCTCGAGGCACTCACATGTCATAGTATAATATCTAGATGTTCCATTGGTGCATTCCATGTAAATGGTGCCACCGATAGCTAATGTTTAGGTCCAAAAATATCCTTTCCCTTCTTTTGCATCCACTTAGGCCTTCTCTAGGTACAAATCCCAACTTTGATCGCATATCATGCCCTTTGCCATAATGATGACACATGCCCTGAGTCTCATGATGGTTGCCTCTCTAAGTGGTGCTTCGAAAATGACTAGATTCAACTACCTTCCCAAGTGGAGCATCCAAGCTTCTTTGCAACTCTGTGATGCATTGTTGTTGTTGCGCCGATGCTCTCAAATAGTAGCCATGTGGGTTTGTAACTCCACAATTTGGTGATCATGTTCTCAATGTCAAGTGATCATCACTTGAACCATGGTGCCTAATAAGGAAAGCATAACTGGAAACTAGAAGAATATGTATAGATCCATTTCTGCAAAACTATCTTTGATACAAAACTTGATTCGAAAAAATACTAAAATTTTTATCTACTCGATCTTCGACCCTTGTAGGCTTATCAAATTACCATTTAATTTTTACCCCATTAAAATCAACTTAAAATAATGCAATAAGTATGACACTTTGCAAAAAGGTTGATTACGGAGTTCGGAAATTGCCTACGTCTCCGGGTTCTTTCAAACTGTTCCACTAGTCAAAACTTGTAAGTTACAATAGTACTTTCACAAGAAAACCTAATGGAAACTATTAAGAACTTGCTTAGAAGAATATCTAGACCTTCAGATGACAAGGGTGAAAGATAACACCCGACTTCCACCTTCCTAGCATATTCAACAAGCTCTATGGCACCAACTCCATTGTTTCGGAAATCCTCCTGATCTCGATGGCCTCTCGACGCTTCAGTAACATCCTATGGCACTCGATCGATAATCCAAGCTTCACAATAATTTAGTGTGGTGCTATGGGCCGACTAGGTAGTATTAAAACTCCTAGTCACAATAATGCCTATTTAAATAAATAGGTCTTCACAACTTTATAATAAGCCTAAAAAATAGGTCTTATAAAATAAAACGCTCCTCTGTTGTGCTCAGGAAATATTCCTCAAGCTCTTGATTTGAGATTCCAAGTTGTGTGTTTACAATGAAGAGGGTTACCCCTATTTATATTAAAATAGGCCCCTAAAATAATAACGCTTAAATATTTATCCTTAGGCTATTATAAGCCTTAAACCGTAGCATGTAAAATGGGATAAAATCCCATATAATGGGTGGACTTGCATGTTTGAGTGGGTAATATCCCACATAATCCTCCTTTAACCCCTTTTTCAAATTCCACGTAATGTGGATGCATTAGAAAGTGGGTAATATCCCACATTAGGTGGGAAGGATAAATTTTAGGATTTATTAAAGCCTTTCCCACGAATGCATCATCATGGGACCACTTGAGGTTTTACTACCCCCCTCCTTCTCATGTGGAAGCTTCCACACATGGCTTGGTTTTCCCCCACCATGTGGAATTTGGCTTATCATTGGGAGTTGGTGGATTACATATTGGCCGCTATGTTTAATGTGCCCATTGTATGGGCCAAGCGGTTAGCAATTTGAACATGCCACTACGTGAGGAGTTGGAGGTTAAATGGGTTAATATATACCCCATGCAATATAGATGGTCCCAATCAACGTGGATAAATCATCGAGCTAAAATGTAACTCGGTCCTTGCATGAATTAAATAATAGCTCGATGTCGAGCCTTGGTAGGCAAATTGATCATATTCGATTCATGGTGGAAAGCCACGTGGTGGCTTGTGGACCCACCACGTCGGGTGATAACAAATTAGTTCACATGAAGGCCAAGCTCCCATCCATTAAAAAAGTTGAGCCTCTTGCTCCCATGAGCTATATCATTTTACGACCATCGAAGACCGGTGGTTAAAACCTCTCCAATTTTTTCCAATGCCCTTTTTCCATGAGTCAAGTGAAATTGGTCCAATATTGATGTATTGACCATAGTTGACTTTCTCATTGATTGAACTTTGACCGAACATAACTAAAGCTCCTAATGTCCATTTTTCACATTCTCACAAGTCATGGAAAGCTCTCAAAAATATATTTTGAATTGACATAATTTAGGGATGTTTAGAGAAATTTTGATATAAAAATGATTTCCTAATCATACCTCCCCAATGAGAAAGGATTTTTGTCCCAAAAAGCTTATATTGGAACATTTTGCCATCCTGTCTTGAATCTAGAAACTCGCTACCATCTCGTAAGTGCTACTATAGTATACCCTTTGGTCTCTTTCCTTGCAACCTCCTCACTTGGAAAACTTTGTTCGATCATGGGACTCTGTGGGTTATGAGCTCACGATACTTCCGTCGTGCCACTCTGATATCCAAAGAAGACCTCCACGCCTCCACTATGCGGTGCTAGGCTTCTAGATATCTAACAACAAGGATATTCTTTTACTTTATAACATAACTCCTGGCTCCGAGTTGATTCCATAGAATCCAAACTAGTTTTAAGGAACTCCATGTTACGTAGAGCTATGATTGATCCGATGTCGATGATGGACAATGAATTATCCCTTTTTAGACCTCAACACCTCCGCTACATGTGCTAAGTATCTTCATACCTCAACACCTCCACATGCAATGTTAAGTCTCTTGCAGACCTCAACACCTCCATTGGCAATGCTAAGTCTTTTGCAGACCTCAACACTCTGTTGTGTAGTGCTAAGTCTCTTATAGACCTCAACACCTCCATTATGCAAGTGCTAAGTCTCTTATAGACCTCAATGCCTTTGTTGTGCAGTGCTAAGTCTCTTTTAGACCTCAATGCCTCCATGCGTGCAAAGGTGAATCTCTTGTAAACATCAACAAATTTTCTATGCTAAGTCTCTTGCAGACCTCAATGCCTCTGCTACACGATGCTAAGTCTGATGATCAGCTACCATTCAAATGTGTGGTGAAGTGAATGCCTCGAATCAATGACATTCTAAGCTAATATTTTGAGAGATCCTTTTGTTGACAAACAATATCAGGTACCATTCTGCTAGATGCACATGATGGCCTCTTCACAGAATGAAGTTCGACCCGATGTCAATGCCAATGGTGATTCAGCTACCATTCTGCTACATGGTCACAATGCCTCTACATAGAATGAAGTTCTAAGATGACTCTTGCGAACTCTACTGATCTACACAAATGGTAGATCAATCTCCAAGCTTTATATGAGTTAAATCATGTATCCAAGCTATAACAGGTACTCACAAATTGATTAGGAGATAGGTTCCCTTAAAAGGGTCTTTTTACAACTTCCAAATATAAGTGTAGGAAATTATATCCTAATACATCATGCAAATTAGTTTTAAAAAATGCTCCTTTTTGGAGTCTTGGTACACAATAAGATTAGCTACCAATTTATAGGAAAATAATTTTCACATGATAACATGTCGTGAAAATTTCTCCTACTTGGTGGCCTTTGTACTTGGTCTTCTCCACTACATCGCAATCATGGTTTGACCTCGTTTGTCTCTCCCTGTTGGACAAATAACTTAACAAGGACCAAAACATACTACATCTCCTATTATTAGAAATTTACCAAAATAATTTCCCTCTAAGGGGTCTTACTAATACAATTATATAAGAGTAAAAACATTGCCTAGAATTGGGACTTTGACTAATGTGTTCTGATCGGTTAGATGTATACAAAAATTGACCATATAGGGGTCTTATTCATACATTCTACCTAACACAAAATTTTATGGTTTTATTACAATAAGAGAAATAAATAATGCTAGGAAAACCAATACAATAGCTGAAAAATTCAACTTTATTTGCACCTTATATTTCTTACCAAATGTAGAATCCTCGGTGTCTATTTAGGATACCTCAATAGGTGTCTTATGGATCCCTAGGCTCTTTATCCTCTGCATATGGATCCTCATGGTCTACTGGAATGTATGCGACCTCAATGTTAGGATGTGGATGATCAGCAGGGACATATGAGCTCAACTCTACACTAGGATTTGCATGATCCTCGAGTACATATGAGTCCAAGGCTCACTATTTTCACCTTGTGTAAGAAAAACAACATGACATGTTGTGAACTTGATCATCTAGCCATGCCCAATGGGAATATTCACTCCACTCCTATCATCAGTCATATAACCATGACGAGCAGTCAGGTAAAAGTTTCCTAATACCACTTCATCCATCTCTAAAGGGATGATGTCGAGAGTGACATTATCAGAAACTCATCTCCCAATGATGAAGCTCAAGATGCAGTAATAGATACTCCGTGCAAGAGTACCATCTTTTGTACTAATTAGCTTGGTATGAGGAAGTGGTGTCATGGGAATTCCTAGTTAGTGCACCACATGTGATTACGCACTACTCTAATAGTCCAATAAAAATAAGGGTCACTAACTATTGTTGTGCAACCATTGTAATCTATTGTCTTGAGGTACTTGCATGTGACAATATAATATTTGGGTGTTCCATTTGGTGCCTCCCGAATGGCCAATACTAGGTCCGGAAATAGTCTTTCCTTCTTCTACATCCACTTAGGCATTCCTTTGGGTACAAATCCTAACATCGCCGATATCGTGCCCTTTTCCACAATGATGACACATGCCCGAGTCTGGTGATAGTTTCCTCTCCAAGTGGCACTTTCAAAGCTAACTGGCTTCAACCACCTTCCCAAGTGGAGCATTCAAGCTTCTTTGAAACTCTATGATATGTTGTTGTTGGCCGGCATGACGCTCTCAAATAGTAGCAAGGAGGGTTTGTAGCTCCATAATCTGGCGATCATGTTCTCAATGTCGATTGATCATCACTTGAACCATGGTGCCTAATAAGGAAAGCATAACTAGAAACTAGAAGAAGATGTATAGATCCATTTCTACAAAACCAACTCTGATACCAAACTTGTTTGAAAAAAACCAAAAATTTTATCTACTCAATCTTCAAATCCTTTTAGGCTTATCAAATTTACTCGTTTAATTTTTACCCTGTTAAAATCAACTTAAAATAATACAATAAGTATGAAACTTTGAAAAAGGTTGATTACAAAGTTCAGAATTACCTATGTCTTTGAGTTCTTTCAAATTGTTCCACTAGTCAAAACTTGTAAGTTACAATAGTAATTTCACAAGAAAACCTAATGGAAACTATTAAGAACTTGCTTAAAAGAATATCGGACCTTTGGATGACAAGAGTGAAATATAACACCGGACTTCCACCTTCCTAGCGTATTCGGAAAGCTCTATGGCACCAACTCCACTATTCGAGAATCCTTCGGTTCTCAATCAGCCTTCCCGACACCTCATAACGCCCTATGGCACTCCGGTCGATACTCTAAGCTTCACAATAATTTAGTGTGGTGTATGGGCCGACTAGGTATTATTAAGCCACAATAATGGCTATTTAAATAAGCAGGTCTTCACAACTTTATAATAAGCCTAAAAATATAGGTCTTATCAATAAAAATGCTCCTTCGTTGTGCTCAGAAATATTCCTCAAGCTCTTGCTTTGAGATTCCAAGTTGTGTGTTTACAATGAAGAGGGGTAACCGTATTTATATTAAAATAGGCCCCTAAAATAATGCTAAAACATTTATACTTAGGCTATTATAAGCCTTAAACCGTAGCATGTAAAATAGGATAAAATCCCATAAAATGGGCAGCTTGCATGTTTGAGTGGGTAATATCCCACATAATCCTCCTTTAACCCCTTTTACAAATTCCACGTAATGTGGATGCATTAGAAAGTGGGTAATATCCCACATTAGGTGGGAAGTATAAATGTTTAGGATTTATTAAATCCTTTCCCACGAATGCATAGTGGTCATAGGACCACTTGAGGCTTTACCCCCCTCCTCCTTCTCACATGGAATCTTCCACGCATGGATTGGTTTTCCCCACCATGTGGACTTTGGCTTATCATTGGGAGTTGGCGGTGTTTCACTCGGAAATGTTTCGTTCCTTTTAGAAATGAGATAAGGTTAGGGTTAGGAGGAATACATTGAATGTCGAGATGGTGTGCGCGTACCGTAGAGAAAGATCGGGTTGATCGGAGAACTCCTTTTTGTCTTGGAAGGACTACTGCAAATAAGAACACAAGACCACAAGATTTTGATTAAACAATAAATGAGGAAGCGCCTTGGGCCTGGAAATATGAAGCTTCCTTTAGAAGGTGGTGGTTCCTCGCTAATATGAATTAACACAAAAGGCGCAAAATATCAATTAAATTGTTTCGTTGAAGCTGGGTAGGGAAAGGCTGGTTTTTAGTTTTGATCGAGGAACCGATGGCGGATTCTGACAACCGATGCGGTTATGGATAACCGATACCGGTGGGTTCTAGGATCTTCTTAGTAGCTATGGTGTTTTGTAAGGCTGGTTTGTGGATGATATTAGGAAATGGGATGATTAGAAGTAAAAGAATAACAGTTAGATGCAATGACACGTTGGGTAGTAGATTCGAGAGACGGATTTAGGAGGATTTGTGATTCAAAGAGCATAAGAAATGTTATAACAGAGGACATGCAAGATATGACTTACTGGTTTTGACGAAGATGCAAGTTAATCTCCTCTACCTGCAAGCACTTCGGTTTCTTTACTCGTCTCTGCTTGATTAAATGAAGATCGGGACTCTGCATTCCTTGCTCGCGATGCTCTTCTGTTGATCCGAAATCCTTTGGTGATCTCCAAAATGAAATTCGATCCTTTGTTTTGGTTTGGGGAGCCCATTTGAGGAACCGATGGCGGTTGCGTAACCGACGGTGGTCGAGTAGGAACCGGCATCGGTAAGGAAAAAGTAGGCTATTTTTAGTAAAATAGCCCACCTTCCCTGCTTTTCTCCCGAGAGATCAGTTGCGGGCTCGGTCAAGTGACTAGAAGGTCGGTTTTGGGTGCGAGAAAGGGGTCATTAGTTATGGGTGTAGGTGTGGACCAAGTTATGGGTCTTAATTAGGTTAGTTTTAGGGTTAGGGCTAGGTCATGATGAAGTGGCAAAGTGAGGTGGTAGGTAGGGTGATGTGGATTTATCAATTAGAAGGCAATTAATAAATAATTGTGTAAGGTTTAGGTGATGAGGTTATATTGCGAGATGAGACGCGGGTCACAAGGGGTCGTAAGACACGAATTTGGTGTCTACATTAGCCCCTTATTGTCGTGTAGCTTGTTTTGTAAAGCTGCGGACAATAATATGAAGTGGTTTCTTGTGTTAAAGATATAGGTAATCCCCCTCAAATCTATCGCCGATTGAGTGAACGGGAAATCAGGGATAGGGTTGATAAAGGGTACATGGTGTAGAGAGGATGGTAAGGTGGTGGGGTAGGTCGAGGAAGCGGATGCATGTTGAAATGCAATAGTACGACGAGGGTACATGATTTGACAAGCAAACCAGCAATGTGTAGGCAAAGGTCGATAGTTTATCCAAACAAGGGTGATATAATCCTGGTATCCAAGGCATAGGAAGTAGCTCCAGGGTATATAACGGGTGAGGTACGAGAACGTTTAGGCATGTTTGGCGTACAAATGGTTGGTTTGGTTGAGATAAACGTCACGGTCTCAGGTCTAGGCAAAGTTGGTCGACGAGATCAAGTCGAGGACCCTAATCATGCTAAACACTGAAGGTGAGCTCGATTGAACAAAAGGTACATGATGGATGGATAAAATAAAACGTTGATTGTGGGTATGGTATTGAAGTGATACGGCCTTGGGTCGGGCCAAGTTGTTGGGTTGTGGCCTTGCGTCAGGTCATAAGGGTAGAGTGAGGCCGTGGGTCGGGCCAAATTGTTAGGGCGAGGCCTTGGGTCGGGCCAAATAGGTAGGTTGAGGCCTTGGGTCGGGCCAAATGGTTAGGGCGAGGCCTTGGGTCGGGCCGAATAGGTAGGTGGAGGCCTTGGGTCGGGCCAAATAGGTAGGTTGAGGCCTTGGGTCGGGCCAAATGGGTAGGGTGAGGCCTTGGGTCGGGCCAAATAGGTAGGTTGAGGCCTTGGGTCGGGCCAAATGGGTAGGTTGAGGCCTTGGGTCGGGCCAAATAGGTAGGTTGAGGCCTTGGGTCGGGCCGAATAGGTAGGGCGAGGCCTTGGGTCGGGCCAAATAGGTAGGTTGAGGCCTTGGGTCGGGCCAAATGGGTAGGTTGAGGCCTTGGGTCGGGCCAAATGGGTAGGTCGAGGCCTTGGGTCGGGCCAAATGGGTGGGTCGAGGCCTTGGGTCGGGCCAAATGGGTGGGTTGAGGCCTTGGGTGGGGCCAAATGGGTAGAGGCGAGGCCTTGGGTCGGGCCAAATGAGTAGGCGAGGCTTTGGGTCGGGCCAAATGGGTAGGTTGAGGCCTTGGGTCGGGCCAAGTTGTTGGGTTGCGGCCTTGGGTCGGGCCGGTGAAGTCAAAAATGGCTAAAGAGCAATGGAGCATATAGGCGATGTGGTAAAGAGGCAATGTGGTGGGAAAGGGAAAGTAGTGAATAAGGGCAAAAAGGGACAAAACCGATATCGGTTATCTATGACCGGTACCGGTTAGATAACCGACGCCGGTTCCTTAGGGCACGATTTGACCGGTATCGGTTCTATGTTAAAAACCTATAAAAAAGAAAAATACGGCGGTCATTGTCACTTTGTCAATTTGGAAACTAAATCGACTTGTCTGACGTGGAGAGTTGAGATTAGAGGCTTGATTGAGTGAGGTGGAGCTATTGTATTGGCGGAGAGAGTTGATAGTGGGCCCGATTAAGGAGGAGGCAGCAGTTGATTGGCCGGGGACCTAGCAGATCAGGATTGGAGCCATGGCACGGGCGGAGGAGGCTGGAGAGGGGCCAGGCTGGACCACCACCACCCATCCCACCACGGACGACGTGTAAATCGTTCGGATAGATTCGAAACTCTTTAATTTGGTGATTTGGTTGTATTATGCTAAATTGGGGGTTTGGGTAGGAATTAACCTTTTGTAGGAAATAATGAGAAAATGGAAATGATTTGAAAAAGGGAGAGGGTAGATAGGCTAGATAGGCTAAGGTGGGTAGGTGGGTAAGTTTTTAGGGTATTTGGGTGGGTAGATGGGAAGAAATAGGTAAAAAAATGGGTTTGGGGAGCCGCGCGGGGGTTCGGCTCCGGGAGAGGACAGTGACCGATGTCGGTCACTAGGCGACCGGCATCGGTCGCGCAATTTTAGGGAAAGGGAGTGTTGTTGGTGACCGGCGTCGGTCATGTATCGGCCGGCGTCGGTGGCTCTGTGTTTTGTGGGTTGTGTGGGTGGGTTGGTTGTTTAGGGTTTTGGGTTGGGTTGTGGGTGGGTGTGGGTGGGTTGGTTGTTTAGGGTTTTGGGTTGGGTTGTGGGTGGGTGTGGGTTTGTGTGGGAGTTGGGTGAGGGGTGGAGAGGGGTTTGGTGTAGGGTTGGGTTGGGTTTGGAATTGAAGGTGGGAGAAGGGTTTGGTGTAGGGTTGGGTTGGGTTTGAGTTGGAGGTGGGAGAAGGGTTTGGTGTAGGGTTGGGTTTTAGGTTTTGGGTTAGGTTGGGGTCGGTGTGGGTGTTGGGTTAGGGGTGGAGAAGGGTTTGGTGTAGGGTTGGGTTTTGGGTTTTTGGGTTGGGTTTGAGGTGGAGGTGGGAGAAGGGTTTGATGTAGGGTTGGGTTTTGGGTTTTGGGGGGGTGGTGTAGGGTGGGGTTGGGTTTAGAATTGAAGGTGGGAGAAGGGTTTGGTGTAGGGTTGGGTTGTGGGTTTTGGGGTTGGGTGTAGGGTTGGGTTGGGTTGGGGTTGGGTTTTGTTTTGTTTTTTTTTTTTTTTTTTGTTGGTTTTGGGTGGGATGGTTTTGGGTTTGTAGGGTGGTAGGTTCTTAGAGGGGGTAGAGAGTCGGGGGTATGGTGGGGGGATAAAAAAGGGGTGTTTAGATGATAAAGTAGGTGTTGTAATAAAGAGTAGGTCTAAGGATGTGGGTTGGTTTTGCAGCACGTCGGCCAGATTGGCGATGCGGGATAGGATGCCCCGGCTGTTAGTGCGGATGAGACCACACGTATCTGCGGCTCATTGGGCCATCATGCGCGAGGTGGGACTCGGTGGAGTCAGAGGTATAGAGCGATAGAGAGATCACGGCGATGGTCGCCCTCATCGAGAGATGGGATCCGCGACAATGTGTTCCATCTCCCGTGGGAGATGACCGTCACATTGGAGGATGTGTATCACATCCTTCGATTACCTATCGAGAGAGCGAGTCTTCAAGTAGATTCGAGCGCCATGGACGGCATATCTGCGAGTTTTGGGGATGCGGCCGCGCTTCTGCGACCTACCATAGCGCAAGTATCGGGTGCAGTGACATGTACCATGCGCATCGACACGAGACACGGCCAGGTTGTGTTGATGATGGTTGGGATCACTGCTTCACCCTCCCGGACTCGAGAGGAGGCCGCTTCCCACGAGCATTGATGGGGAGTGCTTTGCTTGAGATGGTGGAGGAGCACACATTACGCTGGCACTAGTATATACAGTGTAATTATACGAGGAGCTATGAGGCTATCGCCGGAGGAGGCGGTCGGTATTTGCTCTACATTTTATTGCATTGTTGGGCATACGAGCACATCGTATGCATTAGGCGATAGGGTTACCCCAGCCGGGGCCACAGGTCATATACCGATATGGCTTTCGAGAGAGGTGGTTGGGGGTCGTGGGCAGCCACGAGCGATTATGGCGAGTCGGGATGTGGCATCTTATAGACATTTCTAGAGGGCCTTACAAGAGTAGACATTGTATGGAGACCCTACAGAGGTCACCATCTGGCGAGAGGAGCCGCTTACGGTTGCGCCTAATCCAGTACACATTACGGATAGCGGGACGGAGGCCGGGGAGAGTACGGCGGATACCTGGAGAGGGTACAGGTAGATGGGGCTGCGGCAGGGCGAGCCACCTCCGTTCCTCGACAGGAGAGATGATGTAGAGGCCCCTTTGCTGCACCACAGCCTTTGGATCCAGTTGGGTAGCGAGAGAGATCAGCAGGTGATGGCATAGATGATCTTTGGGTGCACGGGAGCATACGAGGGTGTGGTGGGGTGGGCGAGAGGAGGCAGCCGAGGATAGTACCTGCCACGGCCGAGACTTTGGCATGGTGCGTGAGAGAGAGATCAGCTCGGGGGTTAGAGTGCAGCTCTTACGAGGCGGCAGCAGCTGCAGCACGAGCACGAATAGGTGTCTTACGAGGGCGCTAGCCCGAGCTCAGCAGCACGAGCACGAAGCGGCGGCCACAGTGCACCACCACCAGCAGTGGTGGTACCACGGCCATGACCCATGCAGTGCAGTCATGCAGTACCACAGCCAGCCACGAGCACCACCAGCACCACCACGAGCACGGGGGGGCCTTTGGTAGTAGGTGTCGAGGGACCGCCCCGATACTACGGTGGCTCGAGAGTGTTACATGGAGGCTAGAGCGGAGGCCCGATACTATCAGGATATTCTTGATGGTACCGGAGTCGAGTATCGAGCTTATGTAGCGCATAGAAGGCGAGACCTCTCACGGCCCAGAGATCTCAGGGAGGTGCAGCCACAGCTGGCGTGTCCGTGATGGGCAGGAGGCGAGAGGCACCACAGGGACCAGCGGGGAGAGGTGCCGAGGGCGGTGGGGAGAGCTGAGAGATCCCAGACATGGTGTATTGATAGATGGGCACCGGTCTGCGAACCGGGTGTATTGATAGAGGCCTGCGTGCCTATGTATTATTCATATATTCATTCATTCATTTATTGTATACCGGCCTGCGAGCCGAGTAGGGGTTGTATAGTGGATACCGGCCTGCGAGCCGAGTATATATCTATTTTTGATACGAGGGACGAGCCGCGGCAGTCGAGATTTTTTACGATTATTGCGGCTGCGTGCGGCTTTGGTGGATTATGAGATCACAGAGGCCCCGATGTAGGGCACATTGTATTTTTGAAAATTTGTATATATATAGAGACGATGTTTTGATCCACATGCAGTGTTCAAAATGTGTTTAAATATTTGGTTAATGGCTGGTAATATATAGAATGTGTGATGAGTTTAATTGACATGTTGATAGATGGATGATGCTGATGTTTTTGTTTTTTTGTACGTATATATGAATGGCATGTTATGTGATGAATTGGTGGTTTTGTGACATTGTGATATATGTAATTGATGAGTTGGATCCAAATGATGTATAGATTGATAGTTGCTTGATATCCGTAGTTGATGGTTTGTGTATTTGTATAAAATAAATGATGTTAATGAAATTGTGATGCTATGTGTGGTGGATGAATAAATGTGGTAAATTGTGTTGTGTATGCAGGAAAAGAGGCGGGCGCGACAAAAATTTAGGTGAGAAATGAAGAAAAGAACGCTGTTGAGAAAAGATAGGTGTGTAACCGATATCGGTAGCTGATAGACCGATATCGGTTAAGTAACCGATACCGGTTACTTAGGTATGAGCTTTTCTAAAAATAGAAAAGCTAGGGTGGCAACTTAAGTTTTAATTTTAGAGCCATGCAAGAGGTTAAATACGCGAAGCGACGCTTTTTTGACAAGCGAGACGAGGTTTTTACATGAGAGATTTTGGGTAATAAGAAAAGAGACTGGGAAGGTGAATGCGATCTGAGATTCAGAAAGTAGAAAGGTGAATTTGAAAAGGGTGGTGATCATGGCAGAACGAGGAGAAGCATCCAGCAGGCAGGGACAAGAGGGAAGACAAGGGCCACCTCAAGTGCTGCGCTGACCCAAGAGGTAACGTATTGTTTGTGATTTGACTCTGCATGTTGTGTGAATAAGATGGGGGAGAGTAGGTGGGTAGCTATGAGAAAGAAAACATGATAATAAGGGTTGCAGGTGAGGTAAGTGTTACGGGGTAGGCAATCAGGGGTTTCAGGTATGTTTGTATGTATAAAAAGGAATAAACGAGCAAATTATTGTCGTAGGTGGTTGTTTTAGGGAAGGTGTATGTAATTGACAGTGACCGGTAGCGGTTAGGAGGAACTGGTATCGGTTACTAAACCGATACCGGTTATGTATAACCGATACCGGTTACTGGAGGAATTTCCAGAATGTTTGAAAAACCCTGACGGAGTGAATGGTTGTTTGTTGTTTTGGTGTATGCGGCGAGGCGGGGTTGAGGATGAATGATAGTGTGCAGGCTGTTGTCACGAATCCGGCGGATGTAACACCCGTGCAGAATGGACATTGATAAATCATTTGGGTTTAAGTGGAATCGTTATTATTCACGAATCTTTGTAACCATGGTATGTTACGAGGCATTGATTGAGAGATGGAATCCGAGACAAATACCTTCTATTTGCCAACGGTGAAATGATAGTAACATTGGAAGATGTGTTCCGTATTTTGAGACTCCTATTACAGGAGAACCAAGTATATCGAGGCACTACCTAGCGCGGCACGAGGAGCAATAACCCGCATATTTGGTCCATACGCATGAGATTTGACACGGCCGAGGTTGATCCTTTACGTATGGGGTAATGTATACGGCCCACCACGAGGAGACAAGGTTAGCAGTGCTATTAATGATAGCGGTAGGGTATTATGCATTCGAAAGGGGGAAGGGGAAGATTTCCAAAGGCATTGATGTGTGTTATTTGGGAGATGATAGAAAGGAACGTGACTTTTGCATGGGCACTGCATATTTGGCGGAGCTATACGAGGGTTTATGGGCTTGTAGGCGAAATCACGGGGCGACACTTTGGATTGCTCATACTTATTACCTTTGTTGGGCCTATGAGCACATTGTTTGTGTGCGACGGTAGGCCAATCCCCCCAGGGAAGAGAGACCGGGATTCAGAGGTTGGGATTCAAGACGATGGGTCCAGCAGGAAACAAGAGGCAAGATCTCGGCCGTGACGGGTGACATTGAGTATTACAGTAGGTATGGGAGAGAGTGACGGTTGCGGATATCTGTTGGAGGCCTTACGAGAACTATATGATAACAGAGAGCATAGCTGAGGAGTTAAGGGGTGTAGAGCGAATGAGGTGGATCGCGGGGCACAGGCCAGGTGAATATGAGAGGATTCCTATAGATCGCGTGCGGCGACAATTTGGATTTGTGCAGGATATACCCCTGGCTTATAGACCATATATGAGGATCGACGCCGAGGCAGCATTCTCACCTCCCCGGCCAACACCTCCAGAAGGGCCTGAAGAGGTAGCGGCCGATCGCGAGGTAATGGATGCGAGAGCAGCGAGAGGCCTATAGATTGTGGTGGGTAGCGAAGCTGCGAGGTGTACGTGAGCGTCCCGCCATAGCGGTGATTACAGCGAGAGAGGATCGTGCTGCAGCGTTTGGTTCGGCAGCTCAAACGCGAGTGAATGAGACAAGAGGATTGTTAGTGGTTGCAGAGTCACGGGTGGAGAGACTAGAGGCTGGAGTCCTCCATGCGAGAGGCGTATTCATATGTTACGAGGAGAGATTGGCGGATCGGTGGCGGTACCAATAGCCGTGGTACCTTTGAGGACAGAGAGGCCGGCGAGAGGGTCGGCGATCACGATCATCACCTAGTTCGGGATGAGGCGTGAGGGTGCGAGTAAATGTTAGCAAGGTATAAAAATAAATAAGGATGCCGACCTGCGTGTCGATGATAGAGAAGATGTATTGGTTTAACATCTAAATAAAAGCGAGATATGTATGTTGATTTGAGTTACGATAATAATAAGAATGTTTTTGTTTTGACTTTCGGTGTTTTGAAAAAGGATAAAGAGGAATGTGATTAAATAGAAATACACAAAAATATTTATATTTACCACACATGATAGGTTATGGTAGGGGATGGTCGAGCTAACCTTGGGAGACCCCATGTATCCGAAGTCTTTGCCTATATAGCCCATTGCACGAAGCAAGGAGGGGCCTTAGACCGATGTAGTTCTCCCTTAGGATCAGGGAGAGGCGAATTCAGGCAATTGGGTACGGTTTAGGCAATTGGTTGGTTGGTAAAAATATTAAGATTGGTAAAGGTAAGGTTGATGGTGTTGGTAATGAATTGGTGATGTTGTAAAAGGTATAAGGGAAGCGAAAGTTAGCCTACCCAAGTAGAAGGGAACCATGTCCTGATTAAGGTCAACACACAATCCTAGATGCGAGGCAAAGTAGAAAGAGTGCTCCATAGGTGAAAAGAGCTAAACAAACCACACAACGTAGAACGAGCTTGGAGCCCTAGGTACCGTGCATAGACGAGAAGTCAATAGGTGAAAAGAGTTGTATGATCACAACCTATCAGGTGTACGTCACGTCCCTTGAGTTTGAAACAGATGGTGAGGTGAGGTGGATGATATAGCTGAGGTACGGAGAACTCATTACAAAGTGAGTGTTCTGACAAAAGAGAACCTACCCTAAATAGACAAGTCCATGACTCAAAAGTTCTTCTGAATGAGGCTTTTATTTTATTGAATATAGACTGATCGATGCGGGAAGTCTACAAGGGATATTGATTGTTTTATTCTTGAGGTCTTCACGAAGCTGATCAATGCGAGAAGCTTCTGATAAAGGCTGACTGTGTATAGCTGTCCTTCGAGGAGTAGTCTATTTATAGTAGCGAGATATGATTTTAGTGCATAGTTTGTCCTTGGGGAGCGATCTATATAAAATAGCAGCAATAATTTGGCATATAGCTGTCCTTCGAGGGAACAGTCTATATATAATTTAGATAGCTAGATGTTCCTTTGGCGTGAAGCATCTAGTTTGGTAGGAAGTTTGACTCAAGAAAATCCCATAAGAATACAACTTATTTTAATACTTTGAAGTCATGGACTAGACTAAAAAGGGGAAGGCATCGTTTAGGTGAGGTGAGAATCAAACTATGTGAGCTTGATTTTATTATGAGGTGTAGGAAACGAAGTGCATGTGGTGGTATGTGAGCTCAAGGGATGAGCGGCGGGTAGATAAGAAGTGATATAACACTAAATTCAACAGTAGAATGGTCGAAGATGCAAGGCATTAAGGGTTCGAGCTCGGAGCTTACCATTAAGCGAAGCTAAGCGATAAGCGCCTGATCCATAGGTGTGAGTGATTATGTAAGGCCTAATCAATTGGGAGCAAATTTTCCACGTTTTCTCTTTTCTAGTTTGGTTACATGTTGATTCTCTTTGAGGACAAGATCGCTAACCTTAAAGGTATGCTCATGAAGTCGCTTATCATAAGCACGTTTGATGCGTTTTTGATAGATTTGAAGGTGATCAAGAGCTGTAAGACGACGTTCATCAAGAAGCTCCAATTGGGCTAACCGCTCTTGGCGGAAATCATCGTTGGTGAGAATATCCTGAAGAGATATTCTAAGGGAGGGTATTTGTATTTCGAGAGGCAAAACAGCCTCGATGCACCGTATCTTAAAGAAAAAGGTGTGGCATTAGTAGAGGTACGAATGCTAGTACGATAAGCCCAAAGGGCAAAGGGAATGTGATCGTGCCAATTTCTTCCGGATTCATTGACAACTTTCATGAGGATTTTGGTTAGGGTTTTATTAGAAGATTCAGCCTGACCATTGGCCTGCGGATAGTAAGGCGATGAGAAACTAAGTTTGATACCAAAGTTGTCACAAAGGTCTTGTAACAACTTGTTTTTAAAAGATTTACCATTATCTATTATCAGGCGATGAGGAACACCAAAAGCGGCAGAGATAATGTGATGGTTAATGAATTCGACAATTTTTTCCTTTTTAGTTGAAATGAGTGGAATAGCCTCCACCCATTTTGTGTAATATTCGGTGGCTATGATTATCCATCGGTGACGTTGTGAAGAGGACGGGTGAATCTCACCAATAAGGTCTAAACCCCATTATGAGAAGGGCCAAATATCTCGGCGACTTGGAGCGGGTGGCTAGGAGTATGTTGAAGGTTGGCATATTGTTGACACATAACACAACGCTTAACATATTCGTAGCGATCGTTATTGAGAGTAGGCCAATAATAACCAAGGCGAAGGATTCGTTTGGCCCAGCGAAGGCCACTAAAATGTCCACCACAAATACCGTCATGGACTCGTTGGATGGTATGAGTGGCCTCACTTTTGATTAGACGCGAAGGAGGATGCCATCAAAGCCACGTTTATAAAGGAGTCCCCCCATAACTACATAACGAGAAACACGTTTAAGAAAAGCACGTTTACCAGTACTAGTAAGGTCAGAAGGGAGAACAGAGGTTGTAAGGTAGTCATGGAATTGGTGATACCAGGTATCCTGCGAACTAGTAGACACAGTATTTATCATGCAAACTACCGGGGTTGAATAGGATGGTGCAAAAAGTTCTTTGGACCATGACGAATAATTGAGTCGGTTGGTGAAGCTGCGAATTTGCGAGGCTAAGCAAGCCATAGTATCCATAAATTTGTTAGTGGAGCGGGGAATGGTTTGGATAGAATAGTGAGTAAATAAGGCTAGAAGTGAATCCACGTAGTGTTTGTACTTTTGAAGTTCCTCATTTTTGCATTGGTAGATGCCCATAACTTGATTGACTACCAATTGAGAGTCGCCAAAAATATTGATAGATTTGATACCTAAGTGTAACGCAACTTGGAGACCCAGAACAAGGGCCTCGTATTCCGCTGTATTATTAGTGCAAGGGAAATCAAGCCGAAATGAAAGAGGCATAGGCTCAGCGTCGAGAGGAATGAGAACAACGCCGGCTCCTCCGCCGCGCTGGCATTTAGATCCATCGAAGAAGAGGGTCATTTGATACAACTCTTCCCGGAGTGAAAGAGTGGCGATGAGTTCGTCGGGGAAGGTAAAATTGGTAAATTGTTCCCCAGGTAAAGGGGCCTCCGCAAGTTGGTCTGCAAGAGTTTGTCCTTTGATTGACTTCTGTTGTACGAATTCAAGGTCAAGGTCAGCGAGGAGCATAAGCCATCGAGCGATACGTTGGTTTAGATGCGGTTTGGCGTACATATAATGAATGGGGTCTGTGTTGGTGATGACAAAAGTTTTGTGATTCAGGAGGTAATGTCGGAGTTTGGTGGCTACAAATGATAGGGCAAGGCACAATTTTTCTACATGTGTATACCTAGTCTCATAATCCATGAGGGTACGACTTATATAATAAACGGCCTGTTCTCGTCGTGCCGGATCCCGATGTGCGAGCATAGCACCTATAGCATGGTCAGTGGCGGAAAGATAAAGGTAGAAAGGGCGGTCGTCTTGGGGTGGGATAAGCACGGGTGGCTGCAAGAGATAGGATTTGAGAGCTTCGAAGGCTTGGTGACACTCCTCACTCCATTGAAAGGCAATGTCCTTTTTAAGGAGGTGATGGAAAGGTTGACATCGATCCGAAAGTTGGGAGATGAAACGTCGGATAGATTGGAGCTTACCTTGTAAACTACGCAATTGTTTGAGATTTTTGGGTGGGGGCATTTCTAGGATAGCTTTGACTTTAGATGGATCGACCTCAATGCCACGCAAAGAGACGATAAAGCCAAGAAGTTTTCCCGAAAGAACACCAAAGACACATTTCTTTGGTTGAAGGCGGACAGAATATTGTAACAGGCGATCAAAAATAATGGTTAAAACATCAAGATGTTCACTACGATGTTTAGACTTGCCAAGAAGATCGTCGACGTAATCTTCAAGGATAGTGTGCATAATGTCATGAAAAATGTAGGTCATAGCCCGCTGATAGGTTGCACCAGCATTCTTAAGGCCAAACGGCATGACACGATAACAGAAGGTTCCCCAAGGAGTTATGAAGGTAGTTTTGTGTTGATCGGCAGGGGCAACCAAAATTTGGTTGTATCCTGAAAAGCCATCCATGAGAGAGAGCATCTCATGACCTGCAGTTAGATCAACAAGTTGGTCAATGCTAGGTAAGGGGAAGTCATCCTTAGGGCAAGTGAGGTTAAGATCCCGAGAAATCTGTGCATATCCGAAGTCCCCCTGTCGCTTTAGTGACAGTACGATGTTAGAAATCCATTGAGGATAGTCAATAGGCAAGATGAAGGAAAACAGAAAGGAGTCGTTGGAGTTCCTCTTTGACCAAGAGAGCAATGCGTGGATGCATTTTCTCAATTTCTGTTTGATTGGTTTGGAATCGGGGTTTAGGGTGATGTTATGGACGTGCAATGGTAGAATCAATTCTGGCATGTCGGCGTAGGACCAGCGAAAGCTTGGTTGCGATCACGGAGGAAAGTAGTAAAGGCGACTTGTTCGGATGCGTTAAGGGATTGTCCGATCTTCACAATGTGAGATCCTCCTCCGTGTGGATGTTGATTTCTATGGTAGATCGTTCGGCATGGTTTGGGTTTGAGATGGTAAAGCTCGTTGAATATAAGAATCATCGCGCCAAGGTAAGTGAGGATGGAGTCGTCATCACGACATTCAACAACATTAATCAAAGGCGAATCCTCTTCGATCATGTCTGGATACAGAAGGGGAAGAGAAGATGGGTCCTCATTATCGCGTTGATAAGTGAGAGGACCTATGAAGATAGCATTTATGAAAAAAAAAAGTTAGGAGGGATGGATTCAGGGTCTATAGATTCTGCGGGTGATGATGGCAAAGTGGGTGATGATGGTTTGGTAGGGGCGACGTCTTCTTCTTCTAGGATACAGCTGACAGGAGGTGTCTCCTGTGTAGGTGTTTCGGGAAAACCGAGACCACTGCGATCATTATGTTTACGGGTAGTCACGGGAATGAGTGTATGTTGGCCTTGTTCGTAAAGGCCAAAACCAAAGCCTTTCCACGCACAGCGAGTCAAGAAGGTGAGGGCGAAACGACGATTTGTCAAGTATTGAAAATCGGATTGGAAAGGAACCACACCAAGAGGAGGTTCAGGGGTAATGGAGGATGCATCAACACCCCCATACGTTAGGTTAGTGCGGCAATGGGGTGGTCCGTAAGAGATTACCTCCCCCACGCGACGGTCGTAGGTGGGATGTGCATGTAATTGTCCGTACTCCTGCGGGGTAGGGAAAGAACTAACGTTATATAGGCGGTACTCCCCCAGCGTAAGGCGCTGAAAAACATCTACTAAGGGGTCGGAGGTTGGAATGTTAGCTGCGGGAAGGGAAGTGGTTTTTGCGATGGTGGTTTCATCAGTTGAAGGCGTAGGCGCGGTTGAGGTGGATGGTTGAGGTACATTTGAAGAGGATGGTTGGGTTGAATGTATGGGTGTCTTGATTGGTATAAGCACATCGTTAGGGCGGTATAACATATTGCAGGTTTTAAAGGGGGGAGGGTCAGCTTTTACGGTGTAGGACTTCCCCTCGTACTCAAATTTTATGCATCTATGTAATGTTGAGGAACGCATCCCATGGCTCGGATCAAGGCGACCTAGCAATATATTATATTGGAACTCTCCCTCCAAGACATAGAAGAGTTCGGGTAAAGTACGTGGTCCTACCCGAATGTTGAGGATCACGGTGCCTAAGGTAGAAGTAATAGCGTCATTGAATGACCGCAACATGATGGGGTTGGCACACATGCAACTAGAAGGGATATTCATTTGTTGGAAGGCTTTTGAAGAGATGATGTTTAGGCTAGCGCCCCCGTCAATCATAACATGACGTACCGAATGTCCCGGACGTAAGCGAGAAATGAAAAGGGCAGGGTCAGGGTCTTCTGTACCAAAGTCAACAATTTCATCTTCAGAGAAACTGACTGCAGCAGCTTGTGGTATAGAGACAGAAGTGATTGGAGTAGTGGGCTGTTTAGTGAGAGAGGCAACGTGATTGGGTGTTAGAATGGAGGCGACAGGCAGGGTTTCATTAGGTAAAACCTCTATCCCTTGAAGGATCTCAACGAGAGCTTGTCGATGAGATTCAGAAGTCTGAATGAGATCATACAGTGTCATTTTTACGGGTGATTGGTGAAGCTGTTTAATCATATTTTGGTGGGCAATGCCATTAGAGACGGGATAGGCGGGTCCGCGAATGACCACTTTAGGTGGTGGTGCAATCGGGATGTTTGACGGAGAAAGAGATGCCGCAGGTGTGTTTTCTTTTGCTTTCCCATTGTTTTTCTGCCCTCGAGTAGCGACACTAATCATATTAATCTCGTAGACCTGAGATAAGGAAGATGGTTGGGATAACTCATGGTCTTGAGGTGGGGTTGTAATAATGATAGATCTTGGTGAGGTGGGGACGAGATGGTATAGGAGAGGGAATGGAAACTAAAGGTCTCTCCCTTCGTAAGTTGTCTTTCTTAATCTTTCTATCAGGGAGAGGTGACTCGACGAAGGTGGGTTTTAGGAGCTTTGCATCCTTCCACATCATGTCTGGTGTGCGGTGATAAGCGCAGATTTTAGACTCATCGTAACCCATGGGTCGGGGTTTAGACGGGTCATAAGGTCTAAGTGGAGGTAGGGAAATGGTCGCATTCTCCACCAACATAGCAAGGATTTTAGCGTAAGATCCTTTGAGTGGGTCAAAATCGGAAGAGGATGAGGGTATTGGTTGTGCGGGTTTTGGTAATGTTTGGGCGTGGTTGGTTCACACGGGTGGTGGTTTAGCCGAGGGGTGTTGATACGTGGTTTTCACTAAACGTGATTTCTTTGGCGCAGAAGCTATGTTGGATGATGAGGCCGCAGATGATGTGGTATCAGAAAATAACCACGGGGAAATAGGAGTGACCGAAAACAAATCTTTTGATGATGGAATTTGTTTAGGGTTGATAGGTGGACAGGATACGCGGAGTGACGGTGTTGCTATACCCTGGAATTTCTGTATGGGTGCGGAAGGCGTAGGTTGTTTTGAAGAAAACGCAGGAGGTATGATATATTGATGTAAGGTAGAGGGATGGGGTCCCAATATGGAAGGTAGGTATGACGATGATGGTTTTGATTGTGATAGAGGCACGGATTGAGTTTGTCTCTAGGTGGCGGGACAGATTTATTTTGGATAGATCAAGTCGCTTAGGCGGGTGCGTTAGGCCCAGGCATTGGTGAGGTCCCAAGCATAGGGGAAGATCGGTTAAGTTGATAGAAGTGGATGGGGCATTTGGTAGAGGTGAGGGGGTGAAGGTGAGAACAGGGCATTTTAAACACGTAAACACTTTGGGTATATGGTGGAGACATCGGGATCCGTCATTTGCATTTGAGTAGAAAAAGGGGTACTCAAACGTTCCCATAGGGCCTGTCATCTTACGTGGAATGGAGTCTCAGTGTGATTTGTAATTTTTGTACGGAAGAAAGGTGGGTTGTAATTCCAGTCCTTTGTGGGTGTGACACAGGAGGTAGATGAGGCCCTGTATCAATAGATGTTAAGAGGTCAACAGGTCGCTGAAAAGATTTAGGCGATGAAGAACTAATAGGTAAGAGGGCGTGTTTGAGGGGGTCCGTTATGGTTAAAGAAGTTAGTGATGTCGGTGTAAGAAGTTTCTCGTCTAAAGGTGACAAAAGGAGTGGCGAACTCTCCTCTTGTGCAGCAAGAACGGTAGAAGGGGACGTTTGGGAAATAGATAAATTAGATAACATCCGCTCACAGTCTTGTAGGGATGTGGTGTAAGAAGACTCATCGATGAGAAGAGAAGTCAGCAGTTAACTCTTTTATGGGTAAAGGAATGATTTCACTTTGGCTTGATGGTGGTGAAGGAGGTTCGAGACTCTGTGTTGGTGGAGAGGTTTGATTAAAAAAATTTTTCAATAGAGGCTTTTGGTGAGAATCAAAGCTGCATGGATCTCATGAACACTCTCCTCGGCTAAGATATCTTGGTTTACATTCTTGTTGGACGAGTGATTCGGGAATGGCTTGTTGAAAATTTTCAGATTTCGGTTAGCGGGGCGTTAGGATTATCGAGGTTATATCCCCGCGTCGACCATTTCCCGCACTATGTTTTTAACATCTTGCGAGTTTTCATGACTATGTCCTTTACGCGGTGAAAGTTACAAAAGTCATTTTCTTTGTACCAGGAAGGTATTGCGCGGGTGGAGTCAAACCCAGAGTGAGGTTTAACAGGGGGCAAGGTGATAGCCCCTGCTTTGAGCAATTTTTCCAGGATGACGCCATAAGTTTCTCCCAAGGAGTGTAATTGGTGGGCTCGGCCTTGTACTTATAGGTGGTTTTCGGCGGAGTATTGGACGGTGTTTGAGATTTGACCATTACCGCGTGGGACAGCTCCTTTTGATTTAGAAGAAGTGGACGCGTGAGGAGTGGTGGTGTTTGGCTTGTTGGTAGAATCTGGAGTTCGGAAGTGGGGTTTTTGTTACTGCAACCGCAATTTCTCTTCTTCTAAGGCTCGAATTTCTAGTTTCGAGCCATGGTAAAGGCCTCATCGAATGTGCGGAAAGTTTGAATTTGGAGGGTGGGGAGATGTGCTTAGCGAGGCCGCGTAAAGCAGTTCGATAAGTTCGGTTTGAGGCAAGGCATACGTAAGTTGGTTGATAAGGCCCCGCCATCGTCCAACGAAATCTACGATAGATTCGTCCTCAAATTGTCGGATGGCATAGAGGTCGGTGATAGATACTTTCTTGGCAATGTTAATGGAGAAATGATCCAAGAAAGATTGGGCTAGTAGTTAAAAAAAAGATCGAGTGTTGGGTTAAAAACCTTTGTACCATTCAAGGCGGGTCTGATAAGGACATGGGAAAGGTGTGGAGTAACAAGCGTCATCATGGGCGATCAAATAACAAGCGTGTCTAAATGATCGCAAGTGTTGTTAAGGATCCTCTTTCTTTGTTAAAACGAGTAAATTTTGGCAACTCCCATTGAGGAGGATATGAATGAAGGGGACGAGAAGGGTGAATGGGCTCCCGACAAACTTGCTCGTATGTCAAGGCGCTACGACTTCTGAAAGCGAAGCCTCCGAGGTTTGCATTTTGTCCATCATTTGTTTGATGAAATCTGTGGTTGGATGAGATGATGGTGCGGTTGTGGTAAAACAGAGGCAAGTTAGACCAAGGGCTTCCGCTGGACAATGGTGGGGCTAAGTGTTGATAAGGTATGGAGGATGAGTATGTTGGAGCAACAGAATAGGGATGTCCCATATAAGGTGTTGAGGTTACTGGATACGTGTATGGGAGTGAGAAGGTAGGCGGAGCTTGAGAAGGAAAGCTCGTGTGGATAGGTGGCAGAGAGCAAGTCATGAATGGGGTGGTCTGAAAGAGAGATGAGGTAGGGGCAGTTGGTGGTAACGATACGTGGGGTCCAAGATTAACCAAAGGAAAGCTAATCGGGGTCGTATGAACCTCTGAAGCCGTCGGATTGGGAGACGGGGCTAGAGATGCAGGAAGTAAGGCAGTGTTATCAGGAGGAGTGGGAGCTAAATGAGCAGCTATACTAATAGGCATGCCAATAAGGAGCTGACCATCAGGCGTACGGTCAGGGGCATGAGACAAATAGTATTGTACAGCGCTGGGATTAGCATCCAGAAATTTGGCAAAGTCCTTGTCTCCTACAGGAATTTGGGGGATCTCACTGGTGTCCGTAGGGTTCCCTATAGAATGTGAAGGGGGTGATTCAGGCAAAGACAGAACGAGGCATGTGAAACCATGGCGGCTTGCTTCAGTGATGACAACCATGGACAAGAACACACGGGGAAAGTTTCAATCTATCAAGAACAAAAACAACCTCGAGAATGATGAATTTGGCGAGGTTCTTTGGTTTGTCGAGGGATCGATGAAGACAAGAATCGATATCGGTTAAGTAACCGGTGTCGGTCACAGAGCAAACGACGTCGGTCCCTTAACCGATGCCGGTGTCAAAAGTCTAGGATAAGAAGATATAAAAGGCTGCTAATTTGATTTTTAGCAACGTTGAGTATATTTATCAACTTATGGATCACAGAAGACAAAGTATGACAGAGAAAACAGAATTTGAAAACAAGCAAGATGCACACGCAAATCCAGAGACTAATCCTAGGGTTAATTTTAGTTATCGTGGGCTTATGCCTTTAGACGTA
Organism: Taxus wallichiana var. yunnanensis; assembly: GCA_018340775.1. Taxonomy (NCBI): domain Eukaryota; kingdom Viridiplantae; phylum Streptophyta; class Pinopsida; order Cupressales; family Taxaceae; genus Taxus; species Taxus wallichiana. The sequence continues at coordinate 922,477,303 of CM031235.1, forward strand.
AGATGATGTCAGAATCCTAAACAACAAGACCTAGGGAAATGTCAAGTTTGTTTTGGCTTATAAGGTTATCTCAATCGGACGGAGGAATCTTTGCGGAAAAGGGGGATGTTTGAGCTGTTGTGTGAATTGTGAAGTGATTCGGTATGTGTTGTGCGGTGAAACTAGGGTTAATTTCTGTCAATACCATGGATATCACCCCACGTGTACGAATTGCTACTTAATCTATGTTCACTGGAATTGAAGAACAACAAGCGAGAATGCAATGCATGTGTTTTAAACCCAAATCGAAAATTATGTTCGATGAAGCAAGAGAGATGACTTTCACTAATGCGAAACTAGGAAAGCAAGACAAATTCTTTACGAAAATATACAACAAAAAAGAACAAAGACAAATATGCTTCCTAAAATGAAAATAAGCAAGAGAAAGAAACCCAAAATGGGTCCCCCTTAAGGCGTGCAAAATGCAAAATGTTTCACTCGGAAATGTTTCGTTCCTTTTAGAAAGCAGATAAGGTTAGGGTTAGGAGGAATACATTGAATGTCGAGATGGTGTGCGCGTACCGTAGAGAAAGATCGGGTTGACTGCGGAGAACTCCTTTTGTCTTGGAAGGACTCTTTGGTTTTGACGAAGATGCAAGTTGATCTCCTCTCTGCAAGCACTTACGGTTTCTTTACTCGTCTCTGCTTGATTAAATGAAGATCGGGACTCTATTCCTTGCTCGCGATGCTCTCTGTTGATCCGAAATCCTTTTGATCTCCAAAATGAAATTCCGATCCTTTGTTTTGGTTTAGGGAGCCCATTTACGAGGAACCGATGGCGGTTGCGTAACCAACGGCGGATCGAGTAGAACCGGCATCGGTAAGGAAAAAGTAGGCTATTTTTAGTAAAATAGCCCACCTTCCCGCTTTTCCCGAGAGATCGATTGCGGGCTCGGTCAAGTGACTAGAAGGTCGGTTTAGGTGTGTAGAAAGGGGTCATTAGTTATGGGTGTAGGTGTGGACCAAGTTATGGGTCTTAATTAGGTTAGTTTTAGGGTTAGGGCTAGGTCATGATGAAGTGGCAAAGTGAGGTGGTAGGTAGGGTGATGTGGATTTATCAATTAGAAGGCAATTAATAAATAATTGTGTAAGGTTTAGGTGATGAGGTTATATTGCGAGATGAGATGCGGGTCACAAGGGGTCGTAAGACACGAATTTGTGTCTACAGTGATTACATATTGGTCAGTTATGTTTAATCCGCCCATTATATGGGCCAATCGGTTAGCAATTTGAACATGCAACTACATGATGAGTTGGAGGTTAAATGGGTTAATATAGACCCCATGTAATATAGATGGTCCCGATCAACGTGGATAGATCACCGAGCTAAAATGTAACCTAGTCCTTGCATGACTCGACTAATAGCTTCGATGTCGATCCTTGGTATGAAAATCGATCGTATTTGATTCATGGTGGAAAGCCACATGGTGGCTTATGGACCCACCACGTTGGAGATAAAAAAATAGTCCACACTATGGCGGGCTCCCTTCGTTAAAAATTTTATCCTCTTTCTCCCACGAGCTATATCATTTTTCAATGTTGAAGACCGCGGTTAAAGCCTCTCTCGATTTTTGCCAATGCCCTTTTTCCACATGTCACGGTGTGATTGGTCCAATATTGACTTGTTGACCAGATTTGACTTCTCGTTGATTGAATTTTTACAGACATAACTAGAGCTTCAATGTACATTTGTTGCGTTCTCATAGTAAATCGAAATATCTCAAAACTATCTTCCGTAATGACACAATTTAGGGATGTTTAGGGAAATTTTGATATAAAAAATGATCCCTTGATCACACCTCACCAATGAGAAAGTATTTTTGTCCCAAAAATCTTATATTAAAACATTTTGCCATCCTATCCTGAATTTGGAAACTCTCATCGCCACCTCGGAAGTGCTACCGTAGTATACCCCTTGGTATCTTCCCTGTAACCTCCTCACTTTGACAACTTTGTTCTCGATCCTGGGACTTGTGGGTTATGAGCCCACAAAGCTTCACAGCATGCCACTTTGATATCCAAAGAATACCACCATGCCTCAACGTATGCGTACTAGGCTTTGAGATATCCGACAACAAGGTTATTATTTTACTCTATAACACAACTCTTGGCTCCGAGTTGATTCCACAGAATCCAAACTGGTTTGAAGGAACTCCATGTTACTTAGAGCTATGATTGATCCGATGTCGATGATGGATAATGAATTGTCCCTTTTCAAACCTCAATGCCTCCGCTACGTGGTGCTAAGTCTCGCAGTAACTCAATGCCTCCGCTACGTGGTGCTAAGTCTCTTGCATAACTCAACACCTCCATTATGCAGTGCTAAGTCTCTTATAGACCTCAACACCTCTATTGTGCAGTGCTAAGTATTTTTCAGACCTCAACACCTCTACCTTTGTGTAGTGCTAAGTATCTTGCATGCCTTCCTTGTGCAAAGTGCTAAGTCTCTTACTGCACCTCAATGCCTACTGTTTTGCAAGTACTAAGTCTCTTGCAGACCTCAACGCCTCCATTGTGTAGTGTTAAGTCTCTTACAAATGACAACACCTCTCTCGGGTGTGTAGTGCTAAGTCTCTTGCAGACCTCAAGGCCTTTTCGCACGATGCTAAGTCTTAGATTGAGATCATTGAGATAGAGCACACAAATGATCTCAACATTATCTTCAAAGCCTCTGCAGATGAGTTTGAATGTGAAATTAAGCTATCACCTTTCTCATTTTGTGAAGAAGAATGCACGAGTGATAAACCAAAGAGGAAGGAGAGTCTCTGGAATCTCCATGAATATTTTTAATCATGAATATGACAAGTCCACCATGGAAAATGATATCAACCTAATATTTTGGGGTTATTTGGTGTTATATTTTACTAATATTTAGATCTACCTAATAATTTCATTACATACCCTTTCTAACTAGATTTGACCAAAGATTGAAATTATGTATCCTCTAATCAAGAGGCATTAAAATTAAAGGACCAAGGATATTTAATTTCCTTAGTGGAAAGTTCTATTAGAATGGAAAGATATTTGAATCACTACCTATTTCAACCCAAGACTCAACTCCTTCTCCCTCACCTTCATATCGTTAGAGACTAAAACCCTATCAAGTCTCTTTGCTTTATAGAGTCTTCTTGAATCTAATTATTCTTCAAATTAGGAATAGTTTTTATAGGCTCAAAATTCCTTAGCCTAACCTCCCTAATTTATACAAAAATGAATTTCTAGAGTGTCTTTTTGATGTTGGCCCATAAACCTCATATTTGTTTAAAGTGAAATTTAAATAACCTCCTAAGATAAGCCTCTCTTACTTTATGATATCCATGTCTATTGTTGAATCCCAAAATTGAATTTTATTCTCATATGGTCCCTAAATATAAACCACAACAAAATAAAATCGCTTTTCCATAGAAAGGAGATGTATTCCTAAACCAGAAACAAGAAAATTAGAGTTAAGAGTCCCATTTTATTAAAAGTAGATACACCCCCAAATTGACCAATAAAATCCAATGAAACGAATTCCCCATCCTTAATAAAACTATATAAAACACCTCTACTTTATTAACCCCCAATTGTGGTCTCTTGAATAATTAGTATATCCGGATTGTGAAGAGATACTAACCTTCAAAGAGAAAACTTATTAGAGTCATTACCCAACCCACATGTATTAAGAGAGAGAATTAGCATTAAAAACCTTTCTAGTGATTTGGCTTTCTCTAAGTGCCCCACCAATATTTTTGTTTCCCACTTTTTATCTCCCTTAAATATTTATCTTTCACTTGTGAAAAACAAGACTTTCTCCCTAAGGTAGATTCACATTTCTTGCTCTCTTAAAAAACAATTAATACCACCCAAAATTTTATTCTCTTCATAACAACTAATAACTTATTTAAGGTTGTCTCCAAAGAAGAAAAGCAAGATCCTCAAAGCTAAAATCCCCGCTTCCCAACGGGTCCTAAGGAGCCACAAAGACTTGGAACTAGCTGAAAACCTCCGCATATTAGCAAGTGGTGGAGGAGCCCAAAGAGGAGGAATTGCTAGATAGGGTGGATAGATTAGAAAAGGAGATACAAGAGCTCAAAGGGCTATAAAAAACATGGAAAGAGCTAAGGGTAAAAGGATCCTTCAAAGTGAGGATTAAGAGGGGGTTATTGGGGAAGTCTTCAAGAAACTACGATCCTTAGATGGCAGATTGGGGAATGCTAAAAGCCGAAATGATCGCATATTGTACGCCCCCTCAAAAGCATTTATAATTTCATTGAACAACATGTCCACAGTGTTTGCAGTTTAAGTGGGATTAATGAGGACATATGGGGCCCTAAAGAGAAAAGGGACATTGTAATTGCCCAAGCAGATTTGCAAGACTCCTCTCAGGCCACTGCCATTGCCTTCTTCATGTCACCTCCAGCTATCAAGACCAAAATTGACAGAGCCATCAAGTAACGGGCTGTCATTGTGATCTTTTTTTGGCTGCGATGTGGCTGTCATCGGGCGGTTCTGGAGCTGTTTTTTGGCAGAGCTCTTCATGTTGTTTCTCTTTTGGTTTCTTTTTGATCTTGCCTTCTTTTTTCTGGATCTTTGTACGTTTAGATCCTTTTTCTCCTATATTGTAATATTTGGTCATTGAGCCTTCCTTGGTTAAGCTGTTTTGCCCTTCTCGGGAGGCTGCTTCTCTCATCTTTACTATCTCGGCTTTTGAGCCCTTTTTGTATCACGAGGTATAGTCCCTTCAAAACTATTTGCCCTTCATAAAAAAAAAAAAAACTTATTTAAGGTTGTTCTATTAAAACCTATAATGGACTCCCTTCTTTTGAGAAAGAGGAGGATATATTGGAAGACCTATCTTACATAGAAGTTTATATAGGAAGGTAAGTAGAACTGTAGTGTGCAAAAATTTTATCGTAGGGATATAGACCTTATTTTTAGGGAAAATTTTAAGGAACCCCCCTGAAAAAAACTTATAGAAATCGTGGCGAATATACTTGTAACTAGTTTTGTGGTTTTGGCGAATATATTTGTAACCAATTTCATGGTTTTGGTGAATATCCCTGTAACCTATTTTGTTCTTTCGGTGAAAATGGTAAAAAATATTAAAAATAGTTGGAAATCAAATGGTGAATCTCCTGTAATTTGTTTGGTAAATACCCTCTGTTAAATTTGATTGTAATGAGGCCCAATTTTTTATTTCTTTTGCATGCCTTACCTTTACGCTCAAGTTCTGGAATGTGTGACACTTGGCCACTTAGAGGAATAAGAAAATGACATGTGGTATCTTCTGATTGCTCACTGCCACTCTACCTTGCCTCACCGACACTACGGACCGAAAATTTATTAAATCAGTTCATTCTGTGGGCTTGGAGTATAGGGAATGCATTTGAATTGGGATGCCGGAGAATCATGCCATGTGTCCTGCATCGATGGACATGGAAGGATTGATAACTTTAATAATAAGGAAAACATCTTTCCCTGTCCATCGAGACAGACACATGGCATGATTCTGGCCTCCCAATTCAAATGCATTCCCATACTCCAAGCCCACGAAATGAAATTATTCAATAAAGTTTCGAGATCCATAGAGTTGGAGAGAGGTAAGCAGTGGAATGAGTAATCGAAGATACCACATGTCATTTTCTTGTTCCTCCGAGTGGCAAGTGTCATACATTCCGAGGAACTTGAGCATAAAGGTAAGGCATGCAAAATAAATAATTTTTTTGGGCCTCATTACAATCAAATTCAACAGAGAGTATTTTCCAAAAAAATTACATATCCGATGGACAGGGGAAGGATTGATAACTTTAATAATAAGGAAAAAATAACTTAATTTTAATAATCAAGGATACGCCGTTATTTTCTATTGATTTTTTATATGTCCAGTATGTACAACAATAAGAATGTGTTTCTTTAATAACATATAAGGGGTAAATGTAATGATGTGGAGAAGTAGTGATTGTAACATGTGAAGCATATTTCTACACTTTGGTATTTGTACATGTGCGTGTAGAGAAACATGATCAAGATTTTGAATTTTGAAACTTAAGTTTAATTCAAGTCCAAGAAGATGAATTTATTTCAAAGGAACACATTAGAAATTTGTGATCTCACGTAAAATATCATGTAGTAGAGGAAAATTTATCATGTCTTAAGCTCATGTCATTCAAAGTTTGTGGTGATTATTTATCCGGTGTTATTCCCATAGTTGATTACAGGTTCTTCTACTTTAAAAATAGACAATTCAATGATTACTCTTGCTTATAAGCTTTGGAAAAGACAAATAGAAAGCTCGATATATATTTACAAATATACATACATACATATATATGGATATATAGTAGGAGCCAAGTAGTTGTCTCAAATCAGCTTGGGCTCAAAGGCGATGCCACTGTTATAACACATGCTAGTTGTGTTTATATATTCTGGTATCCACGACCAAGACCCTTGCTTTAAATGAAAACAAAGGATGAGGATATTTCTGGAAAACACCTTTCTAAAACACAAGAACTCTCCCACCACAGTGTAACTAAATAAGAACATCCTTTTCCTCGCAGAAAAACACTAGAACATTGCATGGGGAATCCTTGCAATTTCTTTCCAAGACCAAACATCGCCTCTCCTCCTTCCAAACTCAAGCTCAAGATCAAACATAATTATTTCCTTTAAATGGTCCCCATCTACAATTGGTGCTACAAGTAGAACCCTTTCTTCGATATAACCAAACTTGGTCTCATAAAGTGAGGGAAATGGTCTCTGTCATATCTTATAGGTAACAACACAAAATGCGAGTAGAATAATATTGACTGTTATAAATTCTCACACCCAACACAAGTTCATATGAAATTAAGAAGAAAAAATTGTTGCTGAAGACAACAGGTCCATAGAAGAAACAATCTCTCAATCGTGCCATAATCCTCCAAGTCCCCATAGAAGAATCATAAATTTCTATAGTACCATAGCCTGCATTAACTCTAGATCTATTAGCGCCTACTTGAACCACTTTGTACCCCTTGTTGTCATCCACCACCAGAATGCCCCACACATAAATATAAAAGTGTCATCCATTAAGTTGAGTTGATAACATCTGAGGAAGCTTGAAGGAGGTTCCCGACTTCAGTGGATTACATACCCTTGAACTATGAGTATCACACGAACACAATAAGATTATCCTCGATGTTAATCTTTAAACCATACCCAATCAAAGCATGATAACCACAAAAATTTGAGAATTTTCCATGTTCTACTGTAAAATTCGTATCTTAGCCAATGATGACCATGATCATGATTTACAAGTATCCATGGATGTTTGTTCCTTGTTTCACTGTAACACCTGAAGAATCTGGTGGAATTCATGAGTTCTTTCCATTCCTTAGAAACTAGAGAGAACTTGCATATGGATTCTAATGGAAGCCAAAGAAATACGTTTTCCCAAACATCTTGAGGCAGTGAATGATCCCACAAAACATGATTTCCATGCTACATTAGAAATAAACTAAAATGAAGAACAAATTTCGGTGTTTCAAGAAGGAGAAGACAAATCAAAAGGTGTAACACTGTAGCAATGCAAGAGTATCCACAAGAACAAGTGTTGGCAAGGAAAAATATATTTGTTGAAACATAAACAAGAGTATCTCATATATTTGTTGAAACATAAACATTACATTACATAAACAAGAGTATGCAGGTTTTGATTTTTTTGTTTTTTCTATTTTTAAACTATAAAATCTTGAAAATTTCGGTGTTTGATACAGTGGATGGAAGAAAATGCAAAAAAAAAGGTAAATTTATCCAAATCCATTGTATTTGGTAATCTGTGATCATACCATAGGCATACTAAAAATCTATAAGCGTATAACTATATTATATATCATAATACATTTCTTAGTTCTTTTACCACTTTCCTAATTGCATCGATATTGATCTTCTCTGCGAGTTTCCTAATTGTGGTTTCTCGGTTCTTTATCAATGATAGCTCTACTAGTGTTTGTTAAGTATTTCTAGGTTTTAAGCACTTCAAAAGCTTGTTGCAACTTTGCAAGGATGGAAGACACCATTTTGACATGATTGTCCATCTGAGGGGTCACCGCCAGGGATTGATTCAGATTGCCATCAATTTCCATATCCACATAATTTGTAGCATCATGTGGAGAATCCATAGGTTCCGAGTTCAGGATTCTCGATGAATAATAGAGATTTCCCACAATACTTTGGGAATTGGCCACTCGAGATAGGGAATTGATTAGAGCTCTACAGAGAAGTTCTAAGAGAATAAAGGAGAACATTGGCAAAAGATGACTGGCCAAGAGAGGGGGTGGAAGCACCATTAGAAGGAGAACTAGAAGAAGAGAGGGTGAAGGATTGCCTAACAATAATCTTGTCGATCAGATTAGAACTAGAAGAAACCACGACGTATTCATGGCTTGATATTGGTTTGATGCGCTCAATTTGGTCCCCCATGATTTTGCAAAAGAAACTAAGTGTCAAAAAATGACCATGTGCCTTGAATTTATAATTTTTGAGTGAGTTCTTCGACTGGACCTTGAAATGTGTCCACCAAACCCAGGTATGTATTGACAGTTAATATTAAATGTAAATCATGGGCCGTGGCAAAATTTTTACCTTTAAATCGGCGTCACTATCCCACATGCCTCCACCTTTTAAAGTTAAACGTCCTTTTATCATGATGAATAAAATATCATTAAGGATAGACATATCAATATTTGATCAATATATTAAGGGGAGGAGCTAATTGTCAAACTTGGACTAATAAATTATAATGATATTGGTGAGGGCATATGTAAATGCTAAAGATAGGGACTAGTACTTGCCAATTTATCACTTAAAATTTGACAAAAAAGTAGTCGATAAAACGCGTCGCATCAAAAATGATAAAATTTAAATGCATCACTTTAAAGACTAAATTTATGGAAACAATATTTTCCATATTTATTAATTATATTGTTTCTTGGACCTTCATCCTAGAAAATATAACGTGACCAAGAATTACATTTGATAAGACATAAATCCAAAGTGCGAGGGTGCCGATTAAATCTATGGTAGCACACTTTACATGAATAGGTAATTAATTTCAATTAAAATTCAGGTCGAGGGCCGAGGCTATCGATTTTGGGAGGATATGACATTGATGGTGAAATTATTTCTCCCTCACACATCAGCTCAAAAGACATGCTTATTTAAACCTAGTGATGACATGTTACCAACTTACCACATAACTTTTCCAAGCATCCTCCACCATCTATTTTCAATCAACTATCTTACGTTCATGTCTTCTTCATCTACAGAATTGAATCCTCTTAATGCAAAACTCACCCATTTGGGTGAGTGTTTCTAGTTGACAAGGCCGAATGAGGCCCTTATCCGCCACATTCTCAACATACCGGACACCAGGGCCAACTCTCCCAATATTTCCTCTCTGGAGGACATGCTTTTATCTTTCTTGCATCGCTTGTTTGAATTATGTCCTTCATTTCCTATTTTCCAAGCTCTCCATTTCCACCTGATTCACCCATATTATCACATGAACACCAAACAATTAAAGAACCACTAGATACACCACCCCTGTGTCTTAGGTGATCAATGGGGTTTCAACCTAGATTTTTACAAACCTCATTTATTGACCACAGAGCTCTCAATACCAAGCTCACTACCTACTCAACAGGGGGAAGAACAACCCCAAATTTTCCAGAGAATGAAATAGAGAAGCGGTTGACAACATTAGAAACTCGCCCTCGCCAAAGTACGGTCCATGGTAAGCACCCACACCTTTCCTCTCAAGAAAAGGAGGATCATGAGGGAGGGCTCTTCTAGCACTAGCAAAATTCATCAATTCCCTATAGCTCGACTTTCTTCAGGAAGAAAACCAAAGGATACATAAGAGGGGGAGACTCTCTTTCTAAGTGGGTAAACTCACATAAAAGGAAAAGAGAATTCACCAAAATATCGAATGTGTAACACCTGACCGTAGTTACTTCCTCCCGAGCATACAAGTGTTGATATGTGATTTCTTTTCAAAGGATGTGTTTCCTTGATTGAGAAGTCATGCTTGATATGTATCAAACTTCTTTGCAAATTGCGCAGATCTTTGACTGAGTCGGAATATGATTGGACTCTTTTATTTCTTTCATTTTACACCTGAGTTTAATCTGATCTTGGAATGAATTATGGAGTTATCCATCTATAAGACCTAGCCTTGGATCAGTGGTATTGATCCAAGTGGTGCTTTAAGCTTATTCGTGATGAATTAAAATTATAGACCTTAAGCAGGTTGCAAGGTCTGGATGCATTGAATAAGCTAGTCCGGAGTATAACTCAGGCTGATCGTGTTAAATGAATTGGTTCCCGATATCGTAATATATCTGGAAGGTCTTGATCATGGACCAGGTAATAATTCAGTTACATATAATTCAATAGCCATTTGGCAGTGCAGGAGTAAACCCTGTTCGTGAATGTATGTTGTAGGTTCTTTTTCTGAGCATATGAAATGTTAGACCTAACTGGATTTATTAAGGTTAGTAACCTAAAACTAAACCTAACCTAGGGGTTAGATTAGTGTTAATCTAACCTAGACCTAGGCTAAGAGCTAATGTTCTAAGTTAGTATCTATGCGCTAAGAGGTTAGACTAGGTGTTATCCTAAATCCTAACCTAAGTTACTAACCTAACTATTGAACAAGGAAGAAGGGGACCTATGGAAGGGTGCGAACCATGGGCGGTAGTTTCTATGTCATTAAATGCATGGATAAGCATGAGGGATAGGTAATTTGGTGGAGGTTTTTAAAACGGCTAACTTGAGCCGACGTGGCAGGTCGCCAAAGTTGGAAATGGTCTTTGATGTGCATTTGTCCATCGCCAACTATGGCGGTCGGTGGCAGTGGAGATTGAGCGGGAAATTGGGAGTAAATGCAATTAATGAACTCGGTCGTCGAGCTCGGGTTTCACGGGAAGGCATGCAAAATGGAAAGTTAATGGTTTGTTTGGTTTTGCATGCGCTCCGGTTTTCCCTCTGTCTGATCACTGGTTCTTCGCACCAGTCTTCTTGGAGTTGCATGGCAAGTATGAGCGTAACTAGCTCTTTTCTCTGGCAAGGAAAATTTATAAGTCATGGTAATAGCAAATTTTTGTTGGTGGATCTAACTTGGAAAAGGAGGAGAAGGTTCGAGCTCTTTCAGTGGTCTGCTTCGAAATTTTAAGCAAATAACCAGGCATGTTAGGCCCTAACCTTTAAAAATCTTGCTCTCTTTCAAATGATTTCATTAGAACAACTCTGTTCAGATGATTTTTGGAATTAGATGGTTTTTATGGTAGCTTGGGGTGATTTTGTTATCAGTATCTTCTTGCTGGTTCGATTTTTCAATTAAAACCTTGATGGGTGTATTTTATTTTCGAATCAAGTTGCAATATTTCATGGTGTTTTGCATTCCGGCTTTAATTTGCGAAATATATGCAAGAATGTATGTTGGGCTGCTCTATGAGAGCCCATGAATTGTTCTCTTGATGGGTACAAAGCTCGTTGATACTTGTTGTTAATGCTTACTATTGATGCTTGTTGTTGTTACTGCGTTAGAAAGGATATTTCGATGGAATTTTTGTTCAGATTTGATTGGACTTCTTTGTAAGTTCTCATCGAGGTTATTAAGGTAGTGGTTATTGAATCTTGTTGGGTTTATTTATGTTATTTAGGTTTTGTTGAATGGATAACCGGCCGTGTTTCAAAGATTTATTGCGACCCTTTAGAAGTTGTTTCTCCCTCCCTTGCGTTGCAAATTACGGGATTGAACTCGGTGATAGTTTGCATTATAATTATTTATTGTATTCAAAATGACTCTATGGAGTACATTGGATGATTCGTATATTATGGACCTCTGTTGAAGCTATATATCTTTGAATGTTGGTAATTTGATTTTGTCAGAGTCTTGAAGGAGTAACAGGTAATACGACCTCTGTTAATTTGTAATGAATTTCTGGTACAGACTCTTTGGGTGTACTTTTACGTTTCCCATCTGTGAAAGCTTGAGCGAAAAATATTGAAGAGGCTCAGTTGGGATTCCTTGTTGCGAAATCAGTATTAGCTTTTGTATAAGCCTGATTTTGAATGTTTACCATTGTTGGCAGTTGGAATCATTAACTATTATTTATCTTGTTTACTGTTGTTCGGATTCAGTTGAATCCTTGATAGGTAACTATAGTATCTGCCTCTATTTAAGCCTGATTGGTACACTTGTTGTTTTTGGCACTGTTGGGTTCCTTGAGTATAGATAGATATCATGTATCTTGGCTCTGTGAAAGTGGGTCGTGAATACCATACTTCAAATTCTGAATGCGTCCAGACGTGAATACGGTATATTATGTTTCCTTTCTGATTATTCCAGTTAGATGAGGTTGTGCATGTTGCGGGAATGTTGTAAGATTATCTCTGCATAGTCTTAGGGAAACATCAATTGCTTAATGTCAAGAAGTCTATTGTTGACTGCGATAAAATAGAAGTTCTTTGATTTCGACCTTGGGTGAAAAGCCTTACAATGTTTAGTAGGGACTAGAATGGGCCGTAGGTTGATGTAAGGGATTTTGGCGTGTTACATCTTCTCGTCACATGGATATCAATTCTTGAGTTTAATTGAACTTAGGAGTTGTCAATCGCACCTCAACAAGCAATGGATGTGATTATCTTCTTGTTTGTCGCTTCGTGTGGAAGGTCATGCAGAGTCTGTTTGGTAGATAGTCATCACTGTTTGGCGTGAGAGCTACTTGATCAGTAGTTTATTATATTTTAGACTTAAACAAAACAAAGTGGTGCTTTTGGTGGTCTCGTCTCGATTTATTTGCATGTGTTTAAGGTGAATGCTTTGCTCTTGGAAAGACGATACTGATCATGAGCTAGTTCGAGGGAAATATGTATGATCGTTTATTTCTCTTCGTTGTAAAGTATATGTTGATATATATATTTTTATCTAACTGTTGAACTGTTTTAACTAATGCGATATCATGGGTTGTTATGATATTCATTTTACTAAGATGAATGTAATGATCTGTCTGACGTTTGCTATCCTAGGGATTCAGATGGATAGTTGTCTCGTATACTTTCGTTCTTCTTGATCCGTAATATTTTGATGAAATATGTTTACTTGTTGAGTGAATTGATCTCATTTAAACAGGGTGTTTAATGAAAACAATTGATGGATTGCAATTGTTTTAAGAGTTAGTGCTTATCATGCTCGGTTCATCAAACCGACCCATGTTGACAATTTTGCAGATGGATGCCGTAAGTGGTAAAAGCATGCAGATCTGATAGGATGATCAGATTGTTTAATTTGATTTTAAGTTGAAATACAGCTTGATTTTCTAAATGTACTACATGAGGAAAGATGTTCTTTTTCCGTAGAGTATTGTATCAAGTATCTTTGAATGCATAAAATGTATTTGATTAGTTCTAAAAGGAATGGAAGTTGATATTTGTTACTTGTTTGTATTCTTATCTTGATAGTTTGACCTTCTTCGGTTCAAATATCTAGAGAGCATTGTTATTATTGTATAATTTGGAGACTTTTGTGATTATCAATGTAAGCTTGCAAGAATATGTGACTGAATACTTATGATTGTTTAGCAATTCTAGTATGTTCTATCTAAAGCTAAATTGAAATATAGATCACCGTCTTACTTTGGAAACTAGGGTTAAAATAAACCTAAGTAGAATGCTAAACAAGTGAATTAAATTATTAATCCCTAGTCTTGATTAAGCCAGACAACATTTAATTGGATTCTTAATCATTATATCTTGATACTTATAAGTACGATATAAATTCAGTAATGAGAACTGAAATAAACCAAAAAGGGGTTCTGTTGGCAATCACATGTGAAGATTATGGGTTATTGTCCAATTTCGTTGATTTAGAATTATGTATATTCTATGAACTCCTTGATGGAACCTTAGTCTTAATAACGTCTCTGTGTAAAGGGTTTTATTAAGAAAGGTCATTCTAAGGTGAGGAACCCAGGGATCGGGAAAGGCTAACCTTAGGGGAACGTCTTTTAATATAATTTAACTCAGCGTATGTAACACTTTTTAATAAGTAGATCTTTTCGAGGCGGATTTAAAGGTTGACGGCACAAGTCAACTGCAGGGTTGTACCTCCGAGAAGGTTAGGATCTTCTCGAAGATACAACAATGCAGGTGTCTTGTGACGACACCCTTTGCATTGATCGATAAGATTTACACCTTGAACTCGAACAAGTTACTCTGGGACCGATTAGGAATGTGGTCACGTTATAAGGCTGCCTAGGAGATTCGGGGTATCTTGACACACTGGTTTAACTAGGGTTGAACCAGTATGTCATCGTATCCCTAGTCCTCGTGGGCATCCATATAACGTTATCACCTTACTAATCCATTTCCGAGTGAATAATTTGGGATAGGAGGGACTGACAGAAGTCAGTATAAGACGTTCTATATAACTTAGGAATGGGGTGTAGGACGTATTCCAGATTGACGAGTATGCCATTAAGGAATACGAGACATAAGCAAAGATGTTTCAAATCTTTGGCCAAAGTATCGCAAGCTGCTGATTGCGTTGTCCTAATTCACCTAGTCTAAGGGATGAGATGCCGATGAATAATGGTAACAATTATTCAGATAGGTTCCTTGGACAGAGCATTCTGAATCCCAGAATAGGGAAGAGAACCGTAAGAGTGGAGTGTTAAATAAAATGCCAACTCTTATTACTCATGAATAGATCGGTAAATTACCGAGTCATGGAATGAATAGATCGGAGGTACTCCGAGTCATTACAGCGGCATATGGTTTTCTGTTATAAGAATGGTTATTTGATTTGTGAGTTCTAAATTATGTATTTAGAACTAGTAAGCATTTAAAAAAAAAATTCACTTGTTCTAATGTATAAAATGAGGATGTTACAGAATGGGCCTCAAGTGGGAGTCTAGGAGCTGCTAAATATGGGCATGTCGCGAGATTTAGTGGGAGATATCCAGTTTGTTTTCAGCACAATGTACAAAGACATGTTTATCCAACACAGGACAAGTTGCTAAAACGTGTTATAGTGTTTCAGATGAATCTATGTCTTCATAAGAATGACTATTGTATTTCATCACATTTTTAGTAACATTTAATTGATGTATTTTTAGATTTGTTTAGATTTCATCACATATATGAGGAGACAAGTTTGGAAAAAATGAATTAACTACATATATAAAAGATAAGAAATGATATTTTAGAAATTTGGAAGTGACATATTTCAACTATCATGTATATTCAAAAGTTACCAAGCTTTATGAAAAGGGCACTTGCCCGCAAAATATATTAAAATGACCATCATTGCATTCAAAGTGATCAAATTTGAAGGGCTCCACATACTTTAATTTGACTAGCTAGGTTAAGCTTTACCCGTCGTAAAGGAGAATTAGAAAACACATTACCCTTCAATGTGAATAAAATGAAAATATTAATTTTCTTTCAATATATATTTGATTAATTTGAATAAAGTAAATATTAAAAATGTCAAAATTATGAAATATATAACATCTAAAAATAATTTTGAAAATACTATATAAATGTGAAAACACTATATTTCATCAAGAATGACATCGACAATTCTAAATTCTATTTAAAAACAACATTTTCGTTAGTTAATTCAATTCAAATAGTAAATAATATTAAGCAACATTTGATTTTATTCATATTCATTTTCTTTAAAAGACTTCCTTTGATCTATTCGTTATATATATGTTATTATTTATATGTGTGTTATATATATATATATATATATAATATATTTATTATATTTTATTATATTATATTATATCTTATTATTTATATTATTATAATATATAAATATATAATATTATTTATATATTATAATAATATAATATATATATATATATATATTTAAATGCTTTTGGCTGGAGCTATGAATCAGAGGGTTCTTAGGTCTCTTCTCAAACAAAGAGAGATATTCAATCAAAACAACAACAAACTAAACCCAACACACAAACAAATAGGAAAAACCAACAGAAATAAAAAGGCACCAGATAATTACCGCTCTTCTTGCGAAGAGTAAGTAAGCGAGGAGGTTTACATATCACCTTTTCTTGCCTTTTTGCTTTTTGACCTCATGCCATTGATTTTGATCCGAAGCTACCACCAACATGAGGTTATTGGAAGGATCGGGATTAGGTTCCTGATCTGAATCTGATTTATCAGAATTGTGTCCCCTCTTCACACCACCACTAACTGATTTATTATCTTCAACATTATTCATGGGGGTCTTGCACGGCTAGATTGTTTTGTTCATTCCTTGAAACTCTTGGATGATCCTCTCTAAAGCAGCTTCCTTGTGAACATACTTGGAAGCCGAGTTCTCACGGGTATTATTCCATCCACCTTTGTTTGAGGATTTCTTCGTTGACTCCTCTTACCTTATGGGCAATCGGCTTGCAGATGACCTACATTATGACAGATGCAACACTTGAAAGCTATGTTTTTATAACCTAGGTTTTGGACATGTTGAATATTTCCAAGTGTCAGCATGATCTAATCAGGAAAACCCTTTCTTAAATCTATCTCCACACATAATCCAACATATGTACGAAGCCCTGATGCTTCCCTGGTAGAATGCACTTTTAAAAATATACCCAATGCATTGCCAATATCCTTGAGAGCATGCCAGAAATACAGTAGGAGATTCAAAAGGTTAACCCACACTGGAATTTTGGAAATGGAGTAGGTATTCAAATCAAACTTGGGAAACCAGGGTGTAAGAAATAGCCCGTGCTACCCCCAAAACCAAAGTCCTTTAAAGCCAGACACTTTTGGTAATATGTATCCTCCTTAAACAACGCCATGAAGAAACATTGGAGTAAAATGAAACTTCATAGTTTGATGTCTAGTTTTATGAAATCCCTTTATGCAAGATAGGTCAAGACAACCATAGGCCATTGAATCTCTAATGAATGCAAGCTAGGATAATGAATGGAGGCATATGAAAACCTTTGGTTTCTTAAAACTCAATGAAGGAATCTCATTTGACGAGATCCACGATGTAGGCCGATCGGGAGAAAATGGAGGAAATTTTCTAATTGATGACATCCTTAAAAGATGTCATCACTTTGTCATATCCTCCGGTAATCCTTTAGCCACTTCGCCCCCAACCCTATTCGATGCATCCCTTTGATCCTTCTCAGCCACAAAAATTCTTTATTAGTGATGACCGGTATATCATTAGAAGAGTCGGGCGACTACTTGCTCCCGATCTTCATAAACCTTCTTGAACCAAATGTCTCGAGATAATGCACTCGATCCTTTTCATTTAGGATAAGGAAATCATATATAATGATCATTTTTGTCTACCCCATTTAGGTGGATTTCTTCTTCACCGAGTTGTCTAACACATGTTCCCTTCCACCACCGCCATTGACCGATCGCTTTCTCTCGTCTCTAGACCGGAAATCTGCTTATTCCTTTTGCCCTTCGCCATCGTCCGAACTAGGTTTCGTTTATCCATCATTCTCCACTCCTAATTTTTCATATATATTATTATATTACTTATATATAATAACATATATATATATATGATATATGATATATTTACTATATATATATAATTAATATATATAATATAATAATATATTTATATAATAATTTTTATATTATTTATATATTATAATAATATAATAATATATGCTTCCAACCTACAATCTCCTCGTTTATTCCTTTTCTTTGTTTTCACACTAATGTGTAAATTCATCCCAGATTAGTCAAGATAACAAATGAAGAATATCTGGGAAAAAGTGCAAACAATAATCATACATTAATTTGAGCATAAAATAGTGAAAATATGGTAAAATTTGGGAGGATGACATGGTTTAGGGTTTCGGACGCGAGCCAAAGCCAAGGAGAGGATGATACATCTGATTTGAGACATGCTTTTTCGTAGATATCATAGTTCTCTAAAGCTCCATGCATGGTGGTTCTAGGGAAGAGGACGAACTAGTGGGCGAGTCACTTTGTTTTTAAAAAGGAAATAAGCGAAAGTTTTGGGCCGTAATTTGTCAACGGATGGAATCACGAGTTGGTGTGAAAGGAAATGGGGTCACAAGCTCCGTGTATGATTTCTAGCAAAAGGGTATTTCTTGGTAGTATTCGGGAGCGCAACCCAATAGGAGGAAACTCTACTTAGACGTGAGAATCTATTGTGGAACATGGGCTCCTCATCTGTAAATGGTCCTCAAAATTTGACCCCTGATTCAATAGTTTTAGAGGAAAGACAAGCATGGGTTCATCTTTAATCTCTTTAGATTGAATATTGGAACCCCGCATTTTGTTTAGAATTTGTGGGTTCTTGGGGCGGGTTGTTAGGATTGACTTGAGGAACCTTCAAGGAAGGAAACGATGGCGTACTCTAGGGTTTGTATTTACGTAGATTGTACTATTCCTTTTCCATAGTCAATTTCTATCAAATCCCATAAGGTATTTGGGTGCAAGAGGTGGAGTATGAAAGAATTTCTTCAAATTTTTCAAATGTCACTAGTTAGGGCATCTCGGAGACGTGATTCGCAAAAGCCAAAATGGGGCTTGATTATCATAAAGGGGCCTCAAGTTGCGTAGCAAAAATCGACACCTCTTGTGGAGGAAATGCAGGGGAAAAAGTTCGATAAGGGTGCATCGATTCCGAAGTGGAAAAAGGTAAGGAGTGGAGCTTACTCCCAATACCCTATCAGTAGGAAATCTCAAAAGTTATGGTGGATTTGTTGAAGTTGTTCTCTCTTTTCGGGAAGGAATATAATCGGGAATGGTATTACTATGGCATAAATCTATTTTTAGAAGATGGCGTATGGAACACACCAATAATGAGAGATGTGTGCACCACACATTGTCTATCTTTGGAGGATCGGATCGAAGCATTTTGCATGGAGACAAGCTAAGAATAGGATTTTCACTTTAGTTAACTATAAGAGGTCTATAGATAGCACACTTGCATGTGTGGTTATGCCTGTAAATGTGTGTGGCTATTAATAGCATGCGGCCTATTTTTGGAATAGATAAGTGGTGAAGGGAAAGTCCCCACCCTATATATATATATGAATCACATAGTAGAAACATAGTAGTAGAATATATGTGAGAGAGATGGATGTATGAAGGTATAGAGATATACACATATGATTGGATTATTATATCAGATCCATGTGTGCATTGGTATAGATTGACATTATTGTAAGGAGCTTCTGTGTTTATTAATAGATGGAAGATATTGGTTGAATCTAAGTGTCATTCCTATGTGTAATTGAGTAGTGCATGTTATTGATTCAATCATGATTATTGTTTTAAGCTTGTTCTTTCATAGATCTGAATGTAGCATGCATTGTAGAATGATGGATTAGTTATGGATCTATATGTTTCTTCCTTCATCATGCTAACATCCTACTACAACAACCCTAAAGAGGGACTGGTACCTTTGTGTGCTTTGGGTGAGTGCTCAGTCTAGGCTGAGTGATGTGTAGCACGTGACTAGGGTGTTATCTAGTAAATTCTAGGTTGCATCATTGGTTCCATTTCCAGGACCTCTTTTTAGTTGTTTTTAGGATGGTTTCATGATGAAGACATATCGGTTAACTCTAGCAAGTATTGAGGAGTGGATACATGATCTGGAGGAAGAATATGCATGGCGGTTCAATAGTGGATCTGAGTTTAACACATGCACTTGGGTAGAACAGAATATGTATGACAACCTATATGAGATTTTTGCCATCTTTCCAGTAGAACTATATGAGTGGCTTATTGCTTATGCATCTCAAGTGGAATTGGAGGTATCGCACACTTTTCTAGACACAGGAAGAATTTCAGGCCCTTTATGATGTTGATTTGATCTGGACTCGTGTTGTGGATACGTGGTTTCGTGGTGTTCTAAATAGTTATATTCTAGAATATTCAATTTTGATGTATTCTTTCCTCGGAGGTAGCTGAATTCTAGTTTTTGTGGTATCAAGAGGAGCATATTTGCAAGGTATTCCATTGGCGATCAAGATCTTGATGGTAACTTTGAACCTGGAGAGTAAACCGATGGCTAACTAAACTTCACCACCATGTGCGAGGGTAGGAACAGGTTTGGTGAAAGATGGCAGACCTAGCGGTAGAGAGGTAGAGAGAGAGGAAGGTGGCTTAAGTATAATGAGGGCATGCGAGAGGGAGATAGAGAAGCAGTGTTCCATTGTAGAAAGTATGGCATTGAGGAGAGAGATGGCTCGTGAAGGATTTGAAGCTCACGTAGAAGACGTGGAGCTAGAGCATCAGGAACTCCCCCATCTTGGAAAACATGATAGAGATCCCCCTTGGCCTCACACAGAAGTGTGCCAAGTAGAGACTACCTAGGCCATGGGTGCGCATCTTAATCCACCTGGTGACCTAGCCCTTGTGCTTGGTTTTCTAGTATCTAGTATGACAAGTAACCAACAAGCTAACTTGGGAAGTAGGAGAGTAGGAGTAAGTCAGGGAGCAAGTACATCAATGGCAGGATAGATGACTTCAATGATATTTGGAGGAACATTCTTAGGTGCATCATCACACAGAATGTGAGCGCGCGTAGAATGTTGGATTCACCTCTGGAAGTGGAACTACCTCATAGACTATAGGGGTTAGTATAGTACTACTTGTCAGAGCACATGGGAGTACATCTACAGGTCTATTCCAGCTATAGGTGGAGGATCAGGAGGTATAGGTGGTTCTAGTTCCGGTGGATCTGGTGGTTTTGGAGGTAGAGGAAACACAGGAGGTTCTGGATCAGGTGGTCAAGGCCCGTAGCAACCACAAAATATCTATATGGAGATGTCTCTTCATCTCCTAGAATATAGAGGCATAGAGGATGTTTCCGAACATGTGCATATGTGTGAAATCTTGTGGCATGCTAAAGGGATCATGGACTTTGAGTGAAAGGAAAGTCAATTTTCTACTACATTACAGGGATGTGCACATACTGGTATAGGAAGTTTGACCCTGATCAAACTTGTGTGGATTATGTAGCATTGAAGGATGCTTTCTTGAAAGAGTTCCATATCCCTGAGTTTGAGTAGAAGAGTATAAGTGCACTCAAGGATATCAAGCAAGGCACTACTGAGAGTGTACGTGAGTATGATGCCCATTTTAAGACACTTCTATCTAAGCTATCTTATGATATTCATGCAAGCCAACATGCACAATGGTTTGTTGGAGGATTGATTACACCATTTAGAAGGGCATTGTCACATAAGACATACACTGATCTATGTGAAGCACTGGAAGCAAGCTTTGTGTGTTGAGGTAGTTGGGAGCATTGACACTAGTGTTAGTCCATTCTTAGAGGCACAGATTATAGCTATGGAAAAGTAGTTAGAGAAGCTATCAAAAATTCAGCCCATGAAACATGCACTCAAGAATTTGGTGTACAGATTGTGAAGTGGAAGGTCACACCAAGGATAGTTTCCTCGTAGATCTATATGCTCATTACTATTGTTGGATTGTGAGATCTGTCATTTGAATCATGATTTGCTAGTCACTATCCTTTGTTATAGCATGATAAGGAAGAATGTATCTTACTTTTGCAAAATTTTAATGAGGTCCACGACCCATGATCTTGAAGATTTCGGTTGATTGGTCGAGATCAGGATGTTATAGACATTGGGGGTGAAGAAACAAGTGTAATAGATAATTCTAAGGGTAAGAATGAGCACCAGGATGGGATCATAATCAAATGTGCTATGATAGGAATGAGGGGCATTTTGAAGGAGGTCGTGGAAGGGGACGTGGATATCGTGGTGGATATGGAGGATGAGGCCGTGGTGGAGGAAGAGGTGAGTTCCCTCATGGAACATGTTA
The DNA here is from genome assembly GCA_018340775.1 of Taxus wallichiana var. yunnanensis. NCBI lineage: Eukaryota > Viridiplantae > Streptophyta > Pinopsida > Cupressales > Taxaceae > Taxus > Taxus wallichiana. The sequence continues at coordinate 922,499,200 of CM031235.1, forward strand.
TACGTGTGGATCTCTTGACCACTATAGGTGTGAATGTCCTCAGAATATTACATGTTCTTTTTTGTGGAAAGAACCATAGCTATGAAGAGTGCCCAGACTTATATGAGCATCTGAGTAAGCAACATAAGAAAGAAAACAAAGGTGTCGGGATGGTTAGAATCAGCACGTGTAGAAGATTAGTGGATGCCCAAGATAGCAAAGGACTGAGGCATTGATAGTGAAGATTACTACATGAGCTGAAGTGTGCGCAAGAGAGGCATTGCACAGAAGCCTACGATCACCAAGGAGGAGGTTTTGCATGCAAGGTACCCAGATCCTGCTCATTAGAAGGAAGTTTACCAGGATACCATGGAAGTGCTAAGGAATCTTTAGGGTGAGATACAATACTTAAAAGAGTAGAAGAAAGCATCAGAGATAGTCCAAACTGATATCGATGATATGAGAGAAGTGTGTAAAATGTTGTGCAGGAGAACATCATTCCACTATTAGGAAGTTGGTTAAAAGGGAACACTCACATGTAAGTATTGAGACCGGATGACAGATCTGCATGCAAATCTTCCCCCTGATAGCATTGACTATGACAAGGAAATTACTCTGAATGTTGTTGTGGATGGATGGTTGTTGAGAAACATATTGATTGATATAGTGTGGAAGTAAATGTGCTTACATTAGATGCATGGGTACAAATGGGGAGGCCTCCATTGCAGCCATCATCTAATGTGTTGTTTATGGAAAACTGGACTAAGGCCACTCCCATAGGAGTTTTGAAGGATGCATCTATAACCATACAAGGGGCCAAGTTCACTTGGGGATTTTGAGGTATTAGCACTTGTAGAAGTAGACAATTTTCAGCCTTTCTTGGATGCCCTTGGTGTTATGCGAATAATGTTGACTTGAGATTCAATAAGGGGTATATCAGCTTTGAGAACAAGGAGGAAAGAGTTGTGATACCTTTGATAGATGGGAAGTCTACACCATATGTTGAGCCTCTAAGTGAGGAGGACTTAAACAAAATTTATGTACGTGTTATTCAGGACCAGAGGTCAATGAGCCATCAAAAGAAGGCATCCTACAAGTGGGAGGATTCTCATTCTATTAGTGATACTATGAGTATTGCTTGTGAAAATTGGGCTCATGGTACATATGAACTAGTAGGGGCATGAGGTAAAAAGTGTGGTTACATGCAAGAATGGACTTCATTCGGTTTGATGGATAGGTAGCATAGTACCTTGGTATATAGGGAAGAAGATCTTCCTATATTTTTGAAAGCCATGGAAACATAGTGGATAGATCAAATTAAGAGAAGAGATATGTTAGTATATACCTTGCGTGGGACACGTGTGACACATTGGTGGGTAGTCCATAGAGATAATCTTATAGAATGGGAAGAGATTGGAGTCACCTTATCTATTAGGTTTGTAAGGAATAATGCACCTATGCAGATCTACACTTATCATGGTGATCAACTTATTTAGCATCACATTTAGTAGTGTGAGAGACTCTGGACAGTAGGACAGAAGCATTACCACCTTCACTCTAGGTGCATAGATTGTACTCTACGCTACAAGGATGCACATGTGCCTGGTATGTATATGTAGAACTACATCGAGAGACTGGGAATTGGAAAAATTTGACTACAAGAATGATCAGACCTTTGACTACTTTTCTTCCCAACCTCAATAGAAGAGGCATTAAAATTTTCAAGCACTTAACTATGGGAGATAGTGCAAAAGTCTAAAAGAGCATATTTAGGAATTATTTGGTGAGGCAGAGTCTGAGAGCGCATTTTGAAAAGGAAGAAGAAATGGACTCCATACTACTTGAACGCGCTTGCCTTGAGAAAGAGAAAGGAAAGATGGTTTACATCGTGGATGATGAGGAAGTTGAGAACTGGATATTGAACATTCACAAGGGGTGCGAGGTCTTGGATAGTGTACAGACAAGGATACGTGTGCCTATCATGAACCCATGAAGACAAAGAAGGTGAATATAGGTTTGGAGGCTGAGCCTAAGGAGGCCATCATTGGAGACTACTAGTCAGACTTGGAGGTAGAAAAGATCATTGAGTTACTCAGGGATTATCAGGACTTATTCCCTCGAGGGTATCATGAACTTAAAGGTGCATAAATCACTTGGGGAAATGAAGATAAAACTTAAGGATGGTGCATGGCTAGTTAGAAAGAGACCTTATAGAATGAATCCTAATTTTGCATGAAAAGGTAAAAGAAGAAATTGATAAAATGTTGAAATCTGGAATTATCAAGCCCCTTGATGAGTCAGAATGGGTTAGCCCAATGGTGATCAATATCAAGAAGGATGGATGAATTAGAATATGTGTGGACTATAGGGAGCTGAATGTTGCATGTGTATCATAGATCCATTCCCTATGCCATTCACTGAGGAAATACTAGAAGGAGTTGCAGGGCGTGAAATATATTCTTTCACAGATGGGTTTTTTGGGTATCATCAGGTTAGGATTGCTCAGGAGGATCAAGAAAAGACAACATTTACTACTGAATGGGGTAGTTTTTCCTATATTGTGATGCCTTTTGGATTGAAAAATGCACCTATTGTATTCTTGTGCATAGTTGTTTAGGCATTCAAAGATTTTATTCACAACTTCTTATAGGTCTACCTAGATGATTGGATAATATATGGGCTTGTGAAAGATCATTGTGACAATCTATTGCTTAATGTTTGAATGGTGCAGAAAATTGAGTATCTCTTTGAACATCAAGAAGTGCATATTTTCTACACCATTTGGAATATTGTTAGGACATATAATCTGTAAGGAAGGTTTTTGGTTGATCTAGCTAAGGTTGCAATCATTTTAGGCCTGGAAGCGCTACTAGTCAAAGTGAGGTGCGTGGATTTTTAGGTCATACATATAGGATATTATAGAAAATTCATCAAAGGGTATGCCAAAGTTTTTGCACCCTTGGAAGAGTTACTAAAGGGAAAGGTACATTTTATTGGGGAGAACCACAACAATGCACGCGTTTGAGATATTAAAGGAGAAACTTACTACCGCACCCATTCTATGCTTTCCCTCATGGGATAAACCATTTCATGTGCATGTGGATGCCTCTGGCATGGCCATTGGCACTGTGTTAGCTCAACCTTGGAGAAGGTATTATAGATCATCCAATTTTTTTGCTAGTAGGAAGCTTGACTCTTTGAAGAATAGAATTATACAACTATAGAGCGCGAAGCTTTGTCAATGATCTATGCATTGCACAAGTTTTGACAAGTACTTGTTAGCAACACCATTTGTGTTTTATACAGATCACATGGCATTGAAGTACTTGGTAAACAAGCCCGTCTTATAGGGTGCATATGCAGATGGGTACTCCTATTTCAAGAGTTTGATTTCACAGTTGTGGTGAAGCCAGGGAAAAGTAATTCTGGACCAGACCATTTATCTAGAATCAACTTAGGAGAGGAAGCACAAACAATTGAAGAAACCATGCCAGATGCATAGTTATATAGGTTATAACACGCACCCATGGAATTAGAAGACATTGTTTTTTCTACGAACTGGTATGGCACTAGAAGGAATGAAGGCATTAGAAAATAAATAGCTTGTTATATGCACGGCACCATTTATGTTAATCAGTGGTGACCTCTACAAGTTAGGAAGAGATGAAGTATTACACCATTTGTGTATTAGAGCATGAGCGCAAGGATATTATGGAAGAAGCCATGGTGGTATTGCATAGGAGGCCATTATGCAGGTGATGTGACTTCCCGGAAGATCCTACTTGTTGGATTATGGTGGGAGACATTGTATAAAGATTGTAAAGAATATTATAAGGCGTGTGATCATTATCAGCACCTAGGAAAACTAGGGAAAAGAGATGAGATGCCTTTGAGACCAATTACTAGTGCAAACCATTTGAGAAATGGGCCATTGACTTTGTAGGACCTATTTTTGATTCATCGTGATAGAGGACTGGGTCACGCTATATCATTACTTGCACAGATTATCTCACATGGTGGGCAGAAGCAGCACCTACGAAGGATTGTACAATAGCTAGGTTTCTATGGGAGAATGTTCTTACAAGATATGGATGTCCTTTAAGCTTGACAAGTGATAGGGGTACACACTTTTTGAATGAGACAATCAGGATCCTATTAGATGAGTTTATGGTTACACACCATAAAACTACACCCTACCATCCTAGGAAAATGGAACTGTTGAGGCTTTCAACAAGATTTTGAGCTAGACTTTTGAAAAAAATTGTGATGTTGGAAGAAAGGATTGGGATGACAAAGTGTCAGTTGTTCTTTGGGCATATAGAACAACTTACAAGAGATTGAACAAAGCCACACCATTTCAGTTGGTGTTTGGCGTAGAAGTCATTCTCCCTATAGAATTTATGTTACCTTCTTTTGCATTTGTACATTGGAGGTCTAGTTGATGAACAAGATTTAGAAGAGCGTATTGAGAAGATGATTCAACTAGATGAGCGATGAGCCATAGCACGATGGAGTCAAGAAGTAGGAAAAATCTAGGCAGAAAGCATGGCATGATAGAAACATAAGGGATAAGAAGTTTGAGATTGGACAAATGGTACTTCTTTATGACTCAAAGTTCTTGTGCCATCCAAGAAAGCTCAAAGTACATTGGTTGGGGCCGTATGTCATCACTTACATACTTGAATCAGGTGCTTAGTTAGAAGCACTTGATGGAACATGGCTACCCGGTTACTTTAATGGGAGTAGGTTGAAGCCCTACTATAAATAAGTCTTCTTGGTGTTTGTAATAAGGTAGTATTTCCATTTAGATTAGGTTTCAATTTTGTATTTCCTTAATGTATTTCCTTCATTATTATTATGCTTTGTCAATTTAGTTGTTGTTTTTGTGTAATAAGCATGCTTGCACGCATGAAGCTAATTACTATATGAAGAATGTTTATGTGTAGAGGACTACACATACTTTTAGTGTGGGGTGGTTGTAGTTATCCAAGTAAAAGACTATGGGAATTGAAAGGTGAAAGGAATAAGCTACTATGGGTGTGCTTTAAGTCAAAAGAAGATTGCTTCTCAAAAGTGACCAAGGATGGAGATGAATGAAAGGAAAGTATAATGCAAGGTAAGTAGAGGCCATGATAACTACCAAGAGAAGGTACAGTGATGAGGTACTTGGGCATAAGGGTGCACGCTGAAGAGAAGTATGTGACCAGAGGGTAGGAAGGTGTGCTAGAAGGTTATATAGCTAGGGCACGAAGATGTACCCACGTACAGAATGAATGAATTTGGTCAATGAATGAGAGGATATTTGGTAGGTGAAGGAGCAATAAATGCATCAAAATTTGAAAAATCTATATAAGGATGGGATGCAGATTCATTTTTACCATTGCGACTAAGAGAATTTGAGAAAAGAGCTAAGTGCAAAGAGCCGAGTGATTGGGTTAAGGTGTGAAGGGTGTGAAACCAAGTGTGAAAAATAGATCTATGTGAAAAGAAGCTTGCATCCCCTGGTGGTGAAGGGTTTGAGTGAAGAAAGGAGATAGAGAGGAGTTAGGGCATGAAGTTTCCACCTAGGGACATGATTGAATTGAGCTAGGGTTTGATTCACAAGTTGCAGAGTTAAAGAGGAGATGATTGCAAGGTAAAAATGGCACCCAAGAAGGCATATTAGCAAAAACAAAAGAAAGAGAAGAAGGTGGTCATCAAGGAAGTTAGAGCAAGAGTTAGAATGAGAGAAAGCCTCAGTGATGAGAAAGATTGCATCCTATGAAGGGTCAAGCAAGTCTTATAAGAAGTATTGAAGAAAGAGACTAGATTTAAACATCTACACACAGCTCTAGAGGTGCTTATCAATATAAAGACCCTAGAAGAAAACAATGAGGTCCAAAAAGCAATGAAGGATGAGACATTGGGCTGCATAGAAATATTGTCAATAGTTAAGTATGCGAGGCCTGGCAGAAGCAAAACACAAAGCCACATAAGACTCAGTTGGAAGAGCTTGGGAAGCAAATTGTGTAGAAGATGGATCTTCTAGAAGGAAGAATGACCTCAATGTCCAACATTGTGTTGGTTCTATAGAATGAAAAAGGAGAGATTGCGAGGGATGAGTTGGAATCCATTGTTATGGACATTCCAGAAAAAGTAGAACAAGCACTCGTTGAATGGTAGCCTTAGAGGCCAAAATAAAGGAAGAGTATCTAGAGTTGATACTTCAAGTGATACAGAGGAGGTTGCCTCATAGCCTCATAAACTTCTTTATTTATCTACATTCTTTCATTCTTATTCTTTCCATTATTCCATTCCTTACTTCAATTTTTGGAGATACCCATTGTCGGGATGATAATGTGATTAGTGTGGGGTAATGTTGATCGAGAGAATACTTGTTAGAGATCACACAAGGAGTCCGTGTGGGAGAGAAAGCCAGGATCAAGGGTGCGGAGGGAGGAAGAACCCACGCGTGGAGGGCAAGTTTAACTTTTAGGACTTAGCTGATTTTGAGCATGAAGACCTATTTTTAGAAGATGGCGTGTGGAACACACCAATGATGTAGAGATGTGCGTGCCATGCATTATCTATCTTTGGAGGATTGGATCAAAGTGTTTTGCATGGAGACGAGCTAAGAATAGGATTTTCACTTTAGTTAACTATAAGAGGTCTATAGATAACACACTTGCATGTGTGGCTATGCCTGTAAACGGTGCATGGCTATTAATAACATGCGACCTATTTCTAGAATAGATAAGCGATGAAGGGCGAAGTCCCCACCCTATATATATGATATGAATCACATAGTAGTGTTGGTTGGATATTTTGTCAAACCAAAATATGAGGTTCAACCACAGTACATGGGATTGAATCCCTCCTCAAAGACAGGTGAGGCTGCCTGTTTATTGCTAATCTAAAACACAGTAAATAATATATACAATATTCACACTAATCTAACCATTGGGGGTTGGGATGAAATCCCGAAATCCACATTCACACGATTCAAGGATATTGCTTTCGTACATGAAATAGGTTAGAAACTATTACAGTGAAAGAAGCACGGTAGAAAAGAAATGGGAGAAACGTATTTTCTTTCGAGTAAACACAGAGCACGAAATAATCATACGAGTTTTAGATCACAGATATAGTGTCCGAGATAATTAGAAACACTGAGATTCTATGCAAAGAATAGCTTTAAGATCATGAACATAAGAACAATATCTTAAATAAGATATATTTCACAACACAAAGTCTGCAAAACAATATCAACTTCTATTCTTCAAAATGATTGAAAGAAAACACAAAGTTTTTCTCCTTTCCAATAGCCTCTTAATGCTTCAAAAATTCTCGACCCTTTAGAATGCACAAGCATCCCTTTTTTATAACAAAAGAAGCTAGAGTTTAAACAGAACAGATCCTGAAAAGTAGCATGCTAACTAGAGTTTCAGCTTTGCATGATTCTCACGCAGGAGATCAAGTCAAAGTATGAATTAAAAATAATGACAAAAAGGAAATAAAAGATATGACATTCTAAAAATAGAAATGACATGGGACGTTGGAGCTCAATCCGAGTCATCATCTTTTGATTCTTCTCCTTTCTCTTCCTCCAGCTGAGACTGTTTGTTCCGGAACTCCTGGAACTTCCGAATAATGCCTTGCATTTCATTTTCTCAGGTGCAGTGGAATGATCATTCCACATTTCGCAGGTCTCATGGATATCACTGGCACAGCCGGGAAGTTTCTTCAATCTTTTACTGAGCTTTTTTAAGGCCTCCAACGTATGTTCAATCCTTACAAACTGACCAATGACTTCAAGGTCGAATCCATCTACAGGTTCATGCTGAATAGTCTCTTGAACTTGTTTGAAGAGATCATCTGCTGATAGGGCACTTGAGTTCCCAACTGACACCTTTGGACAAATCTTAAGCAATTCTTCTTCCAGATCACTTTTCCCATCGATCAATTTATCTTCGATTCTCTCAACTTCTGCGCAGCTTCGCTGAGGATTTTACTCGAACTTGATGGCCTTGATCAGCTGAAAGTGTTTATCTCGTATGTGGAAGAACGCCTTCTTCTACCAAGAGATGTGCTGGTATTTGCTTTAGCACTGGAGAGCTTCACAAGTCAAATCAAGTCGCCCAAGTTCTTGTTGAATTCCTCATCCATCTTCTCTCCTTCCTTCGAATCTCGCCAAGGACTCGATGAACTTTCACCACGTCTTGAATTACTTCCTTCCTCGTTGGAGCAACTTTTGGATCCACTCATCAACCACCCTTCCTTTTTAGCGATCTTCTCAATCGTAGGCACCGATGAGAAATCGAATCCGGCGTAATGTATGAGATGGTATGGATTCTGTGGGGTGTTGAGAGTTTAATCAAAACCTCTCACAAATGCTCCACTTTTTCCTTAAACTCATCTCTCGCATTGACCTTTGTTTCTTTCAACTTTGGCACAAAGACGCCTATGGAAGCCCGTGCATCTTGTTGCGCTTCCTTCTGTTGTTACTTTCCCTAGAGCCACCTTGGTGATCTGATAATCAGCAGCTGTTACATCATCCCTAGTTTTGTCAGCTGAGGGAGTGGCAATCTCTGCGAACTTATCTCCTGAAGCATCTACCAAAACTCTTGAAACTGTTTTGGGTTTCTTGGCTGATCTCGCAGTAGAAGCCTTGAGTGAGCTGAAATCAAAGGCTGGTAGGGGTACAATCACTTTCCTCTTCCTCGGAGTTTGTTCGAGTAGCCATTGTGGTGTATCAGAGGAAACTGCCAATGTTGTAGTAACTGGTATTCTACTCTCAAGGGGAGCAGATTCTACTATTGGAGGGGGAACAGCAGTCAACGTGGTAGTAGGTGCAATGAATAAAGGCACAGTTGGGGGAGTGTTGGTGATCACTTGGGTTCCAGAGAAAGGGGTGAGAGCCGTGAGAAAATATTGGCCATGCTTCAAGAAGTGGATGGGGAATGAGGAGGCTGAAGTGGTTGTTGAGGGGAGGCATGATTCGGGCCTCCAAAGCCTTGACCGCGAGATAAGGTCTCTTCAGTTGAGCAATCAGCAAATGGTGAAGTCAAGGGCTGACTTCCTCCTTCTTCCAAATTAATTTCTCCTATTTCTGGTGGTGTTGGTGATTCTGGCACATCCACCGTTTGAGTTGGAGAGACAATTGAAGAGATTTGTCTTTCTTTCCTCTCTTGGGAATCTTGATTTTTATAGACCCCCCAGTAGATTCCTTGTCCTTCTTCTTTTTGGAGGGCCCCGCCTCAGAGCAGCCAATTTTGGAAACTTGTCATCTTTAAAATTCATGCCCCAAGAAGAGAGCCATTTCTTTCAGCATTTGAGCGAGAATTAGGGTGACCTATCGGTGATAGAGGATTTTTCGCTAGCCGACCAATCAATAGGCGGGAAAACGTATTGATCTTCATTAAGCCCATCATAGGACATATCTAACACACTTTCATTGTCCCTTGTACCATCTGGCAAATCAGAAATCTCTAGCGTCTGAATCTCATCAATAGTTAATCTGCTATGATCTTTTCTGCGAACCGCAACTTCGTTACGCAGATCCACCCAGATATCCTCAATGTCGGGCCTGTGCAGATGTAGGGCTCCATAAGTTCTCAGTACTCCTCGGATGTCAAAACCATCCCGAGACTTCATATGCTTCTTTAATTTCTCCTGGAGTTCACATTCGACATTTTTAGCTTTTGCCGCTGTTGAGCAAGTATATCTCCCAATAGAAATTGGGAAGGATACAGCTGCCTTATGCTTGCTCTGTTGGAATTTGTGAAAATCCAATAGTTGTCTGACCAATTCTATTAGTATCAATCTATCGCCAGGATAACGAGGCAGACGGAAAGGTTCTCCGGAGTACATGACCGTTCGAAGGTAGGTAAACTTCTTGAACTGCAAGAAGATACATCCCCACTTAGATACTTCAGCCCATGCCTCGTCCGAGACCCTTGTCTTTCTCAGCCCTGGATTGAGCTGGCAGATGTTTTCGTAGAAAAAGGCGTCATTTACCCTCCTAAAGTGATCCTTGGACCCCTTCTTCGTTATTTGAGGATAATACTTATAGACTGGATTTGTGGTTCTGCTTCCTTTAGTCTCCAGCCCTGGATAGCTCCTCATCCCAGCTGCTGCATAGGCCACATATGAGAACATATAAAACTTTCCGGTTGACAGGACCGTCGTCATCTGGGAATCAATTTCATCACTGATAAGGGTTCCCCAGTCAATCCCTTGCTTGTTCTGCCTAATGGTGACCATAAATTGGTACATCCATCCATGAAATAAATTTGATTCCGCAAGCCAAACACCCGGCTCAGTAGGGTGATAATATCGTTGATTTCTTGGATGAAATCCGATCTAGGGATAGTTCTTGGAAATCTAGATATTACTGGTTTTGCCTTAACCAAGAACTTCTTATTAACATCCTTAATGCAATTCTCCTGGTTACTGTCCTAGGCCTTCGAGCCAATTTCATGTCTAGGGCTCCATACTCTTCAAAATTTGGTAGTTTCAGGAGATCATCCAAATAAGCCCCATCTAGTTTGATAACTACTTCACCAGCCTGATTCCTTACGGACCGAGAAGCCGAGTCGTAGCTGGATGCACACGCCAAAACAAGCTCTGGACATTGGGCAGACATGGGGAAGCCCGCTGCAAGGGGCAAGCCACTATTAGCTAAAGCCACCATCCATGGGGTTTGAGAAGAACTCTTCACCCTGTTCCAAAAGTCGTCCATATCTATGTTGCCCATCTCAGTATCCCTGATATCATAATTACAGTCGATATATGACGGGGATTCTGGTTTCTTAAATTTGTATTTCATCCTGCTAGATTTTTCGGCCTTCTCCTGTGCTGAACCAGGATCCGACATGAAGAATATTGGAAGAAGAAAGGCTCGGAACTCCGGAGATGTTGTGCACACTGAAAAACCTGATTGATGGAAGGCGTCGGAAGAAGCGAAGAACCCGACACGCAGAAGAAGATATCGGAAAACTTTGAGAACCCGACAGGTCTGATATGTCGGAGTCTTGGCGAAACCCGACACTTGCTTTCAATGGCGGAAACAGGGAAAACCCAGACTTGTCAAGTTAATGACGGAACTCAAGAAAACCCGCGCCCACCGTGATGGCGGAACTTAGGAGGTGCCCGGCACCCACTGTTGAGGTCGGAATGTTAAAAAAAAAAAAACCCCGTCACTGCGAGCTTCCTTTGTATTTCGGACTTTTGAATCTGCAATACAAACTTCAAAATCCGGGAAACAAAAACAGAGCCTTTCCTTTGAATTTCTACATACACATCTTCCTTTCTTTTTTGTTATTCATATTCCATACATTATGCAAGTAATTGGAATTTGGAAGGAACAGCACCAATTGATAATCTCAAAAAGAAAATAAACCCTAAAAACCCAAAACCCTTTCCAAAACAATACAGAACGAAGAAGGAAGAAAAACCCTCAACAACTGGCAAGAAATTGGAAAGAAAATATACGCAGTCGATCCAGAGAAATCAAGAATAAAGAAGGAACGAAAAATACCTTCGATTCGAGACAAGTAAAATCGAAAACAAACGATCCAGTCTGGTAACGCGAGTTTGCGGGTTTTTGGAGCGGAAGAGCATGCGAAAAATCCACGAATTAAAAATATGAACGGTAAAAATGACGTGGATTTTTACGTATTTATAAGAAAATTAGTAATAAATACGCTCCAGCTCGGCACGTGCCGACTCACCAACCATTCGGCATGAACGCCACGTCAGCGTGTTGGAGGAGTCCAAAAACCCGACACGAGGAGATTTAGTGCATTTCGGGTTTCGGGCTTCGGAAAACATGGAGCACAAAACATGTTTTGGTACATGAATGTTCCGATGCATTGAACTTCCGAAAACCCGATTACTAAGGATTGTCTTAACACAAGGCGGGTTTCGGGTTTCGGAAGTCACGCGACACAAAGCATGTCTTAACACAAGTATGTTCCGATGCGTTGAATTTCCGAAAACCCGATTTCAAAGGATTTTTCAATACAAGGCGGGTTTCGGGTTTCGGAGGTCATAAGACATAAAGCATGTTAAAACTTATGTCAAGTATTGTTAAGAATAACACCGAAAACCCGATTTGCTCTAAAAGAGATCATAATGCAAAATCACTTCAAAAATTTTGTAGGGGTTATCCGATCGTTTCGTCGTGAACTCAAAACGGGGATAACAGCTGGCTCCAGTTGGGGACTTTCTTTGCAATACCAAAGGAAGAGAACTCAGAATCTCTGGTCTCGAGGACCAGGGCCTTATCCATTGGGCTACAGAGTCAAGGAGAAAACCAAAACAAAACAAAACGAAGAAAGACAGAAAACCAAAAGCAAACACACAACAAAAGCAAAATATGTACAATGCAAGAGAGCATCTTGCATTAATGGTGGAACAGCTTTAGATGTTGCCCACTGAAAGGCAACGGAAGTAATCCTCCATCCAGATATACGATAGTAGGAAACTATTTTCGCCATTCAGCTGATGAATTTTGAAAGGTCCTTTCCATAAAGAATCAAATTTTCCATGCATTCCTTTTGTTTCTTCTTTATCCCAAAGCAACACCAGGTCTCCAATTTGGAAGTCACGTTGCTTGGATTTTTTATCAAAAATCTTCTTCACCCTGCTCTGATGATCTGCTATACGATCAATCACCTTGATTCGCTCTTCTTCTAGCTTGGTTAGGTACATAACCCTCTTTTCGATTGAATTCTGAAAAGCTACGTCTTCAACCGCTTTCGCTAATTGCAAGGCCGGCAATTCTACTGAGATAGGAATTTCAGCATCAATCCCGTATAGCAATTGAAAAGGGGACATCCCTATGGCTCGCTTTGGAGTGATCCGGTCAGCCCACAATGCATCATACAATGCTTTGTGCCAATTCCTCTGATTTTCGTCCACTAGTTTCCTGATTATAGTAACCAGATTCTTGTTGCTGGATTCAGCTTGCCCATTTCCCTGGGGATAATAGTCAGACGAATGAGCCAAAGTAATGCCGAATCCATAGCAAAACTCAGTTAGCTCGTGTGATGAGAAATTGGAAGCATTATCCGCTATGATCTTATGAGGTACACCAAATCTGACAATTATGTTTTCCTTAAGGAATTTGCAAACAGCTTCAGAAGTTGCTTGCTTGATTGGCGCGGCCTCTACCCACTTGGTAAAATAATCTGTAGCAGTTAGCACATAGTTGTGTCCAGCACTGGAAGCAGGATTCAATGTTCCGATAAAATCAATCCCCCATTGGCGAAAAGGTTCTTCAATCACCACAGGCTTCAGAGGAAGAGCTGCTAACTTGGGACGACCAACAAAATGCTGACAAGCTTCACATTTAGACACCCATTCTGCTGAGTCCCGGAAAAGAGTAGGCCAATAATACCTAGCCCGTAAGATCTTATACGCTGTTACAGAAGACGAAAAGTGTCCTCCGCATGCTAGGCTATGAAAGGATTCTAATAACTTTTCCTGTTGTGATTTATCGACACAACGCAAGAAGATACCATCAATACCTCTCTTGTATATTGCATTATTCCACAAAAGGTATTTTGCAGATCTCAGCTTGATGGTCCTTTTCTCCTTTTGATTTAAATGCGGAGGGCATTCACCATAAGTTAGGAAGAAAGCAATGTCCGCGTACCATTCATCGGTCGTACTTACAAAAAGCACCATAGGCAGCTCTGAGGAAGTGTCTTGAATCTCTTCATACTCTGCTTCAGCATGATTCTCTGCAATCAATTGACACAGGCCTCTTCCTCGTACCAACTTGGTAGGTTTAATGTCCAAGTCATACTCCTGAACCTTAGCAATCCAAGTACCTCTTTGGCTTCCCAGCTCTTGTTGAGTTAGAATGGATTTAACAGCAGTATCAGGAACGAGAACACGAGTATGAGAATTCAGTACATAGTACCTGAAGTGTTTTACTGCTCTTACCACTGCGTAAGCATGTTTTTCAATTTGCGACATCTTCAATTCATGCTCTTTCAACGGACAGCTCATGAATGCGATAGGAGCTTCAATGCCTTCTCCATTTTCCTGCATCAGGATCGCTGACACTGTGTGGGCTGAAGCATAGCTATACATGATGAAATCTTTCTTAAAGTCTGGACATACTAGGGTCGGAGCGCAAGCAACTGCCTTTTTGATTTCTTCAAATGAAAGTTTCCCTTCTGCACTCCATCTGAATGGGACTTTGCCTTTCATCATTCCAAGAATATCCTTGGTTTTGTCAGCGAAGTCAGGTACAAATCTTCTCAAGAAATTAACTTTTCCGAAGAAAGAATGAACTCCGGTTTTACTTGTTGGTAAAGTAAGACTCTGAATGGCCTTTACCCTTTCTGGGTCAATTTTAGTTCCTTCTCTGGTCACAATATGACCCAGCAGCTTTCCTTCTGTAACCCCGAACATAGACTTCTTAGGATTCAACGAAATTCCGTGACGCCTGCATCTCTGAAGTACCTGTTCTAAATGATCATAATGATCACTTCGTTTTTTAGAAAAGACAGTCAAGTCATCCAAATACACGACTATGACCTTACCCATCAGATCTCTGAATGCTAGGTCCATAGCTCTCTGAAAAGTAGCTCCTGCGTTGATCAAGCCGAATGGCATCCTTCTATAAGCAAAGGTACCCCATGGGGTCGTGAAAGCTGTCTTGTGTTGATCTTCTGTGGTTACTTCGACTTGATTATATCCCGAAAACCCGTCGAGCATGGATAACATTTCTGATCCAGTAACAGTTTGTAGTACTTGGTCCATGATCGGCAAGGGATAATTATCCTTCAGCGAGGACTGATTCAAGTTCCGAAAGTCAACACAAATCCGGATCTCGCCATTCTTCTTTCTGACAGGAACGATGTTTGCAATCCAAGTGGAGTGATGGATTGGGAAAATAATTCTGGCATCTAACATCTTCTGAATTTCTGCCAGAATAGTCCCTGAAATCTTCGGATTGTAATGCCTTTGCTTCTGTCTATAAGGCTTCACATCAGGCTTCAGAGGAATACTGTGCTGAACATCCTTGGGCTTGAAAGATTTCAAATCTGCATAGGACCAAGCCATGACATCGATGTATTTCTTCAAAAGCAAAGTAAATCTTACCTTCTCTTCAGGAGAACAACATTTACCGATATTCACCATCCGAGGTTGATCAGATGAACCTAGATTGATTTGATCCACTTCAGAGGAAGAAGCTCCTTCAACCTGCCTTTTGTTTTGGATGAAGCGAT
The DNA here is from genome assembly GCA_018340775.1 of Taxus wallichiana var. yunnanensis. Lineage (NCBI taxonomy): Eukaryota > Viridiplantae > Streptophyta > Pinopsida > Cupressales > Taxaceae > Taxus > Taxus wallichiana. Next base: position 922,514,406 of record CM031235.1, read on the forward strand.
CATGCTTGTCAAACAGACCCTCCAGAGAAACCAGACCTTTTGGTATCTTGTTGCCTTTCAGTTGGATATATTCACCATCAACCTCCTGATATGGATCTGAAATAGTTTCACGAAAGGCTGATTTCGAACCTTCAAAATACAGTTCACTGAAATTGTCAGTTTTTTCCAGGAAAGCCAACACTTGTTGATCATCATTGAAAACCTGCCAGTGAGTTGCATTATCTGGGACGCTAGGGCGGTACACAATCTCGATAGAGTATGTGTCTTGCTTAAACTGAGGATGAGGAAGAAGAAGAGATGCAGATACGGCCAAAGAATCAGCCTTGTCATTATAATCTCTTAACACTGCCTTAATAGAAAATGCATCAAAGCATTCTATACTATCCCACACTTTGTTCCTATAATGCCTCAACCGATCATTTTTTACCTGATATACACCCTTGACCTGATTAACAATCAGCTCTGCATCTCCCTGCACCTTGAGATTCCTGATTCCCTTCTGTCTGGCCAATTCTAATCCTAATAACAGGGCTTCATATTCGGCCGTGTTGTTAGTATTATCAAATTGCAACTTATAAGCTGATGGGAAAATCTCGGAGCTAGGAGATATGAGAACAACACCAGCGCCTGATCCAGAAGTCGAGCAGCTACCATCAAATTCAAGTGTCCAAATTGCATTGGGATCTTCCTCTTTCACATCTACAATAGGTATCTCTGAAGCCATGAAATAATTCCCAAAGCTAGCATCTTCGAAAAGGATCTGAGCTTTCGGATCATCTGATTTGGTCACCAAATACTTTGCCTGCGGTTCAGGATGAAGAACCTGTTGAACCCCTTTGACTGGGATCTTAGCTTTGGTCCAATCCATACTAATCTCTCCTCCGACATCTTTACAAAATCCTCTACCCAAGAGAATGCCGTAAGCTGCAGGAATGTCTGCAACCAGAATAGTCATTTTCACTCTCTTCTCAGGAAAAGCAACAAATGCAAACTGTGCGTCCTTAATTTGACCAATCAGAGGGACTTGTTTAGTTTCCATGGAATAAGCACCGTCCATATGATTTAGTCAAAGTAAGCCCAAGGGCATGAGCCACTTTTGCGGGCATAACATTATCAGAGGCCCCTGAGTCAATGATACAATTGCTGAGTTTAAACCCATTTATAAGTAGAGACAAATAAAATGGTTCAATCTTTCCCGAGGAAGAAACAGAGGTCAGATTATTCTGAGGTGTAAGTTGAACAGGATTTGGAAGGAGACCTTTTGACGGTGATGGAACGGCCGCTTTACTTCTGATAAACTTGGCCAGCTTTTCAAATTGTTCGGGATTCGACTGAAGGTATTCTGCTTCCGACATTTGAATTTTTGTTCTCTTCGCATGATCAATAATGTCAAAAGCAGTGTAAGAAGGAATGATAGTAGGCTCAGTTCTAATTACATGAGCTTGTGGTGGGGTACTGGCCTTAGGAGAAGGAGAATAAGGAACAGCTGTCTTTTTAGTAACCTCTCTTTCAGTTTGTGCCGAAATAGGGGTACCCCTTTTGACTATGGATACAAGAGGTTCCTTATTCTTCTCCTTAGTATTTTCCAGAGGCTTTCTGGGAACCTGAGATTGGGACCGAGTGAAAACAGCAAATGATTGACCATCTGGCTCACATTCATCTTCATCATATTCCAAATAACCAATGCTGGAGTCGCCAGCTGACTCATCATAAGACTCATCAGCATATCCTGAAGCTTCGAAATCCTCAGGGGAATCTTGTTCTTCTGGTTCATCATCTTCTTCAATTATTTCCACTGCTGCATTAACAGGCGGAGCTTCAATTGCTAATCTCGGTTGAGCAGGAGCTAACCGTGGCCTATCTCTGGGCGGTGTACACCATTGTTATTAAAATTCCACCTAGGGATATCCTGCATTTTAACATTGCTCACCCACGAGACACTTGCTTCTTTAAAGCAATTAAATCATTAGCCATTTTTTTCAAACATAGGTCAAGATTACCTTGAGAAGAACCTTGATTTTTGAGTTTGGGTATATCTTTTCGATCCTTCCAAACTAAGATGAGATCATCCTCTATTTCAAAGAGCCGCTGATCGAGCAAAGAGCGATCTGGGATAACCGACCTTCGTAATAAAAAGCTTATATCAGGAGGTTGAGCATTGATGAAAAAGCACTTTTGATTTTCTAGAGTTGGTACAGCTATAACTGGAATTTTCCGGATCAGCTTATTGAACTTAGCCACGAATTCCCGCATAGGTTCATGCGATTCCTTCTTCATATGCGTAAGCTGAGCTAACAATGCATGAGAATCTTCGGCTGGTTTGAAACGTGCCTCAAACTTGGTCCGCATGGTAGCTCAACTGAATGCATGCATTCGGGAGGTGATAAAACCATTCACCGCTACTCCTCGCAATGTTTCAACGAAGAGTCGAATGTAGACATCTTCGTGGGCTACTCCGAGGACACCGTACATGCAACAAAGAAAGACGCAATATGCTCATCAGATGCCGCTTCCCATCCCCATCAACTTGGGAATGTTCTTACGTGATCCACGTGGTAACTCATGAATGGAGGAGTCAAAGTAAGAGGACCAATGATCGCACCCAAGTGCACAAAGTTGAACCGCCATCCTTCTGAAAAGAGTGCGTACAGGGATCCGGGTATCAGACAAGAGTAGTGCACGACAAGTTGCAGATGTTTCCCGTTCTTCAGGGATCCGATTTCTCCGAACAGGTGAAGAACTTCTGGCTCGGTTAGAGACAACGCTGTTGGGAGAAAGGCTGAAATTGTGCTGTTGCAGCAACTCAAAAAGTGGATCAATTTCACCTTGAGCTCGGCGGGACCGAGTGAAGATCCTCCTGGCCAGCTTGAACTGAAAGGAGATCTTATTAAAAATAAGGCAAATATGGAGTCGCCAGACACCGAGAGGATAAGCTTTGTACTATTGATCCGTATTTCCCCAGCGGAGTCGCCAAAAACTGTTGGTTGGATATTTTGTCAAACCAAAATATGAGGTTCAACCACAGTACATGGGATTGAATCCCTCCTCAAAGACAGGTGAGGCTGCCTGTTTATTGCTAATCTAAAACACAGTAAATAATATATACAATATTCACACTAATCTAACCATTGGGGTTGGGATGAAATCCAAATCCACATTCACACGATTCAAGGATATTGCTTTCGTACATGAAATAGGTTAGAAACTATTACAAAGTTGAAAGAAGCACGGTAGAAAAGAAATGGGAGAAACGTATTTTCTTTCGAGTAAACACAGAGCACGAAATAATCATACGAGTTTTAGATCACGTATATAGTGTCCGAGATAATTAGAAACACCGAGATTCTATGCAAAGAATAGCTTTAAGATCATGAACATAAGAACAATATCTTAAATAAGATATATTTCACAACACAAAGTCTCAGAAAACAATATCAACTTCTATTCTTCAAAATGATTGAAAGAAAACACAAAGTTTTTCTCCTTTCCAATAGCCTCTTAATGCTTCAAAAATTCTCGACCCTTTTAATGCACAAGCATCCCTTTTTTATAACAAAAGAAGCTAGAGTTTAAACAGTAATGTATCCCAAAAGTAGCATGCTAACTAGAGTTTCAGCTTTGCATGATTCTCACGCAGGAGATCAAGTCAAAGTATGAATTAAAAATAATGACAAAAAGGAAATAAAAGATATGACATTCTAAAAATAGAAATGACATGGGACGTTGGAGCTCAATCCGAGTCATCATCTTTTGATTCTTCTCCTTTCTCTTCCTCCAGCTGAGACTGTTTGTTCCGAACTCCCGAACTTCCGAATAATGCCTTGCATTTCATTTTCCTCAGGTGCAGTGGAATGATCATTCCACATTTCGCAGGTCTCATGGATATCACTGGCACAGCCGGGAAGTTTCTTCAATCTTTTACTGAGCTTTTTTAAGGCCTCCAACGTATGTTCAATCTTCTTACAAACCGACTCAATGACTTCAAGGTCGAATCCATCTACAAAGTTCATGCCGAATAGTCTCTTGAACTTGTTTGAAGAGATCATCTCGCCGATAGGGCACTTGAGTTCCCAACCGACACCTTGGACAAATCTTAAGCAATTCTTCTTCCGCATCACTTTTCCCATCGATCAATTTATCTCGATTCTCTCAACTTGCCGCAGCTTCGCTGAGGATTTTTACTCGAACTGATGGCCTTGATCACCTGAAAGTGTTTATCTCGTATGTGGAAGAACGCCTTCTTCTACCAAGAGATGTGCTGGTATTTGCTTTAGCACTTGGAGAGCTTCACAAGTCAAATCAAGCCGCCCAAGTTCTTCAAGCTGAATTCCTCATCCATCTCTCTCCTTCCTTCTCGACTCTCGCCAAGGACTCGATGAACTTTCACCACGCCTCAATTACTTCCTTCCTCGTTGGAGCAACTTTTGGATCCACTCATCAACCACCCTTCCTTTTTAGCGATCTTCTCAATCGTAGGCACCGATGAGAAATCGAATCCGGCAGTAAGGTATGTATGGTATGGATTCCTGTGGGTGTTGAGAGTTTAATCAAAACCTCTCACAATCGCTTCCACTTTTTCCTTAAACTCATCTCTCGCCGACCTTTGTTTCTTTCAACTTTTGGCACAAAGACGCCTATGGAAGCCCGTGCATCTTGTTGCGCTCCTTTCGTTGTTATTTCCCTAGAGCCACCTTGGTGATCCGATAATCAGCACTGTTACATCATCCCTAGTTTTGTCACCGAGGGAGTGGCAATCTCTCGCGAACTTATCTCCTCGAAGCATCTACCAAAACCTTGAAACTGCTTTTGGGTTTCTTGGCTGATCTCGCAGAGAAGCCTTGAGTGAGCTGAAATCAAAGGCCGGTAGGGGTACAATCACTTTCCTCCTTCTTCCTGAGTTTGTTCGAGTAGCCATTGTGGTGTATCGAGGAAACCGCCAATGTTGTAAGAATCGGTATTCTACTCTCAAGGGGAGCAGATTCTACTATCGAGGGGGAAACAAGAAGCCAACGTGGTAAAGAGGTGCAATGAATAAAGGCACAGGTTGTGGGGGAGTGTTGGTGATCACTTGGGTTCCAGTAGAAAGGGGTGAGAGCCCAGAGAAAATATTGGCCATGCTTGAAGAAGTGGATGGGGAATGAGGAGGCTGAAGTGGTTGTTGAGGGGGAGGCACAGATTCAGTCTCCAAAGCCTTGACCGCCAGAGATAAGGTCTCTTCAGTTGAGCAATCAGCAAATGGTGAAGTCAAGGGCTGACTTCCTCCTTCTTCCAAATTAATTTCTCCTATTTCTGGTGGTGTTGGTGATTCTGGCACATCCACCGTTTGAGCTGAGAGACAATCAAGAGATTTGTCTTTCTTTCCTCTTCTTGGGAATCTTGATTTTTATGACCCCAAGAGATTCCTTGTCCTTCTTCTTTTTGGAGGGCCCCGCCTCAGGAGCAGCCAATTTTGGAAACTTGTCATCTTTAAAATTCATGCCCCAAGAAGAGAGCCATTTTTTGCACGAGCTTTAATTAGGCTGATTTATCGGTGATAGAGGATTTTTCGCCAAATGACCAATCAATAAAGCGGAAAACGACGATCTTCATTAAGCCCATCATAGGACATATCTAACACACTTTCATTGTCCCTTATACCATCCGGCAAATCAGAAATCTCTAGCGCTCAATCTCATCAATAGTTAATCGCTATGATCTTTTTTCGCGAACCGCAACTTCAGCATGCAGATCCACCTGATATCCTCAATGCTCGGGCCCGTGCAGATGTAGGGCTCCATAAGTTCTCAAGACTCTCGGATGTCAAAACCATCCCGAGACTTCATATGCTTCTTTAATTTCTCCTGGAGTTCACATTCGACATTTTTAGCTTTTGCCGCTGTTGAGCAAGTATATCTCCCAATAGAAATTGGGAAGGATACAAATGCTTTACGCTTGCTTGCGTTGGAATTTGTGGAAATCCAATAACCTGTCTCGACCAATTCTATTAGTATCAATCTATCGCCGGGATAACGAGGCAGACGGAAAGGTTCTCCGGAGTACATGACCGTTCGAAGGTAGGTAAACTTCTTGAACTGCAAGAAGATACATCCCCACTTAGATACTTCAGCCCATGCCTCGTCCGAGACCCTTGTCTTTCTCAGCCCTGGATTGAGCTGGCAGATGTTTTCGTAGAAAAAGGCGTCATTTACCCTCCTAAAGTGATCCTTGGAACCCTTCTTCGTTATTTGAGGATAATACTTATAGACTCGGATTTGTGGTTCTGCTTCCTTTAGTCTCCACTCGGATAGCTCCTCATCCTACCGCCAGATAGCCACATATGAGAACATATAAAACTTTCCTCCGCCTGACAGACTGGCCGCCATCCTGGGAATCAATTTCATCACTGATCAGGGTTCCCCAGTCAATCCCTTGCTTATTCTCCCTAATGGTGACCATAAATTGGTACATCCATCCATGAAATAAATTTGATTCTGGCAAGCCAAACACCCGGCCAAGAGGGTGATAATATCGTTGATTTCGGATGAAACCGATCTAGGGATAGTTCTTTGAAATCTAGATATTACTGGTTTTGCCTTAACCAAGAACTTCTTATTAACATCCTTAATGCAATTCTCCTGGTTACTGTCCCAGGCCTTCTGAGCCAATTTCATGTCTAGGGCTCCATACTCTTCAAAATTTGGTAGTTTCAGAGATCATCCAAATAAGCCCCATCTAGTTTGATAACTACTTCACCAAATTCGATTCTTACTTGACCGAGAAGCCGAGTCGTAGCTGGATGCACACGCCAAAACAAGCTCGACATCAAGGGCATATGGGGAAGCCCGCCGCAAGGGGCAAGCCACTATTAGCTAAAGCCACCATCCATGGGGTTTGAGAAGAACTCTTCACCCCTGCTCCAAAATCGCCCATATCTATGTTGCCCATCTCAAGATCCCCGATATCATAATTACAAATGATATATGACGGGATTCGGGTTTTTAAATTTGTATTTCATCCCGCTAGATTTTTCGGCCTTCTCCCGTGATCAACCAGATCCGACATGAAGAATATGGAAGAAGAAAGGCTCTAACTCCTGAGATGTCAGTGCACACACGAAAACCTGATTGACTAAGGCGCTAAGAAGCGAAGAACCCGACACGCAGTAAGAAGATATCGAAAACTTTGAGAACCCGACAGTCCGATATGTCTGAGTCTTCGCGAAACCCGACACTTGCTTTCAATGGCTAAAACAGGGAAAACCCGGCACTTGCCGTTAATGACGGAACCTGAAGAAAACCCGGCGCCCACTGTGGATGGCGGAACTTAGGAGGTGCCCAGCACCCACTGTTGAGGTCGGAATGTTGAAAAACCCCGTCACTGCGAGCTTCCTTTGTATTTCGGACTTTTGAATCTGCAATACAAACTTCAAAACTGGGAAACAAAAAACAGAGCCTTTCCTTGAATTTCTACATACACATCTTCCTTTCTTTTTTGTTATTCATATTCCATACATTATGCAAGTAATTGGAATTTGGAAGGAACAACACCAATTGATAATCTCAAAAAGAAAATAAACCCTAAAAACCCAAAACCCTTTCCAAAACAATACAGAACGAAGAAGGAAGAAAAACCCTCAACAACTGGCAAGAAATTGGAAAGAAAATATACGCAGTCGATCCAGAGAAATCAAGAATAAAGAAGGAACGAAAATACCTTCGATTCGAGACAAGTAAAATCGAAAACAAACGATCCGGCCTGTAACGCGAGTTTCATGGGTTTTGGGAGCTAAGAGCATGCTAAAAATCCACTTAATTAAAAATATGAACGTAAAATGACGGGATTTTTACGTATTTATAAGAAAATTAGTAATAAATACGCTTCAGCTTTGCAAGACGTTTACTCACCAACCATTCGGCATGAACGCCACGCCGCCGTGTTGAGGAGTCCAAAACCCGACACGAGGAGATTTAGTGCATTTCGGTTTCTGGGCTTCGGAAAACATGGAGCACAAAACATGTTTTGGTACATGAATGTTCCGATGTATCAACTTCCAAAACCCGATTACTAAGGATTGTCTTAACATTAGGCGGGTTTCTGGTTTCGGAAGTCACGCGACACAAAGCATGTCTTAACACAAGTATGTTCCGATGCGTTGAATTTCCGAAAACCCGATTTCAAAGGATTTTTCAATACAAGGCGGGTTTCGGGTTTCGGAGGTCATAAGACATAAAGCATGTTAAAACTTATGTCAAGTCATAAGAACACCCAAAACCCGATTTGCTCTAAAAGAGATCATAATGCAAAATCACTTCAAAATTTCAGTAGGGTTATCCGATCGCTTCGCCGTGAACTCAAAACGGGATAACAAAACTGCCCAGCTTGGGACTTTCTTTGCAATACCAAAGGAAGAGAACTCAGAATCTCTGGTCTCGAGGACCAGGGCCTTATCCATTGGGCTACGGAGTCAAGGAGAAAACCAAAACAAAACAAAACGAAGAAAGACAGAAAACCAAAAGCAAACACACAACAAAAGCAAAATATGTACAATGCAAGAGAGCATCTTGCATTAATGGTGGAACAGCTTTAGATGTTGCCCACTGAAAGGCAACGGAAGTAATCCTCCATCCAGATATGATAGTAGGAAACTATTTTCGCCATTCAGCTGATGAATTTTGAAAGGTCCTTTCCATAAAGAATCAAATTTTCCATGCATTCCTTTTTGTTCTCTTCTTTTATCCCAAAGCAACACCAGGTCTCCAATTTGGAAGTCACGTTGCTTGGATTTTTTATCAAAAATCTTCTTCACCCTGCTCTGATGATCTGCTATACGATCAATCACCTTGATTCGCTCTTCTTCTAGCTTGTTAGGTACATAACCCTCTTTTCGATCAATTCTCAAAAGCACGCCTTCAACCGCTTTCGCTTAACCGCAAGGCCGGCAATTTACCGAGATAGGAATTTCAGCATCAATCCCGTGATAGCAACCGGAAAAGGGGACATCCCTATGGCTCGCTTTGGAGTGATCCGGTCAGCCCACAATGCATCATACAATGCTTTGTGCCAATTCCTCTGATTTTCGTCCACTAGTTTCCTGATTATAGTAACCAGATTCTTGTTGCTGGATTCAGCTTGCCCATTTCCCTGGGGATAATAATGATTTAATGAGCCAAAGTAATGCCAATCCATAAAGCAAAACTCGCTAGCTCGTGTGATGAGAAATTGGAAGCATTATCCGCTATGATCTTATGAGGTACACCGAATCTGACAATTATGTTTTCCTTAAGGAATTTGCAAACACTTCGTGGTTCGCTTGCTTGATCGGGCGCGCCTCTACCCACTCGTAAAATAATCAGAGCAGCTTAGCACATAGTCAGTGTCCAAAGACCGGAAGCAGGATTCAATGTTCCGATAAAATCAATCCCTCTATCAAGCGAAAAGGTTCTTCAATCACCACAGTTTCCAGAGGAAGAGTCCGCTAACTGGGACTACCAACAAAATGTCGATAAGCTTCACATTTAGACACCCATTCTCGCTCGAGTCCCGAAAAGAGTAGGCCAATAATACCTAGCCCATAAGATCTTATACGCTGTTATAAGATGAAAAGTGTCCTCCGCATGCTAGGCTATGCGAAAGGATTCTAATAACTTTTCCCAAGCTGTGGGATTTATCAACACAACGCAAGAAGATACCATCAATACCTCTCAGAGTATATTGCATTATTCCACAAAAGGTATTTTGCAGATCTCACTGATGGTCCTTTTCTCCTTTTGATTTAAATGCTGAGGGCATTCACCATAAGTTAGAAGAAAGCAATGTCCGCTGCACTATCATTATCGGTCGTATTACAAAAAGCACCATAGGCAAAATTTCTGAGGAAGTGTCTTCAATCTCTTCATACTCGTCAAAGATGATTCTCTCGTAATCAATCGACACAGCTGCCTTCCTCGTACTCAACTTCGTAGGTTTGATGTCCAAG